>CM035413.1:63612766-63632766 GCA_020310875.1 Ceratopteris richardii | reverse complement strand
TGACATATACATACACACATGTACGTGTTTTAGGGTTAGGGTTTTAGGATTAGGGTTTTTGGCTTTTACATATATACACACATGCTACACACATTAGGTCTAGGTCTTCAGGATTAGGGTTTTAGCATTTTTACATAGATACACATATGCATACACACACGTACACATATATATATTCACACACACACACACACACACACACACACACATATATATATATATATATATATATATACAAGAATACACACAAACACATGTTTTAGGTCTAGGTCTTTAGGATTAGGGTTTTAGGTTTTTTACACATGCATACAAATATTTACACACATAATACATATATACATACACATGTATATACATAGGCATACACACATATACATGTGTTCTAGTTGTTGTTTATAAGTATCATGTCAATGTGTCTCATTTCTTTGTACATGGTTCACGATTCATTTCACTCATTTCTTTTGTATTTGACAGTATGTTTTGCTTTATCAAATCATGTTCTTGTTGCATGTCATACATGTCACATGTACTCCGGCTTTTCTTGGGCAGAATGTATTGTCTTTTGCTACACAACAGCATGGGAATGTTGTTGTAGTAGAGACAACACACTCTGCCCAAAATGTTTTTTGCAGATATGGTCATCCATATAGGCGATGGTATAAGCGTCGGTATCCCCAGGCACATACTGATGCTTATACCGACTATTTTGCCCAGGGGCATACCATGTCTTATACCGATGCTTATACTAATGCTTATACCATCGCTTATACCATCGCTTATACTGACACTAATACCAACGCTTATATCGGTGCATATACCTATGCTTATATCGATACTTATACTGATGCTCATACCCAGGATTATATCGGTGCTTTTTTACCGACGCCTACACCGACCCTTACATCGACGTCGAGGCAAAATCACGCCCGTTCATTTTCCTCGATAAAAGCCTCGGTATATGTCTGATATGTTGTAGTGTTTTATGAAAAAGATTCTCAAACTAAGTTCAATTAGTAGGGATAGAGTTCACCTCCTTAAGACTTATCCACCACTTATAAGCATGCGGGCCGAGGGAGAGAATCGCCTCTAGCATGCGGTACTCTGGTGGGGTGCCCTTTAATTGATGCAAATCATGCCACTTTTGTAAAAAAGTGTAGATTGCATCCTTGTTCCTATCTCGGTCATCCCCCATAAAGGTAGGTGGCTTTAACTCTTTCAGGAGGGGAGCTTCCCTAGACCTCTCTCCTTTGTGCTTATTAGGAAGAAAAGTATCTTTCCTAGTAATCTCTAAAGGAGTAGGAGGGGTTTCTCTTTCCTTCGTAGCTAGGAAACAGGTGATGCTAGTCTCAGGTAATCTAAATTAAGGGTTTGCTCTTTCAAGTCTATGAATTCATCGTGGGTGAAAAACTCATCTAAAAGTTCCTCATATGTATACTCTTCTTGCTGAGGCTCTTTTTCTTCTATGTTTTCTTCTACTTCCTGTCCTAATTCTACTTCTTCCATTCTAGAATCAGGATCCTAGATGGAGAAGTGTGTTCAACTACTTGTTTCCCTTTAGATTCCATGTTTTACTTCCATTCCCCCATTTCCTAACTAAAATATGTGAAAATGAATGGAAGTAAAGCTTAAATATGCAAGAAGAAGAGAAATATATCACAAGAGCACTTCTCTGTTACAAAATGAAGTTGCGGAAGCAAAATCCAAGTGATCTTTGAAGCTTTAGGTCACTGACTTTGAATCCTCGCTAGGCCCAAACAAAAATTGGAACTGTCTGGTTGGTCGAGAGAGGTTCTAATCACCAAAAACCAACAAGAACAATGCCAAAACCAATAGCCCCAAATGGGTAAACTGAGTGAAACTGAACAATGTTTGAGATTTGAGAGTCCTCGCTAGTCCAAGAAATATAGCCCAACATCTGTAGTTCAAAGATATAAAGCTATCCCAGGTGAAAAAACTGAATTTGGACGCCGGATGATGAAAAACTAGGCCTGGAAGTGGTCGCCTAGTTCTTGCTGAAGTTTTGTAGAGAGATTTTCGTTGACCAAATCTCATCCAAATCCAACAACAGTGGTTTTTGAGCGAAGCTTGGGAGTATAGCTTCGTAACCTGACAAAGATTTCTAAAAACGGTTGTTGTATGAGCAAGATATGGCACAAAGAAGCTAGGTATTTCACAAGTAGAAAGTGGAAAAGCTAATCTTCATAGAAGGGTGACTTTGAGAAGCTGCAAACTGAGAAACTGAAGCTTTTTTTATCAAACCCAAAACCCATACCCCATCTCCACAACCCATAATACATGTATGCATCATCATTTTTGCAAACGTTGGATCCAAGGCATCCTTTTTTCTCCCCCCAAATCTAAAAAAAAACCGTTTTTAATGGAGTACTATACCTTCTCCTTTTCCAAATGAACACACAAACTTCATTCCCACATCCAACAGGAGGGGAGGAGGGAAAAGAGCCCGTCGGCTATTGAGCTCTGTTGTGTGCGCTCAGGTCACCTTGTCGTTGTGTCCATGGGCCTATTGGCACCTCGATGTGTGTGTTCACTCACTCCATCCACGTGGGCCATCCGCCACTGTCCCCTAGGCTGTGATGCCAATGTTAATATGATCAGTTGTCCTGAGGAATCCCCTCACTCCCTACATGCGGTTCGAGGTTGATCTTCTCTCTGTACTAGTTGACGCACGAAGATCAATGCTCTTCCTACCACCCAACCGTGTACAAAATCCTGAGAATAGTCTCTCTCTCTCTCTTGCCATAACTAAATGAGTTTCCCCCACATGGCTCTACACATGGATGCCACATGGCACTCATGTGTGAGCCCATCTAAATAAGTTAAGAGTTGGTTCATACCTCTCGCAAAGGGTTACTCATATAACAGCAATGTGGCTCTCCCCTAGTCCCAGTGCACCCTTGAGATGGATTCCATCCCATCGGATGTCGCACCTCTGGTGGTCTCTTTGTGCAAGGAGTTTGTGGCGGCAAAGCAAGAAGAACTCATGAAAACTTGTTTGATCGGTCAAGTATTTGGCCCTAGGCGAAAATGTGAGAATTAGGTTGCGCAAGGAGTGGTTCCCGTGTGGTCTAATTGTGTGCAAATGTCAATTCCTACTAGCAAATCACCTACTTCTAGTGTTTGAGAATGAAGAGATGGCCTTCCAAGCCCTACAAGCTGGTTCCTAGCAAGTGGGTGGGTCCACCTTATGTCTATTTAAGTGGACCCCAGACTTGTTCCGAACAAGTCAAAGCCTCTCCGTTACCCGCTATGGGTGGAGCTTCTCAATCTGCCATATTTCTTGTATGGATTTCTGCAAGAAATCGTTTTCACTGATTGGTCAGTCGATGACCTCAAGAGAGAATGTTGGGGGGTTAATCTACGATGGAGCTCAATATTCTTTCAACGCACGATGGCACCCACAAATGTCTATTAAAATGGACTTGAACGAGGTCCTCCCTTTGAAGATCTCCATAAACTCTGGAGATGGTAAGATTTGGGTATAGGAGGTTACTTACAAGAATTTGACCAATGCGTGCTTCCGTTGCGGGCAGTAATGTCATAGGATCAAAGATTTTCCCTTGAAGCAAAATACCAATCAAAACAAGCTTAAACCAGATGGGGCCCCTGATCCTTTCCCTGAAGTTGGCACTCGAGGCCTTCCCCCTCTGATGGAGGAAGAAGAGGGCACTCGTTGTGCAAAGACGGATTCAAAAGGATTCACCAAAGTAAGACGTAGGAGGAAAGTTAGCCCTCGAAGATCAGTAGCAAGGAACATTATAAACATTGCTCCTTTGAATAACATGTACTATAACCTAGAAAAGGAGATTAATGAGGTCGACCTCCCAGGGGATAACCATTATGAAGAAGACCCTTCTGATAATACACTTGGGTACTCTACCAGCAAAGAAGACAACCAGGAAGGTTACACCACCACTAAAGAGGAAGGCTTCACTACTAGCAATGAAGACAACCCAGAGAGTGAAAGCTCCTTCCTTGGTCCTACTCTTCGGGTTTGCATGCCAAGCTTACTGCAAGAAAAGTCAAAGCTTAAAGGGAAACAACTGTCGGGCATGCCCTGGAAGAGCCCCCTCAAGAGTAGGATCCTAAGTCAAGAAGCTGGGAGGAAAAAAGAAGATCACAAGAAAAAAAAAAGATCGGGTCGCTCCCCTCAAAGAGGGCAACCATCAATAATGAAAATCACATTGCTAAACATCAGGGCTTTGTCTGACCCCTCAAGAGCGGCGATTCTTTGTCAGTGGTTCAAAGATAAGTGTCAGAACCCCGACTTTATATGCTTACAAGAAATTAAAATCGACGTAGAGGATCTCCAAAAATGGCTTAAATGCATTTCTCCAAACCACCTTTGGTTCTCCACTTTGCACCCTAGGGGACGGGGAGCGTTGTGATTGGTATTAGTCACTCCTGGTCTGGCAGATTGACCTCGACTTGTGAAGATCAAAATCATTGTTGGATTGCTACCTCTATCGGAGTCCCTAATTAATTCACTGTGGTCTCAATTTATGCCCCTAACGGAGAGGCGGATAGAAACGATACATGGGCTTCCCTCGACTCCCTCTCACACAATGTTTTGATTTTTGGGGACTTCAACATGGTTGAGTTTCTTGAGGACCGATGGAATAACAAGGGGAATATTATTGACGGTCAGGAGAAAGAGATATGGGATAAAGTCAAGCTCCATCTCGACCTAGTGGAGGTGAAAGACATGAAGGGGTTCTCCTAGTCTAATCTCCAACTCAGGGACTCTCTAAGGAAATCAAGACTTGATAGATGTTACATCGACCAAAACACCATTCTCCAATGGGGTATTCTTTCGATTTTCCAACACATGGACCTGACTATCTTGGATCACTACCTGATTACTCTTTCTTTCAAACCGATTCCCATGCTCCAAAAAGCCCCTTGGTTTCATGCTTGTTAGACGTCGTTTTCCCTTCCCTCTATCCACCAAGAAATTTCCGTAGTGTGGGCGGAGGCCTTTTCCTAGTGTAATGAACCGGCTAAGTACTAGAGAAGCATGTTGGAAAGGACCCGACAAATTCTAATCAGGACACATAAGGCTATAAGAGATATCCGAAAAAAAGAAGATAAGCGGTGTATCGAAGGCTCTCACGGCTTGAAGAAGAAGTGAACAAAGGTAACTTACAATGCCAACAAGGGCTTCTAAAAATAAGGGGAATAAGAAAACTCGAGGAAGAGGTTCAAAGGAAAAATCTGCAAATATTCTTCAAAGATTGGTGGGCGGGGAAGGCTGACAAACCATCGAAAGAGATGTGTAACATCCTCAAAAGGAAACAAGCTAGGGAAGCCATCCCCTTCTTGGTCGATAACAATGGGTTCAAACATAGCACGGAGGTTGAGAACAGATCTATCATCGTCGAGCACTTTACCTATCTTCTCATAGTCTCGACTCCTTTTTCCCCGCACAGGAGTGACTGCATGGCAACCATCTCAAGGGTTGCTCAATCTAGAATCCCTCAGAAAATGAATTCTCTCTTGTATACTAAAATTTCCGAGAACAAAATTTTTGATGTTATTGATGTTCTTCCCAATGGAAAAAGTCCGGGTCTTGATGGCCTCACCAATGAGTTTTTCAAGTCCTTCAAGCATATGGTGGCCACCCTGCTGTGTCTTGTGTGGCAAGAGGCTCTCTCCTTTGGTGCCCTCCCTAAGTGTCTGAATAATGGTGTCATCAAGCTAATCCACAAAACGGGAGATAAGAACAAAATCGAAAACTAGTGGGTCGATTACCATGCTCCAAACTAGATATAGGATAACTGCCAAAGTCACCACCAACAGAATCTCTTGTCACTTAAAGTCATGGCTTTGTGAGGAATAGAAATGTTTTATCAAAGGTAGATCTATAGTAGAAGAAATTGTCGACATTTGGGAAGGCCTTGCATTCGCTAAGGAGTCTGCACAAGATCTGGTATTCATTAAGATCGACTTCGACAAAGCGTATGACAGATTGGAATGGGACTTTATTCTTCAATCACTGAAAGGCCTTCGATGCAGCCAAAAGTTTACGAATATGGTTTCCACTCTACTGAGAAATGCTTCAACGAGAATAAATATCAACGGTAAGCTCTCTAAGCCCATACGTTTAAAAAGATCTATCAGGCAAGGCTGCCCATTGGCTCCACTACTCTTCGCTATTGCCTTGGATGGCCTCAGTCTCCTATTAAAGCATTACATGGATGTTGACAATCTCAAGGGTCTTTCCCTACCTCTAGATCATAGCCAAATGATTGCAAGACTGTTTGTCGATAAGATGAATGCCTTTGTACATAACAATATGAACAACATTGAGGTCTTTTGGAGTTGCCTCGATACCTTTTGTGTGGTGTCAAGTTCAAAAATCAACCATGCTAAAACTACTTTCAGAGGAATCTGTGGACCTCCCCCCCAACTGTTGTTAGATCAAGGGTGTCAAGTTATCCCTAGAGGTCAAGTCTTTTGTCTCCTTGGTATTTTGATGGGCTTCGACATCTCAATGGACCAATGGTGGAACTGGGTGCTATCCAAAATGGATAGCAAACTAAATCATTGGAAAGGTATGCAAGTTAACTTGGCAAGGCATGCTATGGTTGTTAACACATTTTTATGTTTTCTATGACTATTTACTTTATCTCGTGCTGGAGACCTAAGGAGAAAGAGTTGGCCAAAGTGGAACGAATCTGCAGAAACTTCCTATGGATTGCGGACCCAAATAGGAGGGGGATTCCGAAAATCAAATGGAAAACTTGCATTAGCTCGAAAGACTCAAGGGGCTTGGATATTTTGGATATGGTTGGGTTGGCTGACAGGTTGGCGGCAAAGTGCTTTATCAAGGCTTGGAGCAATAGTGAGTCCTCTTGGGCTAGATTGATCTTTAGAAACATGAAAGACTTGACCTTAGTTGACCATCCTAGTTGGAAGGACATTGGGATCCTCACACTTTTTTTCTCCCCCCCCCCCCCCCCCCCCCCCCCCCCATCCGGTGTCAAAAGGATTTCCAACTCCATATCAACACTCAGAAAAATAATTTTTTTTTTATTTCAAGAGGATTCACTGTTATCTCTCTTAAATCTTTTTGATGCATTTCTTCCGATTTGATTAATCTTTCTCTTAAGTACCTGCAAGCAGAACATAATGAAGTTACGCTTTGAACAGAGAATGATGGCAAAGATATTTTAATCCTTATTTGAAACCTCGACGTTATCTCATATTTATCCTTGTTTGTACCCTCTATAGTTATAATTTTTCTTAATTCTTCTATGATCAATTATGAATGATTTTACATGTGAACTATAGAGCTATGTGTGAGCTAAATTTTTGTAACTAGGTAAGGATATTTATTTGTGCTTGTATATGTGTATTGGCCTAAGAATCTATATATGGTCTAATATATTTGTGATTGCCTATTGACTTTATGGCGTGTTCTTTAAGCATATGAACATGTCTTAACTTGTGTACTTATATGTGAAACCATCTATGTACTTCTTGTGCAAGTATGAAACCCAATGAAAAATAGTCGTGAGCCTAACTAAAAACATGTATAATTATAAGCAATAATTATAGTTAATTAATTGATTAAATTAACATATGTTAGTAACACTATTAAAAAAATCAAAGGGATAATAAAAATATTATATCATTCCTATATGTTAGTCATTTTATAATGTCCTCCCCCCACTTGGGAGAACCAGAGAGAATATCCGTCAACAAGCTTTTAGCCTCCTGTAAGGTCTCCTCAATGTTGATAGTATGCCCACCTTCTTTTTTTTTCAATTTTGGGATGAAATCCCTAACTTTACTATTTTTCAATAGAGAGAACATATTCTTATTGTTCCTGTCAATTTTTCCCACTCCAGAACTCTTTTGATGAGGCAAGAGAGTAACTAGCTTTAAGATATCTTTCCTTGCTGAATCTGAAGTTTCGATTTTGATACTCTTGAGAAGTAACACCTAGAGCTTTCAATTTATCCATGATAGACTCTCTTCTTTTGGCTCTATTCTTCTTAGTTTTTTTCTTATAATTAGTGAACAATTGTTGAACATTTTTCACTGCTTTCTCCCAAGCCATACAAGGAGATATAGTATTGCTAAAATGTTGCGAGAAGATTTATTTGGTCTGAGTCATAATGCAAGGGAGCTTAAGGAGGTTAGCATCCAGATGAGACCACTCAGACCTAAAGGAAGAACTACCCATCTTGAAGGTGACACATAAGGGCTTATGATCAGAAACAAAAAGAGTACTATCAGTATGCACACTAATATCCCAACACTTTTGCAAAATAGAATTATTGGCATAACATCTATCTAACCGAGCAGCCAGATAGGCATTACCCACTTGCTTATTGGACCAAGTGAAACCAAAATTATGAGATAAGTCTATAAGATCATGCAAGTTACACAACCCATTCCAAACATGCTTTTCAGAGCTAGTAATAGTGTTACCCTTGCAATTACATCTATCATTTATACAGGTTACCATGTTAAAATCTCCCACCAATATAAGAGCCCCTTAGAACTACATGAGATCTTCCCAACAATTTGTCCTACACATACTATTATTTGAAGCATAAACAAAGATGATTGATAGGTCATAGGGGTTACCCCAGCTGATGGAGCACCATTGGTCAGTATTACCTAAAAAATTACCAACTAAAGCATGAACGAGAGCCACATGAATCCCTATGAAAACACGACCTATTCCATCGTGATGATTAGTGAAAAACCATTTGTAATTGGAAGACAAAAAATTAAGATTAAAATTGAGAGAACCTCCACCAATTTTAACCTCCCATAAACAAAGAACATCCGGCATCTTAGGAAGAGAATGAGTCCACCTATTAATCATTTTAGGTCTGATGGGGTCAGTAAGACCATTAACATTTATGAAGAGAATAAAAAACTGAGCCATGGAAAACAAAAACAAAAGTTATTTCCTACTATTTTTTGTAGGCTTAATTGTTGAGAAAGAAGATCTCACATTATCTTTCCTTTTAGGCTTGGTTAAGGCTACCAAATGTCTTGGATCCTCATCATTCTGTGACATAGGCACAATTTCATTATCATCAGGGTCGTTATCCCTGCTGTCTAGTTTATCCTAATCCATGGCATCTAATTCCTAAGAGAAAACTTTAGAAGACAAATTAGTTGAAGGGTTAGCCAAGGAAACAGGGTTGATACAAGAGATTTTCCTGCCCTTGTCATCGTTACTTAAAGGAGCACTGACCATTTTATTTTTCTTTCCTACCAGGGACCACCCTAATTCCTTATTGTTGTGCTGACAAAGGTTCATGGTGCCTTCTGCTACATCCTTGCTGGTACATTCAAACATAGCATTAGGATCCAAATTTTCTTTCGACTAAAGGGTCTTTACCTTTATTCAGAGGTTTTTCAAAATGATGGGTGGGGGTAGCATTGCCAACCAGAACACCTTTGTCAGCCTCTTTATTACTCTCCATACCCTCCTGATGCTTTTGGGACTGAAGTAAAGGGCAATCTTTGATAATATGTCCTTGCTTAAAGGAGTTATAACAGGCATTAGGAACGTTTCTATACATGACCTTCTAGGTGTGCCATTTTTTACCACTTGAGCCTTTGATAACTATGTGGGTTTTCATCTCTCTAGCAATGTCCACTTCAATTAAAACTTGGGGATCCCACTTAGGGTTGATAAAGTTATTCCTAGCTTTTTGGCCAAGAACCTTACCAACCATCTTTCCTAAACTTTCAACCCAAGTGTAGTAGTCAATGGGTAATTCGGGAAACTCCACCCAAACTCGAATCTTGGCGGGCTTAGGCCCTTTAGGATTGAACCCAATGTACCATTTAAGAAATGAAACATGAATATTACGAATTATCCATTGTCCTCCACTTATTACATGCAAAGCATTGTTGATTTCTTCAAGAAAGAACAAAAAATAATTATTAGGAAAATATTGGATGTGTTTGACTAGATGCCTTCTTGATTCCCAATGGGTTTTAATCCAAGCTTCTAGAACCTCTTAAGCTGGCCTTGGACCATGGCACAACCCAATAACTACTCTATCACTAAGATGACCATGCTAGTTATCTAATGAAGACATGTCAATAATTAAAGCTTCCTCATCGTCATCACTTAAATCACTATCCAAGACAAGTTCATGGGGGTTCTCTGACACTTTACTTTTCCCTTTTTCTGGAGATAGAGATGAGTAGCCAATACCTCCGTATTTCTTGATGTCATAGAAAGCTCTAGATTGATTACCGTTTGTTCTTGCCAAGTCTGCATAGGACTTTGTAGGGGACGAGAACGGATGCCTTTCCTGTTGTGGAATAGAAGAGTCTCCACCATCAACCAAGCCATCCTCTACTTGCTGTTGCAGAAACTCTGACCCATTCTTGGGGATAGGTGAAACTCCCTTGAGTTCCTGGAGGACTCTAGGAAGCTTTTTCTTGTAACCATCTTTATCCCCATGACTATTATCTAAAACAAAAATCCTGTTTCTCAGCGCTTCGAACAATGCCATTGGAACACAAGAATGGTAAAGGAACCGAGGTAGTCATAGGGCGCGATCACCAAGCCCCCTCCCTCACTATAGGTGGAGGAGAAGGACGAGGAGAAAAAACACCAGGAACCCTAGCTCATCTCGCCCAGAACCCTAGCTCTATTTTTGATAGGGACTTGAGAGAGACTCTTGAGTGAATGAACTAAAAACGTGCAATTCTGATTGAATGTTGTTTATGCGTTTTTTTAAACTTATTTTTTCAATGGAGGTTTGGTAGGATAAATTTTTATGTTTGTCGTGACTTCCCTTCACTTTCATCATGATTCATAATTCATTATGCCAATAAATGAGGTGAGAATAAGAACTCGAGTAATCAATGATTCACATCCTCAAGACTATCCACAAGTTATTGAAACATAAAACTGAATATTTGGACACAAAAATGCATTCATGGTGATAGTTGAAGCGAATTGGCTTAGAACTACAGTTTACAGTACTGTCCGTGCCTTGGTTTTTGGGCCCCTCTGGGTCATCGCAGCTCATGGCTCGATCTCCTGCATCCTTCTTGGCCTCTTCTTATTGTGCTGGCAAGCATGGGGCATTCTTTTTCTTTTTTGAGGCAACAAAGAAAAGTGAATATTAATACAAGAGTGTCACAAGGAGGCATGGGGCCAAACCCTAGCAGAGATCCTTACTCAAATAAGGAGTTGTACATGAAAATCTCTAGTTAGAGTACATAGCCACGAGTAGCTTCCTTCATTTGCTATAATGGTTAAACTTAATGATATCTTCAGATTTACTCTGCTCTGGATGAGCATCCTTGATAGCTCTAATACGCATTTCTCCAATTTTCTTCATCTCTTTCTTACAATTATACATAAAATATATGTGTCCAAAGTTGAACAAGATTTGATTTCTGCTACACCATATACTCTGAAGAATTTGGACCCCCCACAACTACTAGAGGACCAGATCCATTTTGAAGAATTCACAAAGTAGAATATGTCTGTAATTGATTTGTTGGTACCGGACTTTGAGACAATAGTTATGAGAAAGCTGCCAATATCTTTTAGCATTGGGACAAATGATGAATAAATGAAATATATCCTCCTGCATGCCATATATGGAACAAGCACTTGTACCAATATTCATTTTCTTTGCTTTGCTACCTATCCCTATTCCTTGATGCAAGATCATCCACTAAAGAGTGGAGTATTTAGATGCAGTGGGGTAGGCCCGAAGGGATCTAAACCTATATTTCCACTAGTCAGTGCCCCAATTCTTAGCCCAATCCCTGTTCAATTTGTTCACAGTTTGACCAAATGGTTATTGGTGGTTCTTTAATTGCTTGTAGATATCTTCAACCATAGTAGCACGACCACATCTTTATAGTGGTTGTAGACTTCCAATTCCTTAATAAACTGCTCCCTTTGGTCTAGCAAAATCTGTTTACAACTAGAAGATAACACATCAGAATATCTCATCTTCATCACATACTCTATTGTTACAACATAATGACAGCCAACAATCATAGTTCTTTTTCTTGTATTTATTAATCATTATGCTATGAGGCATATTATCTCCGACTTTGTTCCATCCTATCCAAACTGATCCGTGTAATAAAAAAAGGAGTTTTCAGCAAAATCAAGAATAAGCCTATAAGTATTTTTAATCTTTATCAAGGATCTCCACATGTAGCACATTAAATGACTACCAATAGGGATAAAAATGGACGGAGAAGCAACAATGTCCCAAAGCCAATTGCCTCTCCAGACTTTATGTTCTTGCAAATAGAATTTATGACAATTCCTTTTTATAAGGCAGGCCCAAAAGTCTTGAGAATTGATAGTTCTAAGGATCCATTTAGCAGACATTGAAGTGCCCATTCTAGAAGGATAGATAATACTGAGGCCTCCTTCTTCCTTCCTGCTATAGCGAGGACTCCAAGAAACCTTAGTAATTTTAGGGTTATTTTTAGAGCCACCCCAGAGGAATCTCCTAGCAATGGAAATAGCTTGATTAATCTTCTTTTTGTTGGGCATTCAACAAGAGAGAAAATAAGTGAGGGAAGGGAGAAGGTAATTATTCAACACAAAAACCCGATGAGGTAGGCTATACATATGGGAGGTCTTGTTAGACACTTTGATCTGAATTTACTTAGCACCCATTCCGATCTTTCCTCAAAGGTAACATTGAATGCCATGGGAATTCCAAGGAGTCTAAAGATCTCACCATCTTTGATGATCTCACAACCAAGGTTTTGAATGCAATTAGAAATGATGTTATTAGTGGATTTTAAAGAAGTCTTAGAGTGATAACAAGAACCACTAGCTAGACAAAAATTATCTAGCCAATTAATAAAATTATCACTGTGCTTGTCTTCAGCCCTAGTTATCATATTGGTGTCATCATCAAACATTTGCAAGCAAAGGGGAGAGGGAGCATTGGGAATGTCCAAACCTTTTATAATGTCATTGGCAATAGATTTTTTTGAAGGTTTTTTCTTCTGGTTCTTGGTACTTTTTCTTTTCTTCGACGTCTTCTAGCCTTCATGTCTAATTCATGAGTGAAGCCCCAACAAGAGCTAGTGTGGTTGTAGAGAGTTCATGGAGAACATGGACTGTGATGAGTATGCAAGAAGGCTTGGATAAGGTCCGATACACAAACAACCTTAGTTTCAAGCCTACAAGGTGGGATCCACAAAAAAATATGGTCAGTTTGCAAAACTATAACTTGCGTTTTGTTCAATAACACTCAAATATTCGAATCTAGAATTTCAAGTGATTCCTTGTACTATTCAAAGAGTAACAGAAGAAGTCAATATTGTGCCATCATCAAGATTCTGCTAGAGTAGTACACTTAGATGAAATCAAATCCATGGTTATGCAAACAAGGAATAAAGGGAAAACTCAAGAAGAAACATGCCAAGGGTCAAATACTATTGAACTGAACAAGGACAAGAGGAGATATGAGAACAGAGCGACGGCATGTGAAGATAAAAGAAATAAAGGAAGCTCGACTACATGTGAAGGTATGAGACAAACAGAAGAGCTTAAACATACCATTGATGTCATTGGGAATGCATTCTATTGGGCTCACAAGGGAATTGAGAAGTCAAATATCAAAATTGATCCCAACAATTCTAGAGCTTCAAGATTATTCAAATCTATCAAATCAGAGGGTAAAATTTTTGAGCTAATAAATATGGACATGAACTTCAGATTAGAAGTCTTGTAGATTATTGATGAGGCCTCCTCAACCACTTTAGTGGCAAGGAATACAATTAAGATCTAGGAGAAGATTGTCAAGGAAGCCCCCCTCACAGATTATAAGAGTTCACATTTAACAATAACTATCAAAGGGTATCGATTAATACAAGGAGTTATAGTGGATGGCAATCATGGCATTAACTTGATGCCCGAATATACGATGGAGAGGTTTGGCCTTCAACCATCCAGACCTACCAACTTCACTATAACATTGGTAGATCAAAGTAGAGTATGGCCAACAGGAGCGATTGCATGAGTTCCACTAGAAGTATAGGGTTACATCTTTACTTTAGATTTTGTTTTATTAAGATTGCCACATGTAGAGGGAGATTTTCCTCTCTTGATTGGAAGAACGTGTCTAAGGCATGCTAGTGTCATCCATGATTGGGGAAAGCAAACTATGGGTACAACAAAGAAGATATGAAATTAAGCAAATATATTTGGAAGAGGGACTAGACCACCAAGGTCACACTAGTATGATGTAGTCAGTTGGTATCAGCATGGAAAACGAAATGGTGGATCAAATGCAATTAGAGTCAGATGAGAAAGAAGGCATTCTGTCTTGGCTTCAAGTAGGAAATTCTTTCTCTTGTTATGGAGATTTTCTAAATGATTTGGGTATAAAAGAAGCTTAAGAAGGGAAGCAGGAGAAAAATCAAGTTTCTAGATTGGGTGAACTAGTAACGGACCATAGAAGGGGGAGAAAGGAACCTCTTAGATACACCTTCGATGAAGTTATTACAACTACAAAGATGGAAACTATTCAGATTACAGGCAAGGTAAAACACACTTTTGAATATATTTCTTTTCCTATTCAAGAAATCCCTATAGGATGGATGCAAGACAAAGAGGAGCAAACTTAAATCCAGAGTATACCTTCTTATGACACTCAATCTTTGTGGGAGAAAGTGTTGGAAGAACACAAAGATGAGAGGAATCCATAGACACATTAATGAACATAAATCCAGTCAAGGGAAATTTAGTTAGGCATCCTGTTGGTTTATGAAACACCACAAGAAATAAGTTAATGTGAAATTAGAAGACCTTTGTAACCATCATTATCTTTATAAGACTTCAATGTTCAAAAAATGTTACCGCATTGTTCAGTAAATGTGAACATTCACATTCCTCAAAACTACTCCTTTGTTTTTTACTTCAATTCTTCTCTGATTTAACTTGAATCTGAAAGATTCCTGCATTGAATGACTAACAGAGGTTCTTACTTATAGTAAGCAACATATTCCAAGAAAAAATTTCAAGTAATAACTTGTAAATACTTTGAAATATCTTAATAAGGTATAGTATGTCTAAAAATTTAGAAATATCTTCATCGATTTGATATGCCTTCACTGTTAAGCTCATTTCTCTCAGTACACATCCCATTTTGCAAATATGATGGCCTCAAAATGAGCTATGATTCATGAAAAAATTTATACTATATTGTGAGATCTGACTTTTAGAAGATCACGTAAAAGTGCACCAAAAACTCCTAATTTCTAACTAACATTCATACTATTATGAAATCACTTGGATTTTTTCACACATGAGGAATAGACTCAAGTGCTTGTGCAAAACATGTGTTTGCTATTAGAGAAGATGTGTACAAATCGGCATGGCCTCATTCTCCTTATAGCCATAGAAATATCTCCTACACTAAGTGACCCCTCATCATCATCTGTCTCAAAAAATACCCAATCGCCTCTCTACTCGCTTATGACTTACAAAATTAGGTTCTACTACTTCTCTTTCTCTCAAATCAACTTATATACATTTAGAATATATGGTCCTAAAGTCAAACACGTAATTCTAGAAGTTTTAAACTAAATTTGATCTCTATTTTGGCCACTATATTACATGTGTGAATTTGTCCCTAGGCATGGTTTTCTAAGTATCTAACTTCCATAGTTGTTTCTCCTTATTTTTTCCTCATATTTCTTCATATCTTTATGCCTAATTAGTGAGTGAAACCCCAAGATCTCTCCCTCAATCACTAATAAGCATTCTTGACTTCTTCATACAATCTTCTTCTCTTTTATCCCTGCCATTCCTTTGAATCTACTTGTCTTCACTCCATCCAAGCCTTTTGTCATGATGTCTACTATTTGATTTTTTGTAGGAGTATACACCACCTCAAGTTCCTTCTCCATTACCTTTTCTCTTAGAAAATGATATTGGATCCGTATATGTTTTGTTCTCGCATGAAATTCTAGATGAAATCTGATTATCTCCATGTGTTATGGGTGTACCTTGATCAATGTCCAAGCTTTTGAAAAAGGTCTGCATCCGTATTACTTCTTTAGTTGCTTCCACACCCTTTGTATTTTGCTTCAATTGATGATAATGCCACTATATGTTATTTATTTGAACACAAACTTACAAGCTTATCACCTATGTACATGATGTATCCATGCATTGATCTTCTATCATCTTGACTTCGTGCCCAATCTGAGTCACTATATGCTCTCAATTTTATATCTAAGGTAAAAGGATAATATAATCCTTCCTTTATAGTCCATTTGATATATCTTAGCACTCTTTAACTACAATCCAATGTTGATCCTTTGGACAATGCATGAACTATGAGAGGATTCCCACTGCATAACTAAGACCAGGTCTTATTAGTGTAGCATAAATCAGACTTCCCACTAAAGATTGGTACTTCCTTATTTCTTTGAAATATGTACCGTCATATTTGCTAAGCTTATGATTGACTTCAAATGGAGTTGAATCTTCTTTGCAATTCTCCATGTTAAACTTCTTCAATAGGTTCAGAAGATACCTTTCTTGTGATACATATATGCCATGATCTGCATAAGTGATTTCCATTCCAAGAAAATATGATAATTTTCCTAGATCACTTATCTTGAATTTGTTTTCAAGTAACCTCTTCACTTTTTTGATTCCTTCATTTGAGCAACCAGCTATGATTATAATATCATCTACATAAATACAAAGGTAGATTATAACTTAATCTATTCTAAGAAAACTTGCAATTGCCTTTGAGCTTTGGTATCCAAGATCATTGAGATACTTCATGAGTGTATAGTTCCAAGCTCTTGGATCTTGTTTTAACCCATAGAATGCTCTTGTCAATCTGCAAACATAATTTGGATACCTGAAATTTGCAAAACCTTGAGGTTATTCCATGTATACTTCATGAGATATATATCTATTAAAAAGTGCATTCTTTATATGCAATCGACTCAAGTTCCATCCTTTTGATGCTGCAATGGCTATGATTGCCCTTATGGTTGACATCTTTGCCACAGGAATAAATGTCTCATCATAATCTATGCCATGTGTTTGAGCATAGCCTTTGTTCACCAACTTAGTTTTATATATGGCTATTCTTCCATTTGCAAGCTTCTTCACTTTATAAACCCATTTATTTCCAATCACTTTCTTACCATTTGGTTTTGGAACAAGTTCCCAAGTCTTTTTCTTCTCATGTGCATTGAACTCTTCCTTCATTGCTTCTTCCCATTGTTTCTTGCCTTTTGCTTCATCATAGCTCTGAGGTTCTTCATCTTCTTTAACCATGTAAGCATAAGTCATATAAGAAGTATCATAAGAATACCTTGTTGGTTGTCTCCTTAATCTAGTTGACCTTCTTGGTTCACATTCTTCATGTGTATTTGAATGCAATTCTTCATAAAAAAGAAGTACATCTTCATTTCTCCTTGATGATCCAACTCTAGATGTACTTGCTTGTATATGATCTTCATGTCCATTTCCCTACATATTTTCTTTAGATCTCTCACTTCATCTTACCTCTTCTTCAAATGCTTCAATGTTGTGACTTTATTTTGCATACCAACTCTTCCGTTCATCAAATGTCGCATCTCTAGAACTAATAAATTGTTTGATTGGAAGACTGCATAACCTATTACCCATTTTATTTTTATCATATCCAATGAGCACATATTTTTCAGCCTTTTGTTCAAGCTTAGGTCTGAGTTGTGATGGTAGATAATCATAATCAATTGATCCAAACACCTTGCAATGATCTAGTGTTGGTTTCTTACCCCACCAAACCTCATAAGGAGTCATTCCATTGAGACTTGTACATGGTAATCTATTAATAAGGTATGTGGCTGAATTCAAAGCCTCATCCCATAAATAATTTGGAAAATTCTTTTCCTTTAGCATTTCCCTAGCAAATGCAAGCAAACTTCTATTTCTCCTTTTTGCCACCCCATTTTGTTGAGGTATGTACTTGCAAGTTATTTCTCTCTTAACACATGCATTCCATAGATAATAATTGAATTCTTGAGAGAAGTATTCTCCCCCTCCATCACACCTTAACCTCTTCAGCTTTTGACCTGCAACCCTTTTTGCATATGCATGAAAATGTTTGAAGGCTCCAAATACTTTTGATCTTTTCTTCAAGACATAAAGAGTTATCCATCTTGTAGCATCATCAATAAAGAGAAAATACCTAAAGCCATTGATTTATTCTTCTTTTGTTGGTCCCCATACATTTGTATGGATGAGCTCGAGTAGTCCATCATGCTCTAATCAATCTTTTGAAATGGTAGTCTATGTGCTTTTCCCATTTGGCATGCTTCACATTTGTGAACCATATGTTGGTTCTCCACATTTGGTAGCCCTATTACAGATTGATTTGCCACCATATCCTTGATTCCTCTTTCATTGAAATGTCCTAACCTCTTATGTCAGAGGTCTAACTCTATAATAACTCCATCAACATGTGTGAAAAAGTCTTGAACAATGTTCCCTTGCACTTTCAAAGTAAGGAGTTTACCTTCCTTCTTACCTTACAAAATCTTATTATGTCCATTCTCTGGATCTTCCACAAATACTCCTTCATTTGTAAATCTGACTTGAAAACATTTCTCCACTATTTGTCCCACACTTATTTCATTCTTATGTACTATGGGAAGATACAAAACATTGGGTAGCAAATCTGCTCGCTCTTGCATTTCACTTTTTCAATTGAATGCACATTATGTCTTGTATTATCACTTGTTTGAAATGTATGGCTAGACATTCCTTCTTCTAATTCTGGCATTAATTCTATATTAGCTGACAAGTGATTAGGGCAACCAAAGTCAATATAGAATACATAGAGATCTTTCTCTGATTTACTTATTGAATATATCATCCATGTTGTATGGTTCTCATTCTATCTATCATTTTCATAATAATTGTAGTAGGTGGTGTTAAAGGATTGGTTCTATCCCCAATTTCTTCCTCCACCACTACCATAACCACCTCTTTGAATTTGTATTCCTCTTTGAAATTGAATTTGATATCTTCCACCTCTACCTCTACCATTGTTACTTTGATTCTGATTTGAACCTTGTTGCTTGTGCCAACAATCATCAGCTAAATGATTGCTCAAGCCACAAATCCAACACGTCTTCTTGTTGTTATTCTGATTATCTCTTCCTCTTCCATTTCCTCTACCTTTACCTCTACCATTACCTCTTCTTTTTACAAAATTAGCTTGAGAAGTCAATTCTTCTTGATCCTTTGCTTCACCTTTGTCTCCTTTCTTTTTATTCTTTGCATACATAGTAGAGTTATGTCCTTTGTCTCCATCTAACTTTAGGTCTTGGTGAAATGTGAGCATGAGTCCAAGCAATTGATTTAGATCGGGTACAAAATAATTTAATGAAATTTGAGTTAAAGTACAAAATTTTCTGCCTTTCATCTCCTCTCAACCTTGCAAGTAGTTATGCAATCAACATATGATCTTCAATGTCTTCATCTATAGATCCAAAACTATTTTCCAAGTCCTTCATCTTAGTGACATAATCACTAATGCTTTGGCTTTTCTTTTTCTTAAATGTTGTAAACTTTGACCACAAGCTAGCCTTCCTAGCTTAAATAGTATTTTGGAAGTGACCTTCTAATGTATTCCATATGTCGTCAGCTATTTCCAAACCTCTAATGTGAGGTAGCAAATGATCTCTGATAGTGTTGTATATGTAAGCTCTTGCACTTGCATCTTTCTTTTGCCATAGCTTCAAAGCTTCTAGCTCTTCTTTCCTTGGTCGACTATCATCTTCAAATGTAGGATTTTTTTCTTCATGTGTTACATATATCATGAGATCCTTACTCATAAGTATGGCTTCCATTCTCATCACCGAAGCAAGATAGTTATCTCTATCCAATTTGTCAATAGATATATGATCTGCCATTGTTTTCTTGATTTTGCTACAACCTGTGAGTTTAAGATCAAAGAATTTTACCTTTCGTAGATATTTAC
>CM035413.1:63512766-63607766 GCA_020310875.1 Ceratopteris richardii | reverse complement strand
AGAGAATTACCAAAGTTATCACTAACAGAATCTCTTGTCATTTAAAGTCATGGCTTTCTGAGGACCAGAAAGTTTTTATCAAAGGTAGATCTATACTCAAAGCAATTGTCGAGATTTGGGAAGGCCTTGCATTTGCTGAGGAGTCTGCACAAGATCTGGTATTCCTCAAGATCGACTTCGACAAAGCATATGACATATTGGAATGGGACTTTATTCGTCAATCACTAAAAGACCTTGGATGCAACCAAAAGTTCACCAAGATGGTTTCCACTCTTCTCAAAAACGCTTCAACTAGAATAAATATCAACGATAAGCTCTCTGAGCCCATACATTTAAAAAGATCTATCATGCAAGGCTTCCCTCTGGCTCCACTACTCTTTTCTATCACCTCGAACGGCCTCAGTCGCATAGACTCTTTGCCAATGACATGAATGCCTTTGTACATAACGATATGAACAGCATTGAGGTGATCCGAAGTTGCCTCGACACCTTTTGTGTGGTGTCAGGTTCAAAAATCAACCATCGTAAAATTGCTTTCAGAGCAATCCATGGACCTCCACCCTAATTGTTGTTAGATCAGGGGTGTCAAGTTATCCCTAGAGGTCAAGTCTTCTATCTCCTCGGCATTCCGATGGGCTTCAACATCACAATGGACCAACGATGGAACTAGGTGCTAGCCAAGCTGGATAACAAACTAAATCACTTGAAAGGTATGCAAGTCAACTCGGAAGGGCGGGCTATGGTTGTCAACACATTTATGGTTTCAATGACTATTTACTTTATCTCATGTTGGAGACCTAAGGAGAAAGAGTTGGCCAAAGTGGAAAGAATCTGCAAAAACTTCCTTTGGACTCGCGACCCTAACAGGAGGGGGATTCCCTAAATCAAATGGGAATCTTGCATTAGCTCAAAAGACTCAGGGGCTTGGGTATTTTGGATATCGTTGGGTTGGGTGACAAGCTGGCGGCAAAGTGGCTTATCAAGGCTTGGAGCAATAGTGAGTCCTCCTGGGCTAAATTGATCTTCAGAAACATGGAAGACCTTACCTTAGCTGGCCATCCTAATTGGAAGGATATAGGGATTCTCACGCTTTTTTTCTCTCCCTACTCGATTTCCCCTAAAGGCTCTACCCTCGAGAGTTGGAACAAGGCCAAACAATTCGTCAGAATTAGTGATGAGTGGAAGTGGGCTGCTTGGATAAGACAAAATGACTCTATCTGGTTCTCGATCAGCGGCATTAGGGGGTGGAGCCTTGGAACCTCCGAACTACAAAGCAGTTATGGAATAAGGGGTCCAAACAGTGGAAACAACTCTGGAAACAAGAGTCCAGCTAGTGGATTAGGTTCGAAGACTTAGACCCGAGACATAGAGTTACCCTCGAGGAATGGACTCTTCTTCAAGGCAGGTGTTTAGCGTGGGAGTGCTCAATTACGCGCCTTCTCTGCAGACAGGATATTCCTTGCCTAGAGGGCCTCAAATAGAGCAATGGCAAGAAAATATCCCGAATCCCCAACTTCACACTAGTTCTGTACTAGGACACTTGAGTGTCCTGGGACACTTAAGTGGACACTTAAGTGTCCTGCCTTTACACCAAATTGATTGATTTTTCTTGATGACACCCTTGCTTTTGATGGCATACTCACTTGGAATTGATAGCCCACATCATGTAACTTTAGAGAAAAATATAATCTTTAACGTTTTACAACTTCACATGGGTTATTAAATAAAGACAAAAATGGGAATTTTTAAAAACTCAACTTTTAGCATAACTGAAAAAATAACACAATTCATACATTTTGACAAATTGGATATGTTTTAGGAAATGGAAAGCTATTCATGGACTTTTGCACTGTAAAGCAAGTGTCTACGGATCTCTTGAGAAGGTTGAACACCTCCATAAGTGATAAACATGGACCCAAAACGTGTCTTCTCTAGAGCACTACCATTTATCGCACCTTTCAAAGAATGGCTCACTATAATTTGTGTGTAAGTGAGATTGCAGAGAATTGGCAAGTTATCAATGGAAAACCTTCATACTAATTTAATGCATATTTTTATTCAAAGTTAGAGGGCCTCTTCTTTGAACTAGTCCCCATTGCATTTGGTGCTAAATTTCATGGTGAATTTGCAAAGCATATATTTCTATGTTCATGAAAAGAACATAGTTCCAAAGGTGGAATAAAAAATTATGATAAAAAATAATAATTATTTAAATGCTATTCTAAGTATTTAAACCTTCCAAAATATGCTTTCCTTCCATCTTTCATTCTTAATTTTGTCAAATAATATGTGATGCACAATGGTGATTGTGATAAGAATGAAAAAAATTGGCATACATGTTTCATTTGACAAAAAGAAGATGGCATCCATGATGGAAATAATGATTCTTTTGATCCTATATGTACATGACTCTTGTTTCTTGGTAGGAACTAGTTTATTTTCTTGGATATCAAGCTAAATGTTTGTAGTTTGGCATTATTTCAATTGGATGCTAATATTTGTATGTGGATATATTGGTTGGTGTCCACACATATATCTACTTTGTTTAGTGTACATAGATCTTAAAAACTTGTTTGATTTTCATAGATTGGTAGTTACCTTTTGTGTTTACCTTGTTTAATGTATTATTTTCTTGCTTCATGTGAAGAAACTGGATCTCTTCCATAACTGTACATGCTTTGTTATGTGTCCACAATCCATTCATGATTGTATTTGTAGAGTTTGGATGATGCCCGCACAACAGAAGATTCTTGGTTGTGTCCAAAGATGTGAAAATTTTTTGTGGTTTTCAATAAACTATTTAGCCTCGTGTATGTAAGCTTTTGTTTTCTTATGTCACAGATTTTCTACTTGGTAACTTGAATGTGTACACCTTGGATGATGTCCATAAATTCTTTTAAGTTATATATGTAGGCTTTAGTTTTTTGTTTTTGATCACTAGATTCATAGCAGTTAATTTTATATGTGTATAACTTGGTTGTTCTCTTCATACCTTGTTTGATTGTTGGCATATTTTTGCACCTCTCTGGATTCCCATAAGTTTGTTTGAACCATGTTTAGAACTAGTTGTTGTTTCTTGTGTACAAAGTCAAAACAATTGATTTTATTTGAATTGAAGTGTTTTTTCCGAGTAAGTTTGAGCTTCATACTATGTGATCTATGTTTCAAGGAATGTGTATAATTTTTTCATTCATATGATGAATTTTTTTTCTTTTGATAAAAATACATGTGATTAAGAATTTTCATCATGTTCACTACCATAGTACCTTGAGAGGCTATTTACATGATCACAAACATGATTTATTATGTTTCATAATTTTGCATTAACCTTTGGATTATATTTAATATGTGTGTTAAAGGATTTTCTCGAATTCTCTTTGTAGAAGGTGTGTGATTTTTTGGAAAATTGTCAAAAAATGACACTTAAGTGTCCTGTTGTGGTACCAAACTAGTGTTAAAATTCATTTTTCACCATTAAATCCTTTGTGTAGAAGATGATCTTTAAGGTCTTCTATTTCATGTCCACAAAAAAAAATTATCTTAGCATTAGATTTTAAAGAGATTAAAGGAAAATGCAACAAAATGGTCATGCTCTTGCATCAAATTACGTTGCAGCAGCATTCATAATGAAGTTAAATAAAACCATCGTGCAGAAAGGAAAGCAACTATACCTGGGTATTACCATCAACCTATAACCATAACAACATAGCATTCATAAGGCAGAGTCAAAAGTAATTTAGCACTAACTTCTAGTGCCCATCTTCGCTTAGTCTATTGGATATAACTTCCAACTCCCAAACACTTAGCATGAATCCAGAGAAGTAAAGTATTATACCGTAACTCATTGAATTTCATTTTGCTGCTACATCATCTAAAACCCAAGATTTGTATTTTAAACAAAAATACTCTAAGTACGGATGATTCTATATGTAAATCAAGAATTGGTTTCGTTTAGCATAGAGATAAACTTGAACCACAAAGAGCATTTCAGAATAACATCAGTTATAGAAAGCTACAAAATTCGTATGGGTTAAATAAAAGATACCCATTCTAGACTTCTACAACAATGACCAAAGATCCAATTTCTCTCTTTCCTTTATAACATAGACAAGTTCTTGTTCCTCTTGTTGACTTCTCGTACATGAACGTTCTCAATATCCGAGGAATATTGAATTCTTATACATCCATGAGGCGAATTTCATTTACCGCTGTTGTAGATAATATGATCTCTACTTCTTTTGAAAGAACAAAACCTATTGGAATGTCAGCATCAAAGAAGATATGGACGGTACTTTATGTGCATAGAAAGAAGGTGAACTTCATTCAAATAGAGGGGGAATTCTGACACTTTCGGAGCAGGCAAACCTTTGGTGAATTGGCAGGAAAATAGTATATACATTGTCACTGCTTTGCATGTAATAGCTCCAACCATGCCATTGATAATGCACACAAAGGCATATACTTATTGATTCACATCCCAACCATACATGGGAAGGACATAAGTCACACATCATCGAAAGTGCATCAATTCTTCTTCAAATATTGCCTCAGAGACCAAAGCCTAATTCGATGTGCTACGAAAAGAAGGTTCACAGATGGAAATCATTATGCAACATGTTCTATGGTGCTTCAGTACCATGTATCTATATGCATGATGGTAATTTTTGCAAAGGAAGTAGGAGAACCTTTTCTTTTTCTAGCAAAGAAAAATACAAAAACAACACACATGCAATCGAAGAAAAGACTAAAGCCACGTTTTGCAAGGAAAAATAGGATGACTCTTTGTGCAATTTTGGGAAAGACAGTTAGGTGGCAACGCATCCAGAGAAAAAGAGTGGACGGGCAGACAATTGGACGCAATATACGTTTTATTCGAGGTCACTGACGGGAGAGAATTCTCGATGGCTCACTTATAGAAACCGAAGAATTGAGCTTGGTTTTTTTTTGGGGGGGAAATCTGCTTTCAATCATCTGCAGCGAGCAACGAGGACGGAGCAGACTGCAAGCAGGATCAAAAGGAGGACTATGTGAAGAAGGTGGAGCGCTTTCTTTTGGGAAAAGGATGACAGCAGATCAACATGCTATTGGGAAGAGGAATTCTACTCTGATTCTATAGGAAAATGATATCGATCATGACTATGTGAAGATCAAATTATAATCTGATGAGGGCCATGGAAATTCGGCAAGCTATCGTGCAGTGTGGATTTGCACATAGAGTATGTGGATTTGCACATAGAGTATGCATGGTAGGGTCTCATTACATGACCTTGCATTAAGACAAAAATTGATTTTTACCTATGTGCACAAGAGTGATTGAAAGGATTAATGTATATTCATATTGATATGTATGTGAGAGAGTGCATAAGCTTCACCATTAGATGCCTTTTACCCTAACGATTCTCCATGCATTTCAAAGTATGCATTCAATAGGGCTACATTATAAGGCCATGCATAGATACTTATCTTTTGATCCCATGCATATAACAAATTGACTAAACTAATATTTGATGACTTTATTTTTATAAGAATCAGGTTATTTGGACCATCGAGGATGATGTGCAAGATTGGTGGGGATGGATGTCGTAAAGAATTTGATCTCTACTTCTTTTGGAAGAACAAAACCTATTGGAATGTCAACATCAAAGAAGTTATGGATGGTATTTTATGTGCATGGAAAGAAGGTGAAATTCATTCAAAAAGAGGGGAATTTTTGTTGATATATTTAGGTAGTGATGTGTGTGAACACTCTAGGACCGTCGGGGTACTTTTTTCCCTCTTTAGGAGGTTTTAATTTTCCCCTGGCTTGTATATACGCCTATTGCCCTAACGGGCTACTTATCTTTGTACATTCTCTAGTAATACATTCAGTATTGTGTGTTTGTGCTCCAAGCTTCTTCTTCTTCCTTGTGCTGTTCGCGTGCTTCCGTAGACGTCCATCTCCAACAATTGGTATCAGAGCAGGTCGTCGCTTCATCTAGGGTGTTGTTGATACTCCTCCGTTTATAGTCTTAGAATCACAGGAATTTTGGTGAGCATACTCAGGTGTTTCCAAGATCAAAACTGCTTCGCTCTATGGTGCCAAAATCGCGATCTCAGCTCATTTCGGCCTTCCAAACGCATTATCGTAGTGCTTGTGCAGGCTATTTCATCTTTTTGTGCCAAAGGTATATATCAATTTCTGTTCGCCAGTATAAGCGTCTCAAAGTCTGGTACAAGTTTAGCAGAACTCGTTTGGGTAGTTCCGTTCAACGTTTTGAGATACAGTCAATTTTCTGCATCAAGGTATTTTAGTCACTGCCCATGGCTGAAAGCAGTGATGCATTCTGTATGTTGGTTGTTGAGGATAAGTTGGATGGTATCAACTACCCATTGTGAGCTTATATGATGCGACATGTTTTGGTTGCAAAAGGATTGTGGAACATTGTGCAGGGTGTTGAAAGACGTCCTATTATACCTGTAACAACAGGTATTGCAAATACAGGTGCTGGAGCTGATGAAGATGGTGTCGAAGATGATATTCCACAGATTCCTGTTTCTGCTGCACCTATTGCAGAGCAGATTCATTGGGATGGCAGAGATGCCCAGGCACATGCATTGATAGCTTTGTCTGTCAAACGTGCCATTATTCCTCACATTTTCTCTTGGAGAACAGCTAGGAATGCTTGGGATACACTTACCACATTGTATCAAGCTTGGAATGAGGCTCGTGTTGCTTACCTCCGAAAACAGTTGGAGAGTGAGCACATGAATGAAGGTGATTCTATGGACAGTTTCCTAACGAAGATCAAAGATTTGAAGGAACAGTTGATTTCTGCTGATGAGGTTATACCAGATAGCTCACTTGTGCAGACCGTTCTTAATGGTCTTCCTGATTCATATCAGAGTTTTGCTTCTACTCTTCGGTTGATGATGAAAGGCAATCCAAATGCCTTATCATTTGAGGAGTTAGTCTTTGTTCTATTGCAGGAAGATCAGTCCAGGCAAAACAGGTCCATTATGCGAGTTGTAGATCAAGCTTTCCTGCTAGTCAGAAGGGCAAAGGAAAATGGAGCTCTTCTACTAGTAAGCAAAAATCTGCAAATGCTGACAGGAATTTTTGGTTTTATACAAAATTGAGTGCACCACTAGAACAAGCACAAGGGGCACATCCTAAAACATTAAAAACAGTAGAAAAATTCCGAGGTTTTCTGTCAATCGCGACCGACAGCTTCTGTCAATCGCGACCGACAGACCCTGTCAATCGCGACCGACAGACCCTGTCAATCGCGATCGACAGACCTCACGATCGACAGATTGCCACGTAGGACCCTGTCAATCGCGATTGATACCGTCGATCGCGATCGACAGCCACGACCGACACCTCTGTCAGTCGCGATTGACACCGTCGATCGCGATCGACTGAAATTCCACGACTGATTGACTTTTACGCGTAGCCACGTGTCCATCGCGACTGATAGGCCCCCGATTGACTGAAATTTCGGTGAAAATTCCGGAAAACGTGTCGATCGCGATTGATACCGTCGATCGCGATTGATACCGTCGATCGCGATTGACAGCCACGATCGACTCTGTCGATCGCGATTGACACTGTCAATCGCGACTGACAGGCCCGACGGACACCTCTGTCAATCGCGATTGACAGACCTGTCGATCGTGATTGACGGGCTTTTCGGCCAAAAATTAGGGTTTGCTTTTGTTCAAAATTTGGGATAATTTTGGGGCAAAATAGTCAGTCTATTAGCATTTTGGAAGGTTCCTACACTTGTGATTTGGAGAAAATCCTAGGATCTGTCGGCCAGATTGAATCTTGATTTAACCCCCTAAACCCTGAACAGTCATAACTTTGTCATACGATATCAATTTTTTGAGCTCTAGGGCTTGTTGGAAAGCTCGTTGATTTTCAGAGACGGAATTTTGAAGTTAACCATACCCAAGGGGATCAAAGTCAGGGGTTTTTAGAATTGTTTTCTTAAAAATCACTATGCAAGTTAGTGTTTGTGCTACAGGACTGAAACTCATCGGTTCTGTCTTTGGCATTTAAATCTTAAGGCTAACTTTGGAACTCTTACAGATCTATTGAGAGCTTTGAAAGGTGTTCTAAGCAAGTGTAAGTGCAAGCTTGGGAACACACTTCCTGGGCATTCAAGGGCAACCAAGCAGGAGACAAAAGGTTGGAAACTTTTAACCCCCTCTATCAATTCATAGTTTAAGCTAAGAACGACGAGAGGTAGGAGTAAGTCAGGGCGACGATAGGCAGTTATCAAGTTGAAGACTACCTAAAAACTCAAGTTCAAGCTAAAAGCCTAATCTCTGTACTATCGATAACATAAAGGAAAAGAACCTAACGTGGAACGATCAACCGGAAAGCACGAAGAACATTCAAGTATTCCTGACGACGTAATATCAGACAACACCGTAGACACGAGAAATAACTAAAAAGAACCAAGCGACTAATATAAAGTAACCAGCAACGCGGTTGTACTCTGGGCAAAGAATTGGGCTACTTAGATACGCATATGAACCTTAGATCAGGACGACATCTAGTAAGGGAGAGACAAAGCCTTAGGTCTTCAGAGGCTAGTGTTAACCACACTGCTAGGTCTTGGGCCCAGCAGTTGAGCCACCACTCGTACTACCCTAGCTCTGAGACCAGTGAGTCAGAGATGTCCCAAGGCATGGACAGACCTACGGGAAGTTCAGGAGTGCCTTACTTATACAGGGTAGAAGGCCCTTACATGTTGGGATAATGTTGGCGAAAACTTCGGCTCTAACGCCTACTGTTGCGGAAATACTTTCGCCCTGAAGGTGGATTTCGCGACAAAGCTTGAACTCTGTCAGGCCTGCGGAAATTGCCGCGCCACCGTAATAGGATGCTAAACTAGAGTGATTCAGAATACCTCTGTAATCAACAGTAGCTCAGCCTAATTAACGTCGCTTTAACTGTGTTATCCTGCGACACAAGTTCCACCGGAACTTCACCAGACTGTTACTGGACTGACACCGTAATTGTGCCGGAACGTTACCGAAATAAACTTAGTTCTGTTCGTAATTGCTTCAGATGAACTTATGTGAAGTAAGGAAGTTGTGTGTGAGCTTCCTTCACCGAATGGACTTCCTTCTGGAAACTTCACAGTTCTAAAATGCTACTTTCCGGTTAACCTTTCTACTGTGTGTACATCTTCATTCCACCCGAAACTGTGATCAGCTTAAAGTAGAGACGTCTAGCTACAAGATGAGCTATCTCTCATACAAAGCTTCGAATTCTGCTACAAGTTATACTTCGTTGTTCTACCGGAAAAACTTGTTTTCTGAGAAACTGTAGCTGACCAGAAATTATTGAAATATGTCTACTGAGTAAACTGTTATTCACCGAAACATGCGTTTACAGAAAAGGTACTGAGGCACGTTTAGTAACAAGTCGTGACAGTAAATGATAAACGAAGCTTCCTACCGTAACACGAAATAACTTCAGATTCTACACAAGTAAAGATTACGCGCAGACATCCACATGAACATGTGTTTTCGATTTAGAGAAGATGTGTACAAGTAAGCTTGGCCTCTTCTTGCTCAAGTTACAGAACTCTCCTACAGTGAGTAGTTCCTTATTACCATCTCTCTTCAGATGAAAAGACCCGACACTTCAGGCTTGTGTTATTCATCTGTACATACGCGATCTATGGCGTCTTCTGAGAACTTCTAAATCTCTCTTCACTCATACGCGATCTATGGCATCTTCTCTCTATCTGTCTCTCGTTCTTCTCTGTGTATCATCCTCTGTCTCTCTCTCTCTTTTTCCGCTCGCAAGTTCTTCAAATCTTGCTATATATATATACACTTTCTTTGGCGCTCCTCTGCCCTGTCATTCTTCAATTTGCGTTATGCGCGCCTTACGCGCCCGCTGCGGTTAATTGCTCTGTTATGCGCACACCGTGCACTAACTTCGCATACTGTACACCTGTGCACTGATTCTCCGGCTGATTCTGTTTTTTCTCTTGTTTGTTGTGTCAAATTCGTGAGTGTTTCCTTAACAGCTCCCCCTCAATCACTAATTTGACATCTTCCGGTCTTTCATATATCTTTCTTTCTTTTATTCCTGCCATCTCTTTGAATCTGTTTGTCTTTGTTCCATCCAAGCTCTTTGTGAGAATATCTGCAATCTGATCTTTCGTAGGAGTGTAGATTATTTCTATCTCTTTCTCCATTACCTTTTCCCTTAGGAAATGATACTGAATCTCTATGTGTTTTGTTCTTGCATGAAACACAGGATTCGCTGCAAGATACAGCGAGCTCATATTATCTCCATGTATGATCGGTATACTTTGATCTATACCCATGCCTTTAAGTAACGTCTGCATCCATATTACTTCTTTTGCTGCTTCTACCAGTCCTTTGTATTCTGCTTCTGTTGATGATAAGGCTACTGTGTGTTGCTTCTTCGAACACCAGCTTACCAGCTTATCTCCTAGGTATATCATATACCCGTGCGTTGATCTTCGGTCATCTTGACTTCCTGCCCAATCTGAGTCACTATATGCTCTGAGCTTTATATCTGACGTAAAAGGATAATATAATCCTTCCTTTATAGTTCTTTTGATATATCTGAGAACTCTTTGTCCTGCAACCCAATGTTGCTCTGTCGGACAATGCATAAACTGTGAGAGAACTCCCACCGGAAAACTGAGATCCGGTCTTGTTAGCGTAGCATATATTAAGCTTCCTACTAACGATTGATATTTTTTCATATCCTTGAATTCTGTTCCACTATATTTGCTGAGTTTATGATTTACTTCAAGCGGTGTTGAAGCTTCTCTGCAATTCTCCATTTTGAACTTCTTCAGTAAGTTCAGGAGATACCTTTCTTGTGTGACATATACACCATGATCTGTATATGAGATTTCCATTCCTAGAAAGTATGATAACTTTCCTAGGTCACTGATCTTGAATTCCTTTTCTAGCAGTTTCTTTACCTCTGTGATTCCTGCATCTGAGGTTCCTGTAATTATTATGTCATCTACATAGATACAAATGTAGATCATTCCTTCTTCTGTTCTTTTGATGAGTAGACTTGCATCTGCCTTCGAACTTTGGTATCCAAGTTCGTTCAGATACTTCACGAGTCTGTAGTTCCAAGCTCTTGGAGCTTGCTTCAGTCCATAAAGTGCTTTTCTTAACCTGCAAACAAAATTTGGGTATCTGGAACTTATAAACCCTTCCGGTTGTTCCATATAGACTTCATCTGATATATATCCATTCAGGAATGCATTCTTTATATCTAGCTGACTTAGCTTCCATCCTTTTGATGCTGCTATAGCAATTACTGTTCTTATGGTTGACATTTTTGCCACCGGACTGAACGTCTCGTCATAGTCTATGCCATGCGTCTGAGCATAGCCCTTGATAACCAGTCTCGCTTTATGTCTGGCTATCCTTCCATCTGCAAGTTTCTTTATTTTGAACACCCATTTATTTCCAATTACTTTCTTACCGTTCGGTTTAGGAACAAGCTCCCATGTCTTGTTCTCTTCCAGTGCGGTGAATTCTTCTTTCATTGCTTCTTGCCATTGCTTCTTGCCTTTGGCTTCGTCATAGCTTTGAGGTTCTTCCTCTTCTTTAACCATATATGCATAGTCTTGTTGAGTTATATATGATGTATCATACGAGTATCTTTCCGGTTGTCTTCTTACTCTGTTTGACCTTCTTAGCTCATATTCTTCGTGTGTGTCTGAGTACATGTCTTCATCTTCGTTCCTTATACTTGTTCCGGTCCTGGACGTACTTGCCTCTTCATCTTTGTTTACCTGAACAATTGATTTTCCTTTCTCTCTTCTTTTTATCTCTTCTTCAAATTCTTCAGCTGTATGACTCTGATCTCCATACCAGCTTTTCTGTTCATCAAATGTTACATCCCTGGAAACATAAAAATGTTTGGTTAGAGGACTCCATAACCTGTAACCCATCTGTTTCTCGTCGTATCCGACGAATACATATTTCTCTGCTTTCGGTTCAAGCTTATGTCTCAGTTGAGACGGTACATAAGCATACGCTACTGATCCAAACACTTTGCAGTGATCAAGTGTTGGCTTCTTTCCCCACCAAGCTTCATAAGGGGTCATTCCTTCTAAGGCTGTACATGGTAATCTGTTTACCAAGTATGTAGCTGTATTTACAGCTTCAGCCCAAAGATAATCCGGGCAATTCTTTTCTTTTAGCATAGCTCGTGCAAACTCGACTAGAGTTCGGTTTCTCCTTTCTGCTACACCATTCTGTTGTGGTGTATATCTGCAGGTTATTTCTCTCTTAATTCCTGCATTCCAAAGATAGTCATTGAATTCACGGGAGAAGTATTCTCCCCCTCCATCAGACCTCAGTCTTTTAAGCTTTCGTCCGGTGAGTCTTTCGGCATATGCATGAAAATGCCTGAAAGCTCCAAATACTTCTGATTTCTCTTTCAGAACATAAAGAGTTATCCACCTTGTGGCATCATCAATGAACAGAACATAGTACCTTGATCCGCTGATTGATCCTTCTTTCGTTGGTCCCCATACATCTGTATGTATGAGTTCCAGCACACTGTCATGTTTGAATCCTTTCTTCTCGAAAGGTAACCTGTGGGCTTTTCCCATTTGACAGGCTTCGCATTTGTGAATCATATGTTGGTTCTGTACGTTCGGTAATCCCAGTACAGACTGATTCGCTATCATAGCTTTGATTCCTTTTTCGTGAAAATGACCTAATCTCTTGTGCCAGAGATCAAGTTCTGTAATCACCTTTTCATCATGCGTGAGCAGTGCTTGGCCAATGTTCCCTTGTACTCTTAAGGTAAAGAGTCTGCCTTCTTTCTTACCAGAAACAATCTGATAATATCCGTTCTTGGGATCTTCCACAAATACTCCTTTGTTTGTAAATCTGACCTGAAAACCTTTTTCGACTATCTGTCCCACACTGATCAGATTTTTCGGTATTGTTGGAACATACAAAACATTGGTTAGCAAATCTGCTCCACTTTTGCATTTCACCTTTCCGATTGATTGTACTTTGTGTCTTGTATTGTCACCTGTTTGAACAGTGTGACTAGAACTACCTTTCTCTAGTTCTGACATTAGTTCTATATTTCCTGACAAATGATTAGAGCATCCAGAATCAATGTAAAATACCTTTAGGTCTTCATTTTCTGATGTGCTGATTGAGTTCATCATCAATGATGTATGACTTTCATTCTGTGTGTCATTTGCGTAGTTGCTGTTGTAGGTGGTGTTGTAGGATTGGCTCTGTACCCAACTTCTTGTTCCACCTCTACCGTAGCCTCCTCTTTGGTTTTGTCTTCCTCTTTGGAAGTTACTTTGATATCTTCCGCTTCTACCTCTGCTATTACTGTTCTGGCTTTGATTTGATCCTTGTTGGTTGTGCCAACAGTCATGCGCCAGATGATTACTTAGTCCACAAATCCAGCAAGCCTTCTTGTTGGTATTCTGGTTACTTCTTCCTCTTCCAAAGCCTCTTGCTTTTCCTCTGCGAGTGCCTTTACCTCTTGCGTAATAGGCCTGAGAGCTCGACTCTTCTTCGTCTTTTGACTTTCCTTTGTCTTTCTTCTTGTTCTTCATATACATTGCTGAACTTTGTCCTTTTTCTGCATCTCCTTTCAGGTCTTGCTCATATGTGAGCATCAAACCAAGCAGCTGATTTAAATCTGGTACAAAATGATTTAAGGAGAGTTCAGTTGATAGTACGAAAGGTTTCCACCTTTCATCTCCTCTCAAACCTGTAAGCAGTTGTGCTATCAATCTATGATCTTCGACTTCTTCATTTATGGATCCAAGACTATCTGCTAGATCCTTCATTTTAGTGACGTAGTCACTGATGCTTTGACTCGGCTTCTTTTTGAACGTTGTGAACTCGGACCATAAGCTAGCCTTCCTGGCTTTCGTAGTATTTTGGAAATGATCTTCCAATGCACTCCATATGTCCTCTGCTTTCTCCAGACCTCTAATGTGCGGTAGTAGATGGTCTGACACAGTGTTGTAGATGTAGGCTCTTGCCGTTGCATCTTTCTTCTGCCACAGCTTTAGGGCGTCTAGTTCTTCTTTTTCCGGTTGACTATCATCTTCGAAAGTCGGTTTCTTTTCTTCTCCGGTCACGTACGTCATTAAGTCCTTACTCATAAGTAAGGCTTCCATGCGCATTACCCATGCAGGATAATTATCTCTGTCCAATTTATCAATTTGGACATGATCTGCCATGATCTTCTTCCTCTCGTGGAATGATCCGGCTCTTATACCGATTCTTGAAAACTAACCCGCTCTGATACCAATTGTTGGGATAATGTTGGCGAAAACTTCGGCTCTAACGCCTACTGTTGCGGAAATACTTTCGCCCTGAAGGTGGATTTCGCGACAAAGCTTGAACTCTGTCAGGCCTGCGGAAATTGCCGCGCCACCGTAATAGGATGCTAAACTAGAGTGATTCAGAATACCTCTGTAATCAACAGTAGCTCAGCCTAATTAACGTCGCTTTAACTGTGTTATCCTGCGACACAAGTTCCACCGGAACTTCACCAGACTGTTACTGGACTGACATCGTAATTGTGCCGGAACGTTACCGAAATAAACTTAGTTCTGTTCGTAATTGCTTCAGATGAACTTATGTGAAGTAAGGAAGTTGTGTGTGAGCTTCCTTCACCGAATGGACTTCCTTCTGGAAACTTCACAGTTCTAAAATGCTACTTTCCGGTTAACCTTTGTACTGTGTGTACATCTTCATTCCACCGGAAACTGTGATCAGCTTAAAGTAGAGACGTCTAGCTACAAGATGAGCTATCTCTCATACAAAGCTTCGAATTCTGCTACAAGTTATACTTCGTTGTTCTACCGGAAAAACTTGTTTTCTGAGAAACTGTAGCTGACCAAAAATTACTGAAATATGTCTACTGAGTAAACTGTTATTCACCGAAACATGCGTTTACAGAAAAGGTACTGAGGCACGTTTAGTAACAAGTCGTGACAGTAAATGATAAACGAAGCTTCCTACCGTAACACGAAATAACTTCAGATTCTACACAAGTAAAGATTACGCGCAGACATCCACATGAACATGTGTTTTCGATTTAGAGAAGATGTGTACAAGTAAGCTTGGCCTCTTCTTGCTCAAGTTACACAACTCTCCTACAGTGAGTAGTTCCTTATTACCATCTCTCTTCAGATGAAAAGACCCGACACTTCAGGCTTGTGTTATTCATCTGTACATACGCGATCTATGGCGTCTTCTGAGAACTTCTAAATCTCTCTTCACTCATACGCGATCTATGGCGTCTTCTCTCTATCTGTCTCTCGTTCTTCTCTGTGTATCATCCTCTGTCTCTCTCTCTTTTTCCGCTCGCAAGTTCTTCAAATCTTGCTATATATATATACACTTTCTTTGGCGCTCCTCTGCCCTGTCATTCTTCAATTTGCGTTATGCGCGCCTTACGCGCCCGCCGCGGTTAATTGCTCTGTTATGCGCACACCGCGCACTAACTTCGCATACTGTACACCTGTGCACTGATTCTCCGGCTGATTCTGTTTTTTCTCTTGTTTGTTGTGTCAAATTCGTGAGTGTTTCCTTAACATTACAAAACACAGTTGGAATACCTGAGGACCAACCGATTAGGTGCTAGCATCTATGAGGACGGCCTAGGAAGATCCGTGGTCCAGATTAGAAATCCTCATCAATCCATTGGACTAGAGCACCCAGCAGTCAAGTTTGAAAACGGTGCATACCTGGACAAAGAAGGAACCATATACGTAGTCACCAGTCACCCAGACAGGACAGATGAATTTGGGAATGTAATCTCAGAGGCGGACTTAGGGGACTTAGAGCAAGGAAACATGGGTGTGGAACCTAGAACCCCCCTGAGGCAAATCTGTTCTCACTAGGATTATCACGCCTGAGTGGGTTCCCCAAGACAACAAGAGCATAGAGTTGCTCCTCAATCGAGAAACTGACGAAGCCTTTTGGAGGTATAAATCTAATCAGCCAACTGATATAGGAACTATCATGATCTATGAATTTAAGGATCCGGATAGCCCAGGTAGAGTGACCTACTTAGATCACACTTCGGAAAGGATCTTTGTGGTGATAGAAAATGATAGGCATGCTTACACTTGGAAGGGTGAATTCATTTTCCCCCAACCAAGATCGAATGTATCCTATGGTCACCCTGGAGCTGGAACATCCCAAGCTCATGGAACTCAAAGAGACAGAAGTAGAGATAGACCAGAAGTAAGCTTTGCCAACCCAGTGGGCAGAGAAAGAACGAGGACGGAGACGAATAGAGTAGAACCTGAGATACTTAGAGCTCACAGGAACCAAAGAAATGTGGATGGATTTCCTCTGCCAAGACCTAGAGAGCATACAAGAACTTTGAGACCGACCCAGCTAGTTAAGTCCATGAAGAATTACTTCGATGGCACAGGAGATCCCTATGATCATGTGGCAGAGTTCAAGCAAGTCTTGAGAGCTGAACAAGTGGAGGATCTATTCACGCAGTACAATGCCTTCGGTCTAACCCTTAGGAACACCGCACTTACCTGGTTTCAGCCATTGGATGAGCGACAGTTCAGGAGCATAGACCAACTCTTAGAGGCTTTCATTATTGAATTCTCTAAGAGTGGCATAAGGCATAATACCTCCTCATTGATTCACAGCTTCAAACAGACTCCCCAAGAGACTGTAAGATTGGCAGGAAGAAGATTTAGACAATATCTTGAAAGATGCCCTGTTTGGGAGTTACCCACACCTGCCAAACAAGTAGCCTTATTCCTTGATGGATTGCTGAGTACGAAATTGAGATCCTATGTGTATCTGAAGGACCCCAGGACTATAGAAGAGTGTGTACGCATGTGCATTGACATTGAAGATAACCTAGGGGAAGAACTAGAGCTTTCCAAAATCTACAAAGATTCAGATAGTGCATCTAGTCACTCTTCCACACAATCCACATCAATTGAGGAACTCGCAGAGAAAGTGGCCCAAAAACTAGGCGTCTCTAGCAAACAAATTCCAAGGTTTGCCCCTGTGAAAAGGTGTTATACGTGTGGTGGTGACCACATGGCGAATGTCTGCCCCATTATGGCTCAACCCCAAGTAAATCCTAGTAGCCAGTACTGCACCATAGAACGTAGATACACCAATCACACCGCACAAGATTGCCCATACAACAAGCAGGCAGTTAGGCAACCCTACCCTCAGCCATACCCGTAGCAAGGAAGATACCAGAACCCGTACCCTCCACAACCATATGGTAGGCCACAACAACCGTATCAGCAACCCTACCAAAACCAACAAAGACCTCAGCCAGTGTTAGCTCAACAACCCCCTGCCCCAGCTAATGTGATTCTGGTAAAGTATGCTGTTGCAGAAGAAAACCTGAATAGAGCTATAGTCCCTGTGACACCCTTGATTTTTGAAGGTGACCCGAGTGACCATAGCTTTGATTCTACACATGTTGATAGTCCCCAGGCCTACTACATGCAGTCTCCTGAACACAGTGAGTCCTACTATAGTGAAGAGACAAATGAACTAAGTTGGGAGTCAGATTACACGAATGTCATGTATACAAACCCCAACCCTAGACCCCAACCTAGGCAGGTACGACCACCATTTCCTAGAGGACCATGCTACAGATGTCAGGGAGATCACTTCATTCGTGATTGTCCCTTACCTCCGCCTACACAAACTCAGTCCGTGACGATCCAAGGCTTTTGCCAAGACTGTGGAAAAGAGCATCTCTTACGAGATTGCCCTAAGAATCCTAGTAATATGCCAAAAATCACGCCTATCAACGTTATTGGGTTAGTGGTAGATTCCACAGGAAGTGTCACTTCCACTTCTCCCGTACAGGTAGTCACTAGAGCTCAAGCATTGCAGCAAAACCAAGGGGTAGACCAGGAAAAGAGCCCAACAGCTAGTGAAACTGAGAGCATAACCAAGAAAAGGACTAGAGCTTGGAGAGATAGCCGTGAACGTATGAAAAGGCAATGGGTAAAGAAGATGAGTGAACTCGAGGAAAGCGTAAGAGAAACAAGAGCCAGAATAACCGAACTCACAACTCAAACTCCCTCTCCACCACCACCATTCCCATCTCCATCCGACCCACCACCTTCCAACCCGCCTCATACGACGCCACCACCAAGGCAATTTTGGACTCAGGTGCAGGAGTTGCAATTGCCACTACTTCCCTATGGAAGCGTTGGGGCAAGCCAGCACTCAGGCCAACGAGAATGAAATTGCAGATGGCCGATGGTCATATAGAGAGGCCCTTGGGATTGCTAGAAGGCATAACTCTCACCACTTGTGGTGTCGAGTTTGAGCATACCTTTGCTATATGTGATTTTAGCAAGAATCATGCCTATGAGCTGATGTCCAAAAGTTGTGCAAGGAATGCCCAATCTGTTGCACTAAGCCACCTGTGGAACACGCCACTCTTTATCAAGTGTCCATTATGCCAGATTGGAGTGAACCTCTAGTATCCTTCCTGAGGACAAACACATTCCCTCCAGACATGACTCTGGCTAGGAAAAGGAGTTTAGAACAAGAAGCCCTGGATTACTCACTCATTGGTGATAATCTATATAAGCGTGGTAAAGATGGTTACCTGAGGCTATGTGTCCATGAAAGTGAATATCTCAAGATCTTGGAAACTGCTCACCAAGGTGTAGCAGGAGGACACTTTGGACCGGATCGGGTGATCAAGGCAATATTATTTGCAGGCTTCTAGTGGCCGACCCTTCACATGGATGCACATACCGATGTGAAACGGTGTGATGTCTGTCAGAGAACTCAGTATCCTATACGAAAAGATGAGATGCCACTGAAACCTATGATGGGTGGACGTGCGTTCTCTAAGTGGGGAATAGACTTCGTAGGTCCTATTAATCCCCCAGCTAAGGGTTCTCATGCGGAATACATCATTGTTGCAACAGACTATCTAACTAAGTGGGTAGAGGTAAAGGCTACGACAAAGAATGACGCTCAGACAACTGCTAAATTCTTGTTTGAGAATGTGTTCACAAGATATGGGCTACCTATAGAGCTGGTAAGTGATAGAGGCACTCATTTCTTGAACGAAGTGATTGAAAATCTACTCCAAGAACTCTTGGTAATACACAAGAAGTCGGCCCCCTATCACCCTCAAGCTAATGGACAAGCTGAGAGCACCAATAAGATCCTATGCAATGTACTGACAAAATTAGTAAACACTAAACGTTCTGATTGGGACAAACAGCTACACCATGCTGTTTGGGCATACCGAGTTGCCTACAAAACGGTACTCCAAGCCACCCCCTTTCAGATGGTATTCGGCCAAAACGCTATGCTACCCTTGGACTTCTTGATCCCTACATTGAGAGTAGCACAAGAGCACGAATGGACAGGTCATGAGCTCTCCTCTAGGATCTTTGACCTTGAACGATTAGGGGAAACAAGACTGAGATCCGCTGCAGGAATATATGCAGCTAGGCAGAAGGCATACTTTGATGCCCATGTGAAGGATAAGGGTTTGAAAGCAGGAGATTTAGTTTTAGTCTATACACTGAAACAACACGCAAGGAAGCTAGAAAAGAGAGGCTACGGACCTATGATCATCAATAGGATCTCCACGAGCGGAGCAGTACAACTAGCCACGTTAGAGGGTGATGTTCTCCCAAACTATATTAGCGGTTGCAGAGTCAAGTTGTATCAGGAACCCCTTACGGAGGAAATGCTTAGCCGACTCAACACTGCTAGAAAACGCAAAGAGGAAGAAAAGCGAGTTCGAGAAGAAGCTCAAGCAGAAGCTTTAGAACGCATCAGAAGGATGAAGTTACGAAGGCAAGGTAGAGATCAACCTAGAACAAATGACTATGCAGATCAAGGATATCATATGGCAATGTGTGAAATCGCAGGAACTAGCTCACAAAGGATAACTGATCGACGTCCTTTCGTAACCTTAGATATAGGACAAGGAAAGAGTGCAAGGACCGTAAGAGCCTTGATTGACTCAGGTGCAGCCACTAGTGCTGTTAGAATGTCTTACTGTCAAGAGTTGCAGTTAACTGTCAATCCTGTGGAAGCATATCTCATAGGATTGGGAGGCGTGGAAACCCCTTGCATGGGCGAGGTGGAACTTCCCCTCTACATTCATGATGAGGCAATGACAGTTAAAGTACTAGTGTGTCAAGATGAGGACCTCACGGAACCCCTTGTCTTGGGTCAAGACTGGATCTATGACCAAGCAGTCAACTTAAACCTAAGAAGTGGACTTCTTCAGGTATGGGTCAATCATAGTCGAATTAGAGTAGAGTTAGATAATGGAGCACTCAAGGAACTAGGAAAGGCACAGACCCCTGGTCCTTCCAGGAGTACATATGAAGATGACCATGCTGTTCTTGTCCAAAATTATGTGTTGCAGAGGAATGATATTCGCAAAAAAGGAGTCAGGGATGCAAAGGAACTCCCTTCTTTTCCAAAGGCCAGAAGGAGGCAGCAACCAAAGGTGGATCAAAGACAGAAGAAGCAGAGTACTACCTATGTCCGAGATCAAAAGTACCTGCACAGCAAAATGTCCCAGCAAGTGAAACAAGTGTGGGTACGGAAAGGCGAACACCCGGTTGCACCCCCGCCAACTACACGGGCTAAGTATCTTATTAGTAACCAACAACACGACATTACTAAGAAGTCTTGCAGAAATTCTCCTGCTAACGTGAAATCTATTTGGGTGCCCAAGAAGTCGATGAAGGCTAGCCCACAATCGAGACAAATTTGGGTGCCTAAGGCTTGCTTGCGGGCGCAAATAGCTACGCCAAAGCCACAACCTACAGAGTGTGACCCATTCACTCGCACAGCCGGCATCCAGTCATTTTCAACACTCAAGAACACACCAAGGCCCATGAGCACGAACATAATCACTTGTAAATGGGTCCCTAAAAGGCCTCATTTTCAAACCGAGATACCGATAAAGCTCTCTAGAGTCTCTACGAAACCAAGAGCAAAACCCATCCACTGCATTTGGCAGCCTCAGACTTGTAACAAACCCCCAAACCCCATTTGTAAATCCATGATAACTTACTAACCACATCACTATCACACTACATCATTCCACTTAACTCTTAGGTCTACAGAACGGCTAACCGCACACACACTCATACCGAGCACTTACTAACCCATTATTCACTCCCGACCCTCATGTTAATGTTGTAATGGGAACAACAACGGTCCTCCCTTGTCCTGTACAATGTTAACACATGTTTGTATATTCTCACAGAGACAGGCAGCAAGAAGTAACATGGCAGATGCAGTAGGAACTAGCTCCCAGGCAGGCACCAGCCCCCAAGTGGTGGACATCGAAAGCCTTCCGGTCGAGGATGAATTAAAGGAAAGACCAGTGGCATTACGGGCATTACATGCCATACCAATTTAGAATCCTCCACAGGGTCACACAATGCCGGTGGGCAAAACCTCACACTGGTTCAGTGACGTTGCTGGACCTCTAGGTGAAGGCACATACATGTGGGAGTCCGAGGTAGAATTCAATGGACGTTGGGGCAGATACCATTTCTTTACCAGGGAGTTTGAAAAATTACAGAATAATGAAGGACTGAAGTCGATATGGAAGAAGGCCGGACTTTATGATTACTTCAAGTTCCAACTACCAAAGCCAGATTTCCTAAGGTGTTCATACTTAATTAGTACCCTCATGCCCAGCAAAGACAAGAAAGGATACAGTTCCTTTGTGCTCCCATCACTCACAAGGGGCAACGAGCTGAAGCGTTTCCGCTTGACTATCAACTTGGTGAGAGAAGCACTCGACATGAAAGGCATGCATATCCCAACAGAGAAAGAGACTATGGTTCCAGACAATATGAAGAACAGGAATCTGACGAAGTTGAAGGACATGGTTGCGATGACACCTACGATTGCCATTCACTTACGCATGGTCATGCAACATTTCACATTCACCACGCAGGAGAGGTTCACAATGCCCCCCAAAAAGATCTGGTTTAGCCTCTACCTGGCGGATGCTTTTGAATTGTCCATCAATATGCCCCACTGGATTATCGACCAGATTCATATGGCTCATCAGAGATGGTATAAGAAGCAAAAGTCTGTGCTGTATGGTTGCTGTGCACTGACAAGAATTGTATACAGATGTCTCGCATATGATGTACCAGTGCAGAGGGCTCTCATTTGGTCCAGAGCACAGGAGTTTCAACGCAGATTGTCAGCTGTAGGGCCTCCCTCAAAGAAGATGAGAGGCGCTGTCCAGATGCCTTGTGCACAAGCTCGCGGTGCAACCCTAACGCCTGAAACAATCCCAAGACTTCCCCGACGAGTGCAACCATTTACTATCAGGTTACCCAGGCACAGCACAGATGGCCCTAACCTCGTGTTTCCACCAGTACCGACTGATCTGGAATTCCTGCATGGATTCACTCTAGAGGATCTAACGGACGAAGAAGTTGCTAGAATCATCGACGCTGTAAATGCGGAAGTCGAAGCAGAGCAAGCTGGTGGACAGCAAACTGCCCCGGACCAAGCCCAGCCCAGCCAACCGGACGTAGTCAATGTGGATGATGAAGAAGAAGCACATGAGGAGGCACAGGGTGGACAATCAGAAGCAGAAGAACAAGAGTATGATCAAGAAGCCCTACAAGTACTAGAAGGTGCCCCCGCCTATACTAGCGCATTAAAGAAGCTCTACGATACGATGAACCGAGTTCATGAGCAACACAGGCTATTATTAGCTGCAGGTAAAGCCCTCATGAACCAGATTCTGGAGGAGGAAGGTGTGGACGAGCAATATCGTGCCACCCTGGAAATGATATCAGATGCTTTGGGAGTACCTGAAACGGTGCATACTGCACTAGCGCAATCACGAAGGACAGAGAAAAGATATGGCAGACGCCCCCCACGAACGGGAAAACGAATGAATGTATTAGGATCAGGCCCACAAGGCACCCCCACAACCACTGGCACAGCACACACTGTTCACGACACCGAGGAAGCCCACACATCGAGTGCACCCCCATCACCTCCCTTGCCACCTTCTCCCCCACATCCGCCCCACTCACCTCCCTCTACCACTGTCACCTCTACTGTCACCACCTCCGAACCCACTACACACACCGACGCACAAACCATCAGTCAACCCACATACCCTATTTCCACTGAAAACATAAGTCTAACCACAGCCACGGTAAACCTCACTACTCCGATCACACTTCCTGGGAGTTCACAATTACACACACCTCTATACACGTTCACAACTCTCACCGCTACCACAATCCCCATGTTCATAGTCACTCCCACCACGGCCTCCACTTTTGAATCCATGGAGGTATCACCCACCTCTGCACCTCTCCCACCCCCCATTTACGCACAATCTCCCATTCCCCCACCTCCCCCCTCACCCTTCTCCAGTACTGCATCCACAATTCCCTTGCCCTTTCCCTTCCCCTCTGCATTCAACACCATTTCTCCCACCATTCCTCTGAATAATGTATTTAATAATATGTATCAATGCATGTCCCAACTTCAGCAACATTACCAACATCTTGACAACCAACATACAAGGCTTTTCCGAAGCCACGAAGATCTCCAAGCACGATGTAGGGATCTTGAAGAACAGAAGCAGCTACTACAACAGCAGCACGTGACCTTACAGGAACAATATGCACAACTAGTAGCCAACCCACCCCAAGCAGATGATGAAGAACGACGACACATGGACGAGCTGCTACATTCTCAGATCACGGAAAACCTGAAGCTTCGACGGAACTTGGGCCTCCTACGCAAGCATATGTCTACAGCGCTAGAGGAGAATAAAAGATTACAGAAACAGAACGAAGAAAATCTGGAGGCGGCCATGGAGGGTTCCCCACAGGAAATTGACCCAGAGCGATTCAAGGCCATTCCCTCTGAGAATATGAAGGTGGTGTTAGAAACTCATGCAGATCTAATGGAGGCCCATGCCGCTTTAGAAAAAGAGAGAGATGATTTACGAAGACAGTTGGCCATCCGACAGACATCACCCAGCAAGAGCACACCCGCAGAAGATACATCTGAAGAGGTCACTAAACTCCGGGCCGAACTTGAGGAATTACGTAGCAAGGTCATGCAATATGAGCGTCAGCCCTCCCCTCTGGTAGAGCCCGAGCCTGACAATCTTGTGCCAATCGAAGTAGAAGAAACATTCGAGGATCCCTATGTCCCGATGCCAACACCCGGGGGTAAGCGAACACAGCAAGGCATGGACACAATTGAAATTGAGGCACCTGAATGGATGCAAAAATTAGAGAAAGTAGCCACGACGCATGATGACAGGGTGGCAGTCCAAATCGCATTGATGTCAAAATTGGAAGAGGTTGTAATAAAATCCCATTATTTTCAGAATCTCTCACACCATAGGTGGATCGGCCCATCGGACGACCTGTATGTTCCTTTTTGCGTGCTAATGGCGGATTATAATGCGGAGATCAAGCACCACACCTCAAGGGAACCCACCTCTGCCACCCAATTTGCACCTGACGACATTCCAGAAAGTGCCAAGCAGGGACATATTCGCCAACCGATGTGGAGAATTCGGCTATTGGAAACCTACCCGGAAATGGTAAGAACATGGAACAACATGCCACTGTACATCAAATATAACCCATGTTATTGCCCTGTGTTTCGAAGGAGATCATGGCTGGAGTACACACAAACAGTGCTGACGATCAAAGGATGCGAGAAGTGGCTCAATTATGTGTACTTCGCACCCCCTAAGGGCCCACCTACTATTGGATATATGATTTCGAGGATTCGACATTGGGGGGTCCGGTTCAAGAATGTACCTGATGTCATGACTCAGATGTGCCTGAAGATTTTCGAACTTATGTTGGTCACCTTCAGGACCTTCAAAAATGTCAAGGAACCGTATCTCTCAGCACTAGGATTTAATGAAGGTAATCAGGACCTTGTATACGACATGAGCACAACCCCATCGATTAATGTTGTGTATGCATGGCACGCTTGCATCAAATATCTACCGGCCTGCTTCAAACAAACGTTTGAAGAGATGTTTGTCACGGGATTCTGGGAATATCACTCCGAGATATTCATTCCTAGACCATCCCATCTCTTGCAGTTGTTTGCAGTGGAACAAGCTCTCCATTCCGAAAAGCTACGTATACCACATCCAGATGTTCCCGAGCCGGTAGACTGGGATGCTCTACTCACAGATTTGGCCAAAGGATTGAGAATTGCCGAACACCACTTAGCGCAGGATGTCGTCGAGTACTACATCCAGAAACCCACACAACAAGGGTCTGTCAGGGACGACAGACGCGAGAGAGGGGGGGGTGTTAGCAGCGGACAAGGGAATGAAGGACTAACGAGGCATGGCAGTCAGAGAAGAGAGTCAGAAGGGAGAGAAGGCACAAGCAGACAAGGGAGTCAACGAAGATCTGGCAAATAGGCCAATAATTTTCCTCATGAAGAAGCAAGTACGAGCACTCACGCAGATCTAGCACTAAGGCAACCTTTAATTTTTCAAATCCTTTACACCCATTCAAAGTGATTATCATCACTAACCACCATTGTAAATACCATTTCATCTTTTTGTAGCTCCATTTTGTGCAAGCGAAGGAGTCCTTGAGCTTGAGGAGCTTTAGAAGTATCTACCTGCCAATTTTCGTAATTTTTAGATCTCGTTTGAGCCCTCAAATAAGCCCTCGAACCTAATTTTTAACTAGGCCGGACACTAGGTCTGAACAGGGCCAAAGCTAGTCAAAAACTATAAAAGGAGCTAGAGAGCTCATTTTTGGGGAGAGATTGTAATTGAAACAAACTTGTAAAAGCACTTTGAAAGTAATCTAAGAACTCCATTGATTCTCACTCTTTGTCTTGCTGTGTGTGCGCGTGTGTGTGTATGTGTGTGCATGTTTGTGTGCTTCTCACTCACGCACTTGTGCCGCCACTTGCTCGAGGTCTTCATACCATCCTCACGTCTTCCCGGATTGACATTAAAGGAGGTTCTACTCATCACTGAGCTACAGAGGTATAGGAACGAAACAAGATCCCACTGGACGAGTACACCTCCATGTGAGAGAGATAGGATGACTCCCTGTGGTACATGGGAACCTTCAAAGCTTTGAAAATGTCCACCATACTATGTGTATCGCCAAGAAGTAGGTCCTGCAAGAGTGAAACATAAAGCATGAAGCATAAAATCATAGTCACATGGTAGTACATCTATATGCTGTAAGCGTCCATGGAGTGTACAAAGTCCTGATGTGTGTCGATAGGACCATGGAAGCCCCCTCTGAACCGAGAAGCTGACTCAGAATAGGATCCAACTGAGTGATGAATCCAAGTAGATGTAGGAGTGTCTTGTGGTAACTGAAAAGATGATGGAATCCATGAATGAAAAGGTACATGTTCAGAATGTTGTTGTAGGCGAGGTATGTAGACTCCTGAAGACAGGAATGGAAAATGACGAGTCACTTATCCTGGAGTAATGCCCAACTAAAGTTGAGGTGAAATATAAACCTTCAATGATTTATGCGATCCTTGCTTACATCCATTGCTAGCCTGATGACTTGTGGTTTTGCCTTTATTGAATGGGCCTTTGGCCTTCATGGCGGACTCTTGTGAGGAAGTCAATTTGGCTCGCGAGTCGTGAAGGAGCAACAATCGACGAACCTCTTCCCAAGATAAGGCTTGGCCGCGATTATACAAAGTTGTGACAAATGTCTCGTATGACGTATAGTCTGTTTCAGGCACTTGATTAAATTAAACATCAAATTTAGTTAGATATTGAGTTATATGTTTATCAACTTTAGTAGTTCCTATCCATCTCAAGAATGTAGCCCTATTGTTCTTACTATAGTCCTCATGTGAGAACTCGACAAGAAGTTGAGTTTTAAAGTTTACCCAAGTTATATTAGGTGTGACTACCCTTAGTTGAGTCCTTTCTCTAGTAAACCCGTGGAAAATACGTATAGATATATCCTTTTTATGATCCTCAGCTAAACCATATTACTTAGTTAGTTGCTCGTAATATCTAAGATATGCAGTAGCATTAGTCCCATTAAATTCATCCCAATCCACCTTTATTAAATCAATTATTTTTCATATTCTTTGCTCTTCAAATTGATTAGCCATATTGTGTAAATCTAAAGTTACTAAAAGTAATGAAATATACATATGTAATCCATGTAGAAGTACATCTATTTCCTCCTCTCCTTTGATCGCCATGGTAAAAAAATTTGCAAATAGAAGTTGGAGAAATACACCTAAAAAAAGCTCGTAGAAGAGGTTCTTTGTGATTGTGCTTGTGCAAATTTCTTTATATTTGAGTTGATCAAATCAATCCTAGTATATCAGAGTTCTAATGAATATATACAAATGTAGCTTCATATGTTGATAGAAAAAGATAGTGTGAAGAGGTTTGTCCTCTTTTCAATCTCTATGGAGGCGCTCACATCACATTGATCAGCCCTCAACACTCAAGAGATTGCAAGGTTTGAGTGTATGCTACCGCTTTCAAGGATGTCAACACAACCACTACAATTGCTTATTCTCGTACATGTATATGTAGAACACAATAAAAATGTATACTTGAGTGGTCATGTCGTCTATTCACATCGAGTTCACCTACTGCTAGAAGTATTTGGATGCTTGGTTGGTGGATCAAGTCAACCGCCAAATCTAACGGCGCACGCCGGGTGCTTGGAGCAAGCTTAGGTGCGGTGTAAACTCAAAGAGAGAGATAAGTCCAAATCAAGGAAATGTGATCAGATTACTTTTTTTTTAATGTAAAGGAAGTTCGGCAATAGCCTACTCTCCCGGACTTGAATTAAATAAAGAAAAGTACAAGAAAAGGGGACTAGTGCCCACGGGACCCCCCAAATCCCACAAAGCAGGGGAAGCTTTTACAGAGCTTAGATGACATTACAGCAACAAATCTAACATAACCTCATAAGATTTAAATCGTCACTTGTTCAAAGTTCATTCTTATCACTTTGGAAACTCACCTTAACATTCATAACCTTTTTATTGAGAAAAAACATTCAACCCGGTATCAAAGTATTTATTTCAATCTCAACATACAGAGAATCTCATTTGCATTTCACGTTGTCTCTATCATAAATCGTAACATATGGAAGCTTGACTTCTTAAGTTTCACAAATTAGCAGAACCAAAAGCGTAGCTCATTCCCATACGTGCTCATGTCAAAAGCTTACAATGACATTCACCACCATTAGTAATTTCAAGGACACGACATTTTTCATTTATTCAACGCATGATCTTATAAGCCGAATCATAAACAGATGTATGATGTTAAGCTAACGAAATCAGATTCATAGGCATCTTCAGTATAATTGATCATCCTGACTTATCGCAGAAGATTTGTAACAGATTATAATTTCAATAGCTTTAGGACACCTTGGTTTTGTTTTGGTTTCGTTTCAAAACCGTATTACCAAAGAGCGATAAAAGAGAATCATGATAAGCAGCGCACAGTAAGGTATCACATCAATTGAAAGGAATAATTAACAAACTCATATCTGAATAGTCCTCAGCAGACTAGAATACCATATCATCGGATACCCAGCTCTCCATGAAAGTACAGTAGCTTATCGCTTTTGATGAAAGTCAACATGGCTTGTTATCAGATGGATAAAATCCATCCTTCGTGTAAGTTGAATTCAATTTGAACACAATAAGAGTGGTCGCACTCGTATCTTATCAACTAGTACAATATCATATAGCTTAATCATTCTATGAGCATCCAAGAATGTATCATGTACGGTTCTGAGCACCGCGCAAATCAGATACAAACTGTAGCTGACAAAACTCGAAATCTAAGAAAATTGCGTGATTGCGAATAATTGCGCTAAGAACATAAAATTGCATGGAAGTAATTGTATCATAACGTGGATGAAATCAACGTCCTTATTACATAGAACCGCTAAAGATCAAAACATTATTCACATCAAACTGTTGGAAACAGCCGCGTATATGATCTTCTTCTGATCAAAAAGGTTTTTTAAGGAATATAAATGTGTAGAGTACTATTAACAGGTGATCCGTCATGCAATGCATATCAGCAATGACAAAACAATAAGGAAACAGATGTGGCACAATTTCTCCAGTCTCAATCATTGACTGGTTATGCAATTGAGTATAGAATCAACTTCATATGAAAGAGTTCAGAAATGCTTATCTTTTCCAATGTTCATCACCAAGCTCTTTAACATCTTCGATCTTCTTCTGGTTGCGTGATCATTACTTCTCCTTTAGGTTAAACAGTGCCAAATCCCTTTAGGTGATGTAGTTGATTGTTAGAGCTTCGTGCACATATCAGTCACCCTGTACGATAGCTTGCCGAATTTCCATGGCCCTCATCAGATTATAATTTGACCGTCACATAGTCATGATCGCTATCATTTTCCTATAGAATCAGAGTAGAATTCCTCTTCCCAGTAGCGTGCTGTTCGGCTGTCATCCTTTTCCCAAAAGAAAGCGCCCCACCTTCTTCACATAGTCCTCCTTTTGATCCTCCTTGCAGTCTACTCCGTCCTCGTTGCTCGCTTCAGATGATTGAAAGCAGATTTTTCGGTTTCTAACAACGAGCCACCAAGAATACTCTCCCTGGATTTGCCCCGAATAAAACGTATATTGGCTCCTGCCCGTCCACTCTTTTTCTCTGCATGCATTGCAACCTAATTGTCTTTCCAAAAATTGCACAAAGAGTCATCCTATTTTTCCTTGCAAAACGTGGCTTCAGTCTTTTCTTCGATTGCATGTGTGTTGTTTTTGTATTTTTCTTTGCTAGCAAAAAAAATGAGGTTCTCCTACTTCCTTTGCAAAATTACCATCATGCATATAGATACATGGTACTGAAGCACCATAGAACATGATGCATAATGATATCCATCCTTGACCATTCTTTCCATAGCGCATCCAATTAGGCCTTGATTTCCGAGGGAATATCTAAAGAAGAATTTATGCACTTTTGATGGTGTGTGACTTATGTCCTTCTCATGTTGGAACATGAATCAATAAGTATATGCCTTCGTGTGTATTATCAATGGCATGGTTGGAGCTGTTACATGCAAAGAAATGAAAATGTATATACTATTTTCTTGCCAATTCACCAAAGGCTTGCCTTCTCGAAAAGTGTCAAAATTGTTGGAGATAGACGTCTGCGGAAGCACGCGAATAGCACAAGGAAGAAGAAGAAGCTTGGAGCGCAAACACACAATACTGAATGTATTACTAGAGAATGTATAAAGATAAGTAGCCCGTTAGCGCAATAGGCGTATATACAAGCTGGGGGAAAAAAACCTCCTAAAGAGGGAAAAAAGTGCCTCGACGGTCCTAGAGTGTTCACACACATCACTACCTAAATATATCAACAAATCCCCCCTGGGAGTGATGCGGTGAACAAGTAGCTGGCACTCATGTATAAGGAAGTGCCAAGCTATGTGGAAATCACTCCACAAAAGGAAGTAAGCCCAACGCTTTGCGGAAAGCTTCAAACTTCTCTCGAGGCAGAGCTTTCGTGAAAAGGTCTGCAATGTTCTCCTGCGTAGGCACATATGCCATGCTGATCTCCCCAGCAAAGAACCTCTCCCTGACATAGTGATAATGCACCTCAATGTGCTTAGTGCGAGCATGGAACACAGGGTTCCTCGCAACTGCCAATGTGCTCTGACTGTCAGTGAAGATGGTGGTGGCAGAAGACTGACCAACACCCAAATCAGCCATAAGGGGTCTGAGCCACACACACTCAACAGTCGCTATGAAAACTGCCCTATACTCAGCCTCACAACTGGAAGTGGCCACAATAGGCTACTTCTTGCTCAACCAAGATACACATAAGCTACCAAGCATGAAGCAAAAACCACTGGTGGATAGAGGAGTGTCATAGCAACCAGCCCAATCTGAGTCAGAAAAAGCATTCAAATCTGGCGGTAGTGATCCCCCCTTGGGATAAAACGACCCAAGTAGCCGAGTACCACTCAAGTAGCGAAAGATGCGCTTAACCGCCTTCCAATGCGTGACTCCTAGGCAATGCATAAACCTGCTCATCTGTGAGATAGCAAACTGAATATCTCGCCGAGTAATGCATAAGTAAATCAAGCATCCAACAGCCTGCTGATAGAGAACAGCATCAAATGTGTAATAAAGTGATAGGTAGGAGATGGTTGAACTACACCCTAAGAGAGAGGATTAGGAAGTAATCCTCAACCATGGCTTTTGGGGCAAGTGGTTAGCCCATCACATTCCTAACCAAGAGGTTGTGAGTAAAGGGGGAAGAATGTAATAAAGTGATAGGTAGGAGATGATTGAGCCACACCCTTGACGGATAGGAGATGGTTGAACTACACCCTAAGAGAGAGGATTAGGAAGTAATCCTCAACCATGGCTTTTGAGGCAAGTGGTTAGCCCATCACATTCCTAACCAAGAGGTTGTGAGTTCAATTCCTTACATTGGTATCAGAGCCTAGGAAGTAGGCTTGGGCAAAGTGGAATGATCCAATGGCCTTTAAAAAAGGCGCTTGGGCACTCTACCATGTGAAAGGGTAGGAATTGTGGAAGGCGCACGCGTCGGTTTCAAGGATGGGCCTTACAATGATTGAGGTGTATCTCTCAATCTGTAGGTCGGATTAAGGCATGTGATATACCGTTGGAAAGCTCTCGAAACGAACTTTCCAATGAGCTAGCTTGGAAGTGTGAAATCCTTGGGAATCCTTGGGTGTCACTTGATTGAGTGTTCAAGATACCAAGCATGGGTGAGAACAAGGTTCAAGACTAAGGTTGAGAACAAGGACTCGAGACACCAAGGTTGCGAACAAGAAGGTTCAAGAGACCAAGGTTGCGAACAAGGTTCAAGAAACTGTGCGAGGTTGAGGTACATCAATTCAAGGGCACCTAGGGAGTTCAAGGGACTGATCACCGAGGCTAGAGGGATACAAGAGCAGATCATTGAGGACAATGATTGACCAAGCCTAGGGGGGAAGAATGTAATAAAGTGATAGGTAGGAGATGATTGAGCCACACCCTTGACGGATAGGAGATGGTTGAACTACACCCTAAGAGAGAGGATTAGGAAGTAATCCTCAACCATGGCTTTTGGGGCAAGTGGTTAGCCCATCACATTCCTAACCAAGAGGTTGTGAGTTCAATTCCTTACAAAATGCATCTCCAGCATCATGAAGACTCAATCCTAAACCTCTCTCCATAGGAGTGGCAATAGGCTTACAGTCTTCAAGGCCAAAACGCTGCAATAATGTGTCAATATATTTTGTTTGACACAAAGCCATTCCACCATCAACTTGCATAAACTGAATGCCCAAATAGTGATGCAAATGCCCCAAATCAGACATCTCAAATGAGGCATGCAAATCAGCCTTGAAATCAGCAATATGCTTCTCAATAGGACCTGTGAGCAACATGTCGTCAACATAGACAAAAATGATCAGAAGCACATCATTAGCACGCTTAACATATAAGGTGCTTTCAGCTGGACTGATTTCAAAACCATGTGCAACCAGATAGGCATGTATCTTCTCATACCAAGCACGTGGTGCTTGCTTTAAACCATATAATGCCTTCTTTAACCTGTGCACCTGGTTCTCATGCCCTTTTTGCACAAACCCACGGGGTTGAAAAACATACACTTCTTCATGCAAGTCACCATTCAGAAATGTTGTTTTAATGGCCAACTGATGTACATTCCAACCATGATGGGCTGCAAGTGCACAAATGCTCTGAACAGTAGTCATATGGCATGTAGGTGCAAAGGTCTCATCAAAATCAATGCCTCTTTCCTACGCATAACCCTTTGCAACAAGCCTAGCCTTATACCTCTCAACTGTACCATCAGGTTTATGCTTCAGCTTGTATACCCACTTAGTGCCAATGGCCTTCTTGCCAAGAGGAAAGTCACATAAAGACCATGTACCATTCTTCATTATAGCATCATATTCAGATTGCATAGCAGCCATCCAATTTTTTGAATTCTGAGCTTCATCAAAAGAAACAGGCTCATTCTCATCACAGAGACTAGACACAACCATAGCATAGCAATCTGATGCAAAGGAGGCAATATGAGAGCCTGAACGAGTACAATATGACAAAGGTGCATCTAATTTGCTGTCAGGCAAAGTCTGCACCAGCCATTTTGGCATAGTTTTTGCCTGCTCAATATCAGCTCTCTCATCAAAAAGTGCATCATATAAATCTGCATCAGAGGTGGAATGATCTGCATCATCATATGAAACGTGCAAAGGCTGAGACGTTGCCTCATTAGGACCAGCACTAGACTGTCCACCTGTAAAAAGAGGCATCAAAGTATCATACATGTCTTTGGAGCTAATAGATGTCTCCTTAGTACATGAAAGCAATGGTTAAATAGCATCTTCCACAAAGACAACATCACGACTAACCAAAATGCGTTTAGTCTGTGGATGATACAGACGATAGCCTTTACTTTCATAACTGTACCCAACAAAAATACATCTTACTGCCTTATCTCCAATTTTCTGTGATGTTGTTCAGGCACTAGTGCATATGCCAAACAACCAAAAATACGCAGATGAGCAACAGATGGCTTGCGGTCATGCCAAGCCTCATATGGAGTGATAGACTGCAGCGCTTTAGTGGGACACCTGTTCAGTACATATGCTGCACACATGACAGCCTCAAGCCAGAAACTATGTGGTAGACCCTGACTCTTGACCATGCACCTCGCCATCTCCATGAGTGACGTGTTCTTTCGTTCAACAACTCCATTCTATTGAGGTGTATACGGCACTATACACTGGTGTTTTATCCCACGTTCATCCAGAAATGCATTAAAATCAGAAGACATATATTCCCTCCCTCGATCAGAATGGAGGGTGCCCATTTTACATGCTGACATATTTCTAGCCAAAACCAAAAATTGTTTGAAGCACATGAACACTTCGGACTTTGCCTTCAATGGATATACCCATGCATGCCTGGAAAAATCATCAATGAAAGTCAAGAAGTAAAGGTAATTTCCAAAAGAAGGTGTCTGCATAGGACCATAGACATCACTATGTACAAGCTGCGATTTCTGAGTAGCCTGAACTAAACCATCTTTTGGAAAGGATGAACGCTGCATTTTTGCCCAAAATACAGCCTTCACAAACATGTTTTCCCAGTGCCTCAAGTTTGGGCAACGAGGATACCATTTCAGATTTCTGCAGGCGTAGTAAACTAGTAAAATTCAGATGACCAAAGTGTGCATGCCAAAGCTTTGCATCTGATATAGCCTGAGAATCATTTACTGCACATGCCAAATCATTTACAGATCTTTCATAGTCTATGAGCTTATACATCCCACGACATAAAATGACAGAAGAAATAATCACATCGCCATTTGACAGATCATGAACTGTACACCTCTTATCAAGAAATTTCACAACCAAGCCAATCTTGGCTAATGCAGAAATTGATAACAGGTTCTTTTTGATCCCTGGCACAAATAAAGCATCTGACAAAGTGAAAGAACTACCATCAGCGGTAGTCAAAATGATCTTACCAACTCCCATAACATGATAAGAGGAGTTGTTGGCGCATGTAACAGTATTCCCTGTAGGGGCAGGCTCGAGTGAAGAGAAGAAACTCTGCTGCGAGGTAATATGTTTGGTTGCCCCACTGTCAAAATACCAAACATCTAAGTCTACTGCAGACATGCACTAATCATGAGAAGATGCGTCAAAACTGCAGACAGTAGTAAACGCCCATTCTTCTTCTTGCACAAGATTTGCAGACTCTATTTTTGGTGTAGAGGCTTCTGCAACAACCATTCTAGCCTCCTTTTTCTTTGCCTCTTTTGCAGCCAATTTTGGACAGTTCTTTATGATATGATCATTTCCTTTACACTACTTACAAAATAAATTTTGCTTTTCTGATTTCTTCTCATCTTTATCCTAGTTCTTCGAATGTACAGGATCGACAGAAGTCTGCGACCGCGAGACAGTTTCGTCGAGTTTCGTACCTGCGCAGGAAGCTGGGGATGGTGATTCAGCAAGCTCCTACAAAAAGCTCAAGAAACATGCAAGAAAACACACATGCAATATCGCTCTCTCGCTCTCTCTCACAAGTGAAATGAGGGAAATGAGGTGGGGAAGGTGATATGATCAAAAAACAGGAATTTTCGCGATGATGGAGATGGAGGTGGGAGATGGTGATGATGATGATGGAAATGAAGATGGTGAAGGAAAAACAAGAAAACAGGTGAAAGTGAAGAAAATACCTATAACTCCAACGCGTCAACTCTACGTGTTACCATCACACGCTCGTCCTCAAAATTCGATCCCCGGCAACGGCGCCAAAATTTGGTGTAGCTCAGTGATGAGTAGCACCTCCTTTAATGTCAATCCGGGAAGACGTGAGGATGGTATGAAGACCTCGAGCAAGTGGCGGCACAAGTGCGTGAGTGAGAAGCACACAAACATGCACACACATACACACACACGCTCACACACAGCAAGACAAAGAGTGAGAATCAATGGAGTTCTTAGATTACTTTCAAAATGCTTTTACAAGTTTGTTTCAATTACAATCTCTCCCCAAAAATGAGCTCTCTAGCTCCTTTTATAGTTTTTGACTAGCTTTGGCCCTGTTCAGACCTAGTGTCCGGCCTAGTTAAAAATTAGGTTCCAGGGCTTATTTGAGGGCTCAAACGAGATCTAAAAATTACGAAAATTGGCAGGTAGATACTTCTAAAGCTCCTCAAGCTCAAGGACTCCTTGGCTTGCACAAAATGGAGCTACAAAAAGATGAAATGGTATTTACAATGGTGGTTAGTGATGATAATCACTTTGAATGGGTGTAAAGGATTTGAAAAATTAAAGGTTGCCTTAGTGCTAGATCTGCGTGAGTGCTCGTACTTGCTTCTTCATGAGGAAAATTATTGGCCTATTTGCCAGATCTTCGTTGACTCCCTTGTCTGCTTGTGCCTTCTCTCCCTTCTGACTCTCTTCTCTGACTGCCATGCCCCGTTAGTCCTTCATTCCCTTGTCCGCTGCTAACAACCTCGTTGGTGGCGTACCTCTAGAGCATTCGCTTGATCCATCTGGTGGACATACTATGGAGTACCTGGTGATCCTGCATGGTCGATACCACTTGGAGGCTATGGATTCCCAGAAAACGACTTCCTATTTTGTGCTCATGGTCATGTTGCTGCCACTGATACATTCTTGGTGGACCTTTCTCACATACCCTAGCAGCCTCCATACACTCCAACATGGAGATAAAGAGGGGTTGTTGAGGACATGATTGCTCCTACTTCATCTACTTTTCTATCTGCATGAGTGCATCTCCATTTTGTATCCAGGAGGCACTCTATTTCTATTCCATTTTCATTTTATATTGTATTTCCTTTGTATTTGTGTACCTTGCCATGTGCTTCTACCAGTTGTATTTTTTCTCCTCTCAGGAGACTTATCCCACATATGATGTACTTTTGAGAGCCCCTCCCAAATCTATATAAGGAGGGCCTCTCCCCTCATTTTTACTTGGTTAGAAGCTTGAGGACCCTACTCCATGCTCTTGGCAAGCTCATTTCTAATCCACATGAGTTTACCCATTTCATGGTCTACTCACTTTATGTCTCACACATTCTTTGTTTTGTGAGAGTACTTTACTTTTCAATTTGCTTCCGCATGCGTACTCTCTACAACTGGAACCGTAAGAACTGAGTTATCACATCCATCTAGGTAATTGCGATATCTCCTATAAACAGTCACTTGGGAAAATATATCATCACGCTTCTTACTAATTTCATATTTTTACTCGATATATGACCTCAAGAATCCTACTTCTCACCTCCCTTCACCTCGGGTTCACTAGCTATGTTGAGAAGTTCTTAAGAAAGAGGTTAAATAGAACTAATATAGATGTTTGTGAGCATCATGCTTTTTGGCTCTCCATATGGTTTAACAAATGATTTATCCAAAAAAAACCTTCCCATGCTATAGATCTCTTATAAGATGAAGATTTATTGTAAGAACAATTTAAGCTTTAAGAATTCCTTGCAATTAGTGTTACCATAAAGATAGATTACTTAAAAGGAATGACAATACTAACCTTGCTAACATGTTTAAAGGATCTTTACTATTAGTTAAGTGTATATGTTCAGCACACACTAGCCTTTATTGCACAAGACACGATAAACCAATATATAGATTTGTCTAAAAAAAACCTTGAATTCCACGTTCAGAAATAGGTTAGAATGTCACACATGATAGGCATTTCTACTCAATAGAGATCTTTCAATGAACTATGTACATTAGACCTACTTTGTGCCTATGCTGCCACCGAACAATGCACACTCTTTAAAGTATTTCAAATGATAGAATGGAGAAGAAGCTACCCAGTGCACATACTACATGGAAAAGTCTCATTCATTCTCTTTGTCCAAGAGGTTATATTGAGGAAGTGGAATGTAACAGTTTCCTAGGTGATTCCTTCTATCATAATTGACAAATAAATTTAATGTTTGCATAGCATGTAATTCCAAGAATCAATCAAAACGGTCAAGTTCATTCAGCCATAGGTGATTTTACTGAATTTATTTTTGGATTATCTACACATGCATGATGAATCTATATGACTGCTATAAACTTCTCCATTTTTTAGAACGACTCAAATTCACTTATAGATAAATTCCTATTGGAATGACCTAAAGAACCACAAGCAAAATTTTGTGATTGATGATATTGAAAGCCTGTAGGGCTCTAAAGCTTGTAGGCAATCTGTAAATCATTTATAGATTTGGCAAGAGAATTATTGCACAAACAAGAGCTGTTAACATTCATTTTTCATTATTAAATATTTTGTCTAGAAGATGATCTTTAAAGTCTTCTATTTCATGTCCACAAACAACATTATCTTATCTTAGCATTAGATTTTAAAGACGTTAGAGGAAAATGCAATGAAATGGTCACACTCTTGCATCAGACTATGTTGCAAAAACATACATAACAAAGCTAAATAAAACCATGGTGCAAAAAGGAAAGCAACTATGTCTGGGTATTATGATCAACCTATAACCATAACAACATAACATTCATAAGGCAGAGTCAAAAGTAATTGCTTCTAGTTTCCATCTTCACTTAATCTATTGGATATAAGCTCTAATTCTCAAACACTTAGCATGGATCCAAAGAAGGAAATAATTATACCATAACTCAATTAATTTCATTTCGGTGCTACATCATCTAAACCTCAAAAATACAGATGAAGCTAACTCTAACTATTGATGATCTATATGTAAATCAGGAAACGCTTTCTTTTTAGCAAAAGATAGGGCATAGAGATAAAATTGAACCACAAAAAGCATTTTAGAATAGCATCAATTATAGGAAGCGAAAAAATTTGTATGGATTAGATAATAGATACCCATTCTAAACTTCTACAACAATGAACAAAGATCCAATTTCCCTCTTTCCTTTATAACACAGAAAAGGTCTTGTTCCTCCAGCCAAATTCTAGTACATCAACATTCTCAATATCTGAGGAATATTGAATTCTTGTACATCCATGAGGCAAATTTCATTCACGGCTTATGTAGCTTGCTTTTGCTTCATATTTTTTCAGATACAAAAGTCCTCCACTTGGAGATGTATAACTGTTGGCTATCGAAGAATACAAAAGACATTGAATGTCTTTGCAATAAGAAATAGTTCCCAGAACAAAACTACTCCAATTCACGAGCTCTAAACTAGAATATTAATCTTCTCTTGAACTCCTATCTCTCATCTTTGTAAGCACACCTTCATATCTGATGGCACCCTTCTAGCAACGGGTACAATAGTCACACCACAAATCAGAGTAATCTTGTTGACCCTTAGAGTCTATAAACCTGCATGGTGTAGAATTCTAGAGACTTTGCTAGTCTTTTCTAGATTTTGTTGGTGCAGACCAATCACCAATTGAAGACTTGGAAGGTCAAATGATGAAGGAAGAATCAATTCCTAAAGTGTGGAAGAAGATTATATTCAGAGGACAAGAGAAGTGTACACATATGTACATTAGTATAGTGATAGCTGACTTAGATCTTTTGTTCAGTAAGAATCATGTACAAATTATCTATAAATACTTTAAGAAAAGTTGGGGCATGTATGAGAGCATATGTGACAATAGTTAGAAGTCAAGAATGAGGGAGATAGAAGTCATGAGATAGAGGAAAGTGAATTTGAGTTAGCTCTCATCACTCAGTTGTAATTCTTCTGAGTAAATGAAAATTTTTGCGCCCGATGTTTCTGCGTGTTCTCCTTCTACAGTAGATCAATTGTGAAATGCTTTTGTACAAGTCTAAGTTGAGAGTTGCTTGACCTCTGTGCAAAGTTTTAGCTTCCAATTGTAATCAGGCTGAGTGAATTAAGTGTAGGAACATTCATATGTGAAGTGTGTTCACTGGTTCCTAAAACAGGCGTAGATTTCGAAGTCAATGTTTTGGTCATTTCTCCTAGCACAGTTTAAAGTTTTGCATAAGTGAGGGCTTAATCTTTAAGTTGGAAGATAAGCTACTTATGTCTAGAAGCATTTTGTAAAACGGGTTCTATTCAAGGAGAACTAAGTCTTAAAAGTTACAGGTGTAAAGTCGACTGTTCTGGATGACAGTTTCTGACATAGGTAACTTGTGAAATCAATTTCTCAAGTTATACTTAACCTTTTGAAGTAATTCAACTTGGAGGAGATGCGCAATCTCTAGAAGATGATTGGTACAAAGTTTCATCAAAAACTTTACAAATTTGATAGGTGAATGTGAAGAAATACTGCAGCAGACTTTTCTGTGTTTCATCCTCTTCACAGAATTGTTAATCTTTTGATAGTTAGTAATTGATCCTCTAAATGTGTAAAAGGTTTTGACTTATTCTTGGTATAGAGGTGCTCTAATCACAAGAATAAGTTGTTCTTTTGGAGATTAACACTCTCCATCAGTGGTATCAGAGCAGGAGACATCAATTTGAAGGAAGAAGAATCCCGACTGCTGCAGATTCAAGAAATTCAACACTTGAAGGACTAAGAAGTGAAAGCTTGGAGTCAAAGCTTGAGGAGAAGATTATTTGACATCAAGAAAGGCAAAAGGAGTTCAATTCGAAGTAAAGGTACATACATTGTTTGTAAAGCTTGAAGATTTCAATACACAGGTGGACACAAGATGGGAGAAAGCTTGCAGATTGATAAGCTAGATAGGGAGAACTATCCAGCATGGTCCATGAGGATGGAAGCACACCTCATGAGCAAAGATCTTATATCATTTATTACAAGAGATGAAGAAAAACCAGAGTTTGCAGATCCTAGCATTCCTACTAGGGAAGAGCTTGCAATGTTGAAGACTTGGATGAGAAAAGATGCTCAAGCAAGGAGTATCATCTACATGGCTGTAAATGATTACCTTTTACCTCACATCAGAGGTTTGGAAAGTGCTACAAATGTTTGGAATGCCTTGGAAGAGCATTTCCAAAATACTAATAAGTCAAGGAAGTCCTCACTATGGGCTGAGTTCACAACCTTCAAGAAGAAGAGCTCACAATCAATTTCAGACTATGTGGCAAGGATGAAGGATATTGCAGATAGCTTGGGAGCAGTGGATGAAGACATTGAAGAAGAAAAGTTGGTAAGACAAATACTTACAGGTCTAAGAGGTGATGAGAAGTGGAAGCCTTTTATATTGTCCATAGAATTGTCACTTGATCACTTTACTCCTGATCTTAATCAATTGCTAGGACACATGCTAACCTTTGAGCAGGATCTTAAAGGAGACAATGATAGAAGTACAAGTCAAGCTATGTACTCTAAGGACAAGAAAAAGAATGGCAAGGGAAAGCAATCAAATGATGATGAAGGGAATTCAAATCAAGCTAACTTCACAAAAGGGAAGACAAATTTCAGAGGTAAAGGAAGAGGAGGTAAGAACAAAGATAATGCTAAAGCTTGTTGGATTTATGGCAGAACAAATCATTTGGCAAATGATTGTTGGTATAATAATCAAAATGGTGGAAACAATAATCAGAATTATAGTCAAAGAGGTAGAGGAGGCAGAAACCAAAGAGGCTATTTCAGAGGAAGAGGAGGTAGGACATCATATGGTAGAGGAGGTGGAAGAAACTTCCAATCTCAGTCCTACAACAATAATTATTACAATTATGCATCAGATCAGAAGGATGACATGACTCTTATCTTGAATGCAACTCATGAATCAATGGGAGAAGATCAAAGAGTGTTTTATATTGACTCAGGGTGTAGCAACCATCTGAGTGGGAATCTATCCTTGATGACTGATATGGAAGCAAGGGTGAATGGACATACAGTTCAGACAGGTGACAATACCAAACATAAAGTGGAGAGCATTGGATCAGTGAAGACAAAGAGTGGAAGTACACTTCTGAGCAAGGTACTTTATGTTCCTACTATTCCTAAAAATTTGATAAGTGTAGGGCAAATTGTGGAGAAAGGATATGAGGTAAGATTCACAAATGATGGTGTTTATGTACAAGATCCAAATCAGGGATATAGAACCATAATTGCAGGTAAAAAGGAAGGAAGATTGTTCACTCTTAAAGTCCAAGGTAATGTGGGACATGCATTGTTTACCTATGGAGGTCAAAAGGTGTCTGAATTAGACCTATGGCATAAAAGGCTAGGTCATTTCAATGAGAGAGCTATAAAGGAGATGTCAAAGAATCAGATAGTGCTTGGATTGCCAAACATTGAAGGGCAACATATGGTGTACAAGTGTGAAGCTTGTCAATTAGGTAAAGCACATAAAAGTTCTTATAACAAATCAGGGTACAAGCATTCAAATATGCTTGAATTGGTTCATACAGATGTATGGGGTCCCTCAAGGGACTATAGCATAAATGGATCCAGATATTATGTGTTGTTTGTTGATGATGCAACCAGGTGGATTACTTTGTATGTAATCAAGGACAAATCAGAAGTCTTCAAGACATTCAAACACTTTCATGCTTATGCAGAAAGGATCACAGGGCAAAAGCTCAAGAGGTTAAGGTCAGATGGAGGGGGAGAGTATTTCTCTAAAGAGTTTGATGATTATTTGTGGAATGCAGGTATCAAAAGAGAAGTAACTTGCAGGTACTCCCCTCAACAGAATGGAGTAGCAGAAAGGAGGAATAGGACTCTTGTAGAGTTTGCAAGAGCCATGATGAAGGAAAAGAATTGTCCAAATTACTTATGGGCAGAAGCTATTAACACTGCAACATACCTTGTGAATAGGTTGCCTTGCAAAGCTTTGGATGGAGGAACCCCTTATGAAGCATGGTGGGGTAAGAAGCCTAGTCTTGATCATTGTAAAGTATTTGGATGTATTGCATATGCTTATGTTCCTTCACAATTAAGACATAAGCTAGAACCAAAAGCAGAGAAGTATGTGTTTATTGGATATGATGATAGACAGATGGGTTACAGGTTGTGGAGTCCATCCACAAAGCAATTTCTTGTTACTAAAGATGTGACATTTGATGAGCAAAATATGTGGTATACAGGATCACCAAATGAGTATACAGGTGTTGAAGAAATACAAAGGAAAGGAAAGGCAAAGGTAAAAGTTTGTGAAGAAATTGTTGATGAAGTTGACTCTAGATGTAGAGTGCAGGATCATGTAGAAGAAGGGCCAAGATTTGATCCAGAATCAAATGAGGCTGAAACTTCAAGAAGTGCAGAAATCTGGAGATCTACAAGAGAAAGGAAAGAGCCTATAAGGTATAGTTATGATACATCTTTCCTAACAACAAAAGATTATGCCTACATTGTGAAGACAGAAGAAGATCCAACCACTTATGAAGAAGCCAGAGGTAAGCAGAATTGGGAGAAGGCAATGCAAGAAGAGTATGATGCTCTACTTGAAAATGAAACTTGGGAACTAGTACCAAGATCAAAGAATCAGAAGGTCATTGGATGCAAGTGGGTATATAAAACAAAGAGGTTTGCAGATGGTAAGGTGTCTAGATATAAGGCTAGACTTGTGGTCAAAGGTTATGCCCAAACTTATGGGGTAGATTATGATGAAACCTTTAGTCCTGTTGCTAAGATGTCTACAATTAGGACATTGATTGCTATTGCTACTTGTAAGGGATGGAAATTATCACAATTGGATGTGAAAAATGCATTTCTAAATGGATACATTGCAGATGAAGTATATATGGAGCAACCAGAAGGCTTCATGGAATCAATTGGATCAGATTATGTGTGTAAGCTCAAGAGAGCTTTATATGGGTTGAAGCAAGCCCCAAGAGCTTGGAATTACAGATTGGTCAAGTTCTTGAATGAATGTGGATTTCAAGCATCAAAGGCAGATAGTAGCTTGCTAGTGAAGTCAAGTGAAAATGGATACATTTACATGTGCATTTATGTTGATGATATTATTGTTACAGGAACAGATGCTCAAGGAATCAATGAACTCAAAAGACAAATAGAGAAGGAGTTTAAGATAAGTGATTTGGGAGACTTATCTTATTTTCTAGGAATGCAGATTGTGTATGCTCAACATGGAGTATATGTTTCACAAGAGAGATACTTGAAGAATCTTCTGGTCAAGTTTAACATGGAAGATTGCAAGACCTCAACTACACCATTGGAGGTAAATCATAAATTAAGCAGGTATGGAGGTGAAGAATTCAATGACATGAAGAAATATCAGAGTTTGGTAGGTAGTCTAATCTATGCTACCTTGACAAGGCCAGATCTATCATATGCAGTAGGTGTGTTGTCACAATTCATGCATTGTCCAAAGAAGAATCATTGGATTGCAGCCCAAAGGGTACTCAGATATATCAAAGGAACTATAAGTGAAGGTTTGTATTATGGTTTCACTTCTGACACAAGAATCAAAGTGTTTAGTGATGCAGATTGGGCAGGTGACTCAGATGATAGAAGGTCTACTCATGGGTATCTCTGTTATGTTGGAGATAAGCTAGTTTCTTGGTGTTCAAAGAAGCAACATACAGTTGCTTTATCATCCACAGAAGCTGAGTATAAGGGAATGGTAGAAGCTGCAAAGGAAGTGATATGGTTGAAGACCTTGATGAAAAGTTTTGAGACTGATCATAGTACTCCAATAATTTTTGGAGACAATATGAGTTCTTTGTATTTGGCAGCTAACCCTGTTTTTCATGCCAGGACCAAGCATATAGAGATTCAGTATCATTTCTTGAGGGAAAAGGTACTAGATAAAGAGATTGAAGTGATGTACACTCCAACAAAAGAACAAGTGGCAGATATGATGACAAAAAGCTTGGATGGACCTAAGTTACAAAGGTTCAAGGACATGGCAAGTATAAAGAAGACAGAGAAAACCTCAATTGATGATTGAGGGGGAGTTGTTGGTGCAGACCAATCACCAATTGAAGACTTGGAAGGTCAAATGATGAAGGAAGAATCAATTCCTAAAGTGTGGAAGAAGATTATATTCAGAGGACAAGAGAAGTGTACACATATGTACATTAGTATAGTGATAGCTGACTTAGATCTTTTGTTCAGTAAGAATCATGTACAAATTATCTATAAATACTTTAAGAAAAGTCGGGGCATGTATGAGAGCATATGTGACAATAGTTAGAAGTCAAGAATGAGGGAGATAGAAGTCATGAGATAGAGGAAAGTGAATTTGAGTTAGCTCTCATCACTCAGTTGTAATTCTTCTGAGTAAATGAAAATTTTTGCGCCCGATGTTTGTGCGTGTTCTCCTTCTACAGTAGATCAATTGTGAAATGCTTTTGTACAAGTCTAAGTTGAGAGTTGCTTGACCTCTGTGCAAAGTTTTAGCTTCCAATTGTAATCAGGCTGAGTGAATTAAGTGTAGGAACATTCATATGTGAAGTGTGTTCACTGGTTCCTAAAACAGGTGCAGATTTCGAAGTCAATGTTTTGGTCATTTCTCCTAGCACAGTTTAAAGTTTTGCATAAGTGAGGGCTTAATCTTTAAGTTGGAAGATAAGCTACTTATGTCTAGAAGCATTTTGTAAAACGGGTTCTATTCAAGGAGAACTAAGTCTTAAAAGTTACAGGTGTAAAGTCGACTGTTCTGGATGACAGTTTCTGACATAGGTAACTTGTGAAATCAATTTCTCAAGTTATACTTAACCTTTTGAAGTAATTCAACTTGGAGGAGATGCGCAATCTCTAGAAGATGATTCGTACAAAGTTTCATAAAAAGCTTTACAGATTTGATAGGTGAATGTGAAGAAATACTGCAGCAGACTTTTCTGTGTTTCATCCTCTTCACAGAATTGTTAATCTTTTGATAGTTAGTAATTGATCCTCTAAATGTGTAAAAGGTTTTGACTTATTCTTGGTATAGAGGTGCTCTAATCACAAGAATAAGTTGTTCTTTTGGAGATTAACACTCTCCATCAGATTTGTCTTCTCCAAATATTTCCCTCTTTCTTGTTCCTAGAATAGAAATACATTTCTATTGCTATGATCAAATTTCTCTCATTTCCAAAAGTTCCCTCCCTCAATCGGAGTCATCTCTATGTTCTTTCTCTGAGTGATGCAAGCCTTAATTTCATCTTTGTGTCATTCTCAGCAATTGAGGTACAAGAGTTGCTTTTAATTGTCACTTGCCTTACTCTCCCTAGCTGCTCCAATGTCATCTCTTTCCTTCTCTTCAGTCTAAGATTAATCGCTAAAATAATCTGCACCTCTCGAACTCCACCAAATAGACTCACCCTTTCCATTTTTCAGCCATCGGATGGATCCAGATGCCCCCTTCTAGAAGAGATACAAGAACATGATCCTCTTGATCCCTAGAGATCCCTTGGCTCCTCGTCAACATATGGTGCATAGCTCATATCTCCCTGATTCCCTCTTTCTACCACATCTAAGCATAGGTATCTTGCGGTCATTTATTGTATTCTATAGGGCAGTTTTCCTTGCCCTTATAGACATCAAAGACCCTCACATTCATGGAAACACAAGGAAAGTGAATATCGAATGGTCTTAGTACCAAATAGAAAGAACCATTCAAGCGTATAGTCAATGATGAGAATTAGCTATTGAGCCCCAACTTGAGGTGGATTTTAATAAAACACGAGATATGATAGGAGACATATTGAGGTTTTAGGGTCCTCCTACCTAGATCTAGCCACATGTCATTTGCCAAAACCTACTTGCTTCAAAGCTTCAAAACCTTTGAAGAAAAACACCTCCACAACAATGCACCTTTATGGCCACCATCTTTCAATGCATAGACAATCTTATAAGCCAATATACTTGTTTGACGGAGAAATCTTTCTCGTAAATGAAAAACTCTCATTTGTATTGTTTGAGGTATAGCATTTTGAGAATTTGGCATCCCATCCATAACGCAACTTATGAAGATGGGCCTTGCCATTGAGTTCAGTCCAAATGTAGAGGTCCTATTGAGCTTATAGAAGATAGAACCAAGAATTACACTCATAATAGGAAAAGCAAGCATTCTTCCCCACTTGTAGTTGATATTTCTCCAGTGTGTTTTTTAATAAAAGGAAGTTCGGTGTTAGCCTACTCTCCCGGAGTTGTATTAAATAAAGGAAAAGAAAAGTACAAGTGAAGGGGACTAGTGCCCACGGGACCCCCCAAGTCCGACAGAGCAGGGGTAACAAAAGAAGGTTAATCACCCTCTCATCATCCTTATGAGGGGAGGGGCCCACTTGGGTTTAAGCTTGTTGTTGATTAGAAAAAGTGCTTTATGATACCTGAAAGTGGAGGATTTCTTACAGTTGGCGATTCTTTTATCAAGGAGGAACAAAGATTTCTCAATCGACCACTTTTTGGGGGAGTCGACAAAGTTATAAGCACATCTTTCCCACCAAATCTTCTAGAGGACCTCCCCTCTAATGGCATTCCATCTAGTTGTCAAGCAACCAATTGTTTCTCCCAGCAGAGCTTCTTTCCAGGTGATATTGTTCTCAAGTCTAATTTTCTTTTTGATTATCTGCAAGAGCCTATTGGAATTGGGACAAGTAAAGAAGATGTGACCAATATGTTCAATGGATGAGTAACAAAACTTGCACCAGGGAGACGCCCCAAAAATTTTGCTAGCCTTTAGGTTCGTCTAGATTCCTTGATGAAGAATTTTCCATAGGAGGACAAACTTTTTGTTTTCTATGAGAGGGTGCGAGGTAGCCATAAACTTCATTTCCCATCGCAGCTGCATCCATGACAGGCACCACTGCTTGTTGAGGTTGATATGATACTTTGCTTTCATATTCAGGATATCAGTTAGGCAATTGCCATTATGCCATCTGAGACCCAATGAACACAATGAGTCGTGTCCCATGAGAAGACGGACTTTAGAATGATCCCAGGCAAGATGTCTGCTTTGTAGAATATTCCATTCTTCATAGGTAATGCTGACGCTAGGGTCCATATCCTCGAAGTTGACCCATTGGGTTGTGTCTTGATTCTAGAGATGTTTCCATTCTCTGAAGCCCTTTTTCCAAATTCTATTGGCGCTTTGAATGTTCCAAGATTCCACATTCCTTGTACCATGGATTGGAAACCAAATAGAGTCATTCTATCTGATACTCGTGGCTGACTTCAAGTCTTTATTGATTCTTATAAGGCTTTTGACTTCATTCCAACTCTTCCATAGGGAGCACACAAGGTTTGAGCCTTTCTGGAAAATTGAGATCTGGGAAAACAAAAGGGTTAATATGTCGAGGTTCTTCCAATTTGGGAATCCCAATAAAGTCAATGTGTTCTTGTTTTATCATATCCAGTTGTGGATTTGGAACTCCTTCTCAATTTTTTTTGTGATCAATTTCAACAACCTATCACACATACTACAGCTCTATATTACTTTTTCACTTTTCCTTGTCAGAAATATAAGCTTTGTTTGTTTTATTCCTTTCAATAGTTACAGTATTCCCAATTTCAAAGGCAAAATACACTAAATAACAAAAGGTGGACTAAGTCTCTTATCAAACCCTAAATTGGCATACCTAGTGACTCTTGGTTCAGCTACTCAGTCTAGTTGGTTAATATGGTTAGGGCCTAGTCTGATTCAAGTACATCTAGTCAGTTGCTAGTTCAAGCCATGCAAGTGCCCATAAATAGTGGAGGAGGACATCAGTCTCATTTTGAAAATCCCTGTGCCAAGAGAGGGCAAGAGAGAGAGCTAAGAGCTAAAGAGCATAGAGCCTAGCAAACAAGCAGAGACAAGCAACTAGAAAAGCAGAGTGATACCTGTTACATAAAAACAAGCTCTAAAGTAGTCTTGTGGATTTTATTAATTATAAAAAATGGTATATGGAAGCTTGTGGATCTTATTAGTTATGAAAAATAACATGTGGAGGCGTTCACATCTCCAAAGTTAGAGCAAAAGTAGATAAAAGTAGATAAAAGTAGAAGGAAAGGAGAGGTGTCTATTTTTAGACAAGGCGCTTCTGTTGATAGCCTCTCAATAAAAAGAGTGGTTCTCTTAGTGTAGGTGTCCAAATTGAGTGATTCTTGTTGCGTTGCGAAGCTCAAAACTTGTACTATATAAGTAGATCAGTTTTTGTACAATTTACAATGAGAAAACTCCACGCAAGTAGGCATTTTTGCAGATCTTCTTTTTTGTGTCTATCCGGAGTCTCAACAGTGACATACCTCTCTTCAAACTTTCATATCTCAGTCATTATGAGGTATTTTTGAGTGATTTCACTTGGAGGAGTTTCCTCAGCTCTTATACTTTCTATCCATATCAGAATTTCTCATATATTGCGAAGTTTTCTTGCTGCTGTACATCATTTTTCAATTTAGACAGTTAGTCATACCTTGCTGTTGCAGGCTTCTTCTTACCTTGACTTCAAGCTGTTGGTTTGGGAGCTATACTCCACCTTTTTTGAGGTTTTTTGTTTCTAAGCATGCTACTCAGAGTCTACTTTCAGAATATATGATTAGTTTTGTCAAATTCTGCTCAGAGAGTTTCTGGTGATCATTTTTCTACAGTGACCTATTTCTATTTTTTGGAAAGTTTGGTGAAAAGTTTGTTTTTGAAGTTTGAAAATATTTGGTTGGTGTTTTAATGATCTTGGGAGGTCTCATCATGTTTCATTGTGTAATTTGATGTCTACAAGTTTGTAAACACAACATTGTGGTATCAGAGCTTTTGTTTTATCAAATCTTTCATACAACTTATTGAATTATCTTCTTTGTTTACAATACTTCAACATGGCAGATTTGAGTGCATCGATTGAGAAGTTATCTGATGGGAGAAAATATCCCATGTGGCAATTTAGAATGGAGTCTTATCTCATGTCTAAAGGTCTTTGGGGATTGATAACAGGTACAGAAGTGAAGCCAGTATTACCAGAAGCTCCTACACAAGCGGATCGAGTAAGAGAGCAAGAATGGATCGAAAGAGACAGAAGAGTTATGTTTATTATATCACAAACCGTTTCCAATACTATGCTTGGGCATATAAGAGGTTTGAATACTAGTAGAGAGGCTTGGGAGTCTCTAGAAAGATTATTTTCAACTACCAACAGAGCGAGGCAAACACAACTTATAGGTGAGCTCACAAGAGTAAAAAAGAAGCCACGACAATCAATTAATGATTATGTTCTTGAGGTAAAATCTCTTATTGAATCGTTAGCCTCTATTGATGCATCTCCTAGTGAGGATATAAAGTTTAATAGCATGTTAAATGGCTTGAGAGAAGATGAAAGATGGAAGTCTTTCATTACGTCTATCATGACTCGAGAGAATCTACCATCCTTTGAAGATTTATAGACACTCATGATGACTGAAGAAATCAACATAGAAGGTGGGAACTCTTATCATTTGCAAAGAGGTAGTCAAGGACAAGCTCTTTATACTTCATCAAACAGATCAAGAGGTAGAGGAAATTGGAGAGGAGGAGGAAGATTCAACAACAATACAAGAGGAAGAGGAAGCTTTAATGCGACTAGAGGAGGAAGAACAACACAACAAAGTCAACAAACTCAACCGAGTCAGCAAGGTAACTTTACCTGCCATTATTGTGGTAAATTTGATCATTATGCCAGGGATTGCTTCTCCAATCCGAATAGAAGAGGTGGATTTAGAGGACGACAACGAGGAAGAGGCCAAGATCACATGCATCACAACAACAACATAGTACAAGAGGAGGCTCAAACACAGAAGGAAAACGTTCTTATGGCTATGCATATAGAGACACATAAAAGGAAGGTAAACAAAAAAACTTGGTATGTAGATAGTGGTTGCTCAAACCACATGAGTCACAACATGAATATGTTTGTGAACTTACATAAACCTGATTCAAGAGTCACAATTGCTACAGGTGATAGTATTGAGCATGAAGTAGTTTACATTGGTGATTGTCCACTTAATGAACATGTAACTCTTAAAGATGTTTTGTTTGTTCCTACTATTACAAGAAATTTGATTTCAGTTGGACAGATGGAGGACAATGGAGTAAAGGTCGATTTTGATAATAATCAGTGGCAGGCTTATCAGAAGAAGGATGGAAATTTTGTTATAAAAGGAAAAAAGGTAAACAGATTATATACTTATGAAGTTGAAGTTCCAGATTATGCAGGTTATACAATGGTTAATGGGACTCAAGTAAGTCAGTTGGATTTATGGCATAAAAGATTAGGACACATCAGTGTTGGTAGGTTAAAAGATATTGCAAAGAAATCATTGGTTGAAGGTTTACCACAATTACCTAAGCAAGATTTGGATTTTGTTTGCGAGGCATGTCAGTTTGGAAAACAGGTACAAAGTTCTTTTTCAAAAGCAGGATTGCAAAGCAGAGGTATTTTGGACTTGATTCATACTGATGTATGGGGTCAATCTCAAGAAGAGTCCATGGCAGGTAGCAAGTACTTTGTCACATTTATTGATGACTTCTCAAAGTTTACATTCATTTATTTTATGAAATACAAATCCGAAGTGTTTGACATATTCAAAAAGTTTAAATCATTGGTTGAAAAGCAAACAGGTTGAAGCATAAGAAGGTTGAAATCAGATGGAGGAGGTGAATATTTTTCTAATCAATTTCTTGCATTTTTGGAGGCAGAAGGAATTAAAAAGGAGACTACAAACAGATACACACCTCAACAAAATGGTGTGGCCGAAAGAAGAAACAGGTCTATCTTGGAGATGGGTAGGTGCATGTTAAATGAAAAGGACTTACCACTTATTTTTTGGGCTGAAGCATGCAATATGGCAGTTTATGTGATGAACAGGTTACCACCTACTCAAAGTCATGTACAGAAAGCACCTTATGAATTGTTTTATGGATCAAAACCAGATATTGCTAATTGTAGAATTTTTGGAAGCATATGTTTTGTTCATGTTCCACAACAGATAAGGTCAAAGTTGGATCCACGATCACAAAAAATGGTTTTCATTGGTATGGCAGAAGGGCAACCAGGATATAAGTGTGTGAACCTAGATACGGGAGAGGTAATTGTTTCGAGGGATGTTATTTTTCATGAAGATAAATCTTGGTATAAACATGAAGTGCAGGTAGATGAAGAAGAAACTACAAGAAGTCACGAAGAAGAGCCAAGTTCTCCAAGTTCACCAGAGAGTCAAATTACACATGAAGAGGCAACTCCCCCCAATCGAAAGTTGAAGAAAATTCTCGATTTGATTTCAAAGGAAATTGAGTCACAGGAAGAAGAAAGTGAAGGTTCTACATCAAGAAGAACTCAAACTCGAAGGCAAGAAAAGCATGGTAGGACAAGAAGCCAATCAAGGTATCCAGTAAGAGAAAGAAGGCAACCGCAAAGATTTTCTCACGAAGCTTATATTGCAAAACTTCTTGAGGAGCAGGAACCAACAACTTTTAAAGAAGCGTCAAAGGTAAAGAAATGGGTTAAAGCAATGGATGAAGAAATGATAGCGTTGTATGAGAACAATACATGGAGTTTAGTTCCAAGGCAACCTAACATGAAGGTAATTGGTAACAAATGGGTGTACAGAATAAAGAGAAACAGTGATGGTTCAGTAAGTAGATATAAGGCAAGGCTTGTTTGTAAAGGTTATGCACAGAGTTATGGCATCGATTATGAGGAGACATTTTCTCCTGTTGCCAAGATATCAACAATAAGAACATTAATAAGTGTTGGTGCAAGCAAGGTATGGAATCTTTATCAATTAGATATAAAAAATGCATTTCTCAATGGTGATTTAAAAGAAGATGTGTACATGGAGCAACCAGCAGGTTATGAAGATTCCAAGAAGCCTACTCATGTATGTAAACTCTTGAAAGCATTGTATGGTCTTAAGCAAGCTCCAAGGGCTTGGAATTTTAGATTGGTAAAGTTTCTTGAAAACCAGGGATACAGGTGTTCAAATGCAGATACTTCTTTGTATGTCAAGGTTGAAGGATCATTGATTGTTTATATCTCAATTTATGTGGATGACTTGATAATAACAAGAAACAATGAAGGTGAGATAGCCAGGATCAAAGCAGAGCTTGGATCTGAATTTAAAATTTCAGATTTAGGAGAACTAACGTACATTCCTGGAATCAAAGTTATGAAGAAGGAAGATGCCGTATATCTTCTACAAAGAAATTATATTTCAGATTTGTTAAAGAAATATGGCATGGAGCATTGCAAGAGTATCAGTAATCCGATGGAACCCAATGTGAAGTACAATGCTGAAGATGGTGAACCTTTAGAAGATCCACTTATCTACAGGTCTTTGATTGGTTCTCTTATATATGCAACTTTAACAAGGTCGGATATTACATTTAGTGTAAGTACATTGTCTCAATTCATGAACAAACCCACAGATGTTCATATGCAAGCAGCAAAAAGGGTTTTGAGATATTTGAAGGGTACATTAAATGAAGGTTTGGGCTATAAATATCATGAAGGTTTGGATTTGAAAGCATACAGTGATGCAGATTGGGCTGGAAATAAGGATGATAGAAGGAGTACAGGTGGATATTTGATATTTGCAGGTAATAGTTTGGTTTCATGGAGTTCTAAAACAGCCTACAGTAGCACTTTCAAGCACAAAAGCTGAATATAGAAGTCTTACAAATGCAACATGTGAGATTATGTGGTATTTGAAGCTTTATGAAGATATGAATCTATCTACAACACGTCCACTACTCTTTGGAGATAATGTAAGTTCATTACAGCTCGCGTCTAATCCAGTGTACCATGCAAGAACAAAACACATTGAAGTGCACTATCACTATATCCGAGAGAAGGTGGTGAATGAAGATATTGATATTCAACATGTTGGAACTAAAGATCAATTAGCAGACATACTCACAAAAGCAGTGGATGCTCAGAAGCTTAAGCGAATCAAAGTACTACTTGGAGTCAAAGCTTTGGATTTAGAGCTTGAGGGGGGCAATGTTACATAAAAACAATCTCTAAAGTAGTCTTGTGGATTTTATTAATTATAAAAAATGGTATATGGAAGCTTGTGGATCTTATTAGTTATGAAAAATAACATGTGGAGGCATTCACATCTCCAAAGTTAGAGCAAAAGTAGATAAAAGTAGAAGAAAAGGAGAGGTGTCTATTTTTAGACAAGGCGCTTCTGTTGATAGCCTCTCAATAAAAAGAGTGGTTCTCTTAGTGTAGGTGTCCAAATTGAGTGATTCTTGTTGCGTTGCGAAGCTCAAAACTTGTACTATATAAGTAGATCAGTTTTTGTACAATTTACAATGAGAAAATGCCACGCAAGTAGGCGTTTTTGCAGATCTTCTTTCTTGTGTGTATCCGGAGTCTCAACAGTGACATACCTCTCTTCAAACTTTCATATCTCAGTCGTTATGAGGTCTTTTTGAGTGATTTCACTTGGAGGAGTTTCCTTAGCTCTCATACTTTCTATCCATATCAGAATTTGGCATAGATCTTGAAGTTTTCTTGCTGCTGTACATCATTTTTCAATTCAGACAGTTAGTCATACCTTGCTGTTGCAGGCTTCTTCTTACCTTGACTTCAAGCTGTTGGTTTGGGAGCTATACTCCACCTTTTTTGACGTTTTTTGTTTCTAAAGCATACTACTCAGAGGCTACTTTCAGAATATATGATTATTTTTGTCAAATTCTGCTCAGAGAGTTTCTGGTGTTCATTGTTCTACAGTGACCTATTTCTGTTTTTTGGAAAGTTTGGTGAAAAGTTTGTTTTTGAAGTTTGAAAATATTTGGTTGGTGTTTTAACGATCTTGGGAGGTCTCATCATGTTTCGTTGTGTACTTTGATGTTTACAAGTTTGTAAACACAACAATACCAAGAATCCTCATAGGTACCCAAAATTCTTGCTTCTAAAATATTTCAAAAAGGTTCCCTTCAACTATTTTAGAAAGCTCCTATATTTGTTGGCTCTACAATTTTATTCCATGCAAATTCTTTTATTCCTCTACCTATAAGTCAATTCCAGGCATCGAACTAAATTTGCAAGTCAATGCTTGACATCGAAGTAGTGGTGAAAGTCGATGTCTGGCATCAACTTTCATAGAGAACTCAATGCCAGGCATCAACTTGCACTTGTACGTCGATGCTTGGTATCGACTTTCATAGAGAATGAGCATCAAGTTCTCTATGCCAGCATCCACTTCCACCTACAAGGTGATGCCTTGCATTGATTTTTCCATCAAAGTCGATGCCTGGCATCAACTTGCACCATGACCTTGATGCCTTGCATCGATAGGTGCAAATCGATGCTTGGCATTGAGTTCTCTATGAAATTCGATGCCAAGCATTGACTTACAGGTGCAAGTTATGCCTGGCATCGAGTTGTCTATGAAAGTCAATGCCAGGCATCAACTTTCCCCTCTAACTCAATGCTAGACATCAACTTGTCTATGAAAGATGACACCAAGCATCGACTTCTGCCTCCAACTCGATGCCAAGCATCGAGTTATAGGGAATTTTCATGAGCTCTAGTGATATGTCAAGTTGATTCCAAGCATCGATTTGTAGCTACAAGTCGATGCCTGGCATTAAGTTGTAGTTGAAAGCATCAACTTATAGCTACAAGTCGATGCCAGACATCGACTTTCAAGTGTAGCTCTATGCCAAGCATCGACTTTGGGTTGTAGGTCGATGTGAGGCATCGACTTTGGGCTACAGGTCGATGCTAGGCATCAGCTATGGGTTGTAGGCATCAACGTGTACCACCAAGATCGATGCCACACATCGACTTGCACCTTAAACTCAATGCCTCGCATCGACCTGCATCTAAGATTCCACATTCACAAAGATACAACTAGATTTTTGCAAATTTTAGGGACACCAAGGGAAGAGTGGACAACAGTGTCAAGAAGCTTAGGGTGACTATAAGCACAAGAGAACAACCTCATGAGAGGAGCATGGGTCACCCCATGAAAGGAAAGAAGAAAAGCATTGCTTCATTATTCTCTCAGAGGGCAAGCAACCCAATTCCTATTTCATCTGGTGAGAATAGCAGCATAAAACCTACTGATGAGGATCCAATGAGGCAGGAAAGTTCAAAGGAAATTGAGGTTAATAGGAAACATCGACCATTGTGGGACATGATAGATCTGGAGTGATGTCTTCAATACATTGAAGAGAAGAATGCTACTCTTTTGGTATTTGCAGGAGCCTATGGCAAGGGAAAGCTCATGACCATATAGGCTTTTCAGTATGGCTTGGTATTCAAAGTAGATTATGAGGATGATGATTCAGACAACCTTCTTTTTCTAGCGGAGGCATCTAAAGGCTTAATGAATGTTATCTGCAAAATGGAGCTGTTGTGTCTAGAGTGTTGTGTGCCAGAGAAGCTTACAGATCTTTGTAGGGACTCGGAGAATTTTATCAGGGATCTAATGTCGTAGATCCAAGGGAACACAATGCCAACACTGCGAAAGAAGGCAAGCCCTATAAAGGCAAAGGGTAAGCAGTCTGTATAGAAGAAACCACTAAAAATGTTGAAGAAAACTAGAGATGAAGCATCCTTTGAGACAAGTTTTGACTCAAAGGATGTTATCGTTGCACTTGGTGGAGAACTTTCATCAGGGATCTTGGGTACTGAATAGAACAGGATGAGGGAGGATATTGCCAAGAGAAAACTTGTTAGAAAAGGACAACTTTTCCACCTCCCATTAATATTATCCACAAACCACCCATTGATATAGTCATAGGGAGGAGGCCCCTTGAGATAAGGGAGCCACATAATTTGCATGTGCAAAACCTAAAGAAAAAGATGAAGCTCAATCCACATGCAATTTTAGTTTCTTTTCTAGTAATGGTGGACCCAAACGAATGCAGCTCTGTGGATGATTTCAATGACACTTTTTTTTAGGATTACGCGTACTATGTGATTAATGGATCACACTCTGCACAAGCATGTAGACAGCTGGTGAAGGAACACCCCACGACATTCTTCTTTAGGTATGGAAAGTGCAAGATATATGCAGGCCTTACTACTGAAGAGGCCAAGCTCTTGGCTTGGGACCACAATAATGAGAATGACTACATGCAAAAATGTCATACATTGAGCGGATTTGCTTCTGCCACCATGATTATGAAGATTCTCTAAGGAAAGATGCTCAGAAAGTACATCCTAATCTAAGGAAGCAATGTCTTATTGAGGTGGGGATTGTTGTGGATGAGAATCTCAAATAAGATGTCTTGCAAAAATTTGACCCTTGGTTTCAATTGGCATTCAAAAAAGGTGAAATATGGGATCTCCAGGATAAAATTTTTACAGTGTGGGAAAATAAGCAGGTTAAGGGCCAAAAATAGAGGAAAGCAAGGCCAGATCTTCAGCCAGATGTAAAGGGAAAAGGAAAGAAGTTTGATCTTTGCATTGAAGAGGCTGTTCAGGATATGAATTTGACACCATGGAGAGCCCTCCAAGGGATCAAGGATGATATTTTGATACTATCAAATTTATCAAGAGTAATTTCTAAAGATTTAAGTCTTGAAGATATGTTCACTGAGCTCAATAAGTAAGTAGGAGTTTCTAAAAGCTTCTTTGGTTTGTTTTTCTCGTTTCTAAACTCGCTGGCTTTTATCCATGGCAATGCGGTCACAAAGTCTATATGAACACTCAGGAGGTAATGATGAAGAGGCTGGGATGCTTCTCATGGAGTGAAGTCCAAGCAGAGTATCCAACCACCTCACCACACAAAGCATTGTTAGAATACTTTATACTATTCTATGACTGGGTAGGTGTTGCAAACTCCACTCTATTTCAGGCAAGAAGTCGATGCCTAGCATCCATTCTTTGCTGAATGTTTATGCATGGCATCGTCTTTTGACAAGAAGTCAATGTCTGGCATCGGTTCTCTACTAAATGTCAATGCCTAGCATCGAGTTCTCTACTGAATGTTGATGCCTAACATCGACTCTCTCTTCAAATTCGATGTCTAGCATCGAGCTCTAACAAGACGTGGATGTCAGGTATCAAATGTCGGGAGACAGGTGATGCCTAGCATCAAGTTGTGAACAAAAAGTTGATTCCAGGCATCAACTTTCAACAAAGAATTGATGCCAAACATCGATTTCTTGCCCATCTTATGTAAAGAAAATTATGAATAGCATTGAGGCTCTTATCATCTGTGCATCTCAGATTTAAAAAGTAAATGAAGAGGTTTCACTTATTATTATTTGTCTTGAATTTCATTTCTCTAGAGTCAAAGGTTATGATGTGGGGTACTTGATCGTGAAGTTGATTTTCTTGATCCCAAACAAATTATTCTATGTAGTTCATACTTCTAAGGTTATAAAATCAAGCTTCTTTTTAATGTTTTTGAGCAAGAGACAAGTGGTTTTGACTAAAGGTTGTGAAATGGATGCTTTTTTGCATGATTTCATGATGTTTAGGTCCAAATAAAAAGAGAACATGTCTTTGTTCTCCTTTGTTGTGACTCGGTATTTAATTCCATTTGTCCCCACCACCATAGGGATCGAGGAATCTTCTACACCATATCGAGCACTTCCAATCAAATCTGAAGATACCGAGAATTGATTAGGTCCAGAGTTGTCATAGATACGGTTTAAAACTGATCATGTCACTCCAATAAAGTCCATCTGAAGGTTAGAGGAACCAGCTATGACATCTTGCATAACATCCTGAAGGGACAGCTCTCGGGGCAAGCAAAGAACACAATGTAGGAAGGATACTCCCAAAAGCGGCGTGCGACAAGCACAGAAGATTCACTCTGTTTAGGGTTCATCAAAACCCTAGCTCGCCCCATGAACTAGTACACAATGATTTTGCTTGATTCATTTTTTTGTTTGAGAGTACAATGAATTGGAAATACACACACTGGTGTAGACTGGCAGAGAAGCGAAGTCACAATAAGCATAAGCAATAATTCAATTAAATCATGCATTTTCATGGGTCACCTCCTTTAAGAGGCTCTATCTTCACATCGCTTAACACGGGGCCACACACACTCATCTGAAATTGGTGCTTTGTTATGTCAAAATTCCTTGAAGAGATAATGTAGGTTGTGACTTGTCCCCTGACGCCTCGAGTCAGCCTTAACAGGTTCATCTACAGCTTTAGGACACATTCCAATAATGTCACTTTCCTTTCAAGATATTTTTTCTTTTTTTATTAGAAATCAAAGAAAAGTATTTAATCAATTGAAGGTTGAGCCTTTTGTAGAGTGCATGGGTAGCAATGTTGTATTTTGATGGTCTACCATGCCCTTCAATATTGAAGGCTATCCACACATCATACCTGTATTTCATATTTTTAATGTACTTTTTGAAGGTTTAATAAATTTTTTGACCTTACTTTATAGTAGAAAATGGCCAAAACGGGAAATATGGCCCTCAAAAATCAAGAGGTAGTACATGGTGAGTCTCATAGCTGAGTGTTGGGGCTTCACTCACTAATTAGACATAAAGACATGGAGGCATATGAAGAACAAGAAGGAAGACAAAGCGAAGTGGAAGAAAAACATTCAAAAAATCAAGCCTAAGTGAAGGGACAAATTCACACTTGTAATATAGTAAAAAATTAGGGTTTAATTTTGGCATAGAACTTCTAAAGTTACGAGTTTGAGTCTAGAAGTATGTAGATCATATATAAGTCAATTTGAGTAGAAAAACATATATGAGAACTTGATTTGTAAGTCTTATGTGAATAGAGAAGTAGTCGGGTATTGTGTGAGAGAGATGTTGAGGAAAAGCTACTAAGAGTAGGAGAGTTTTCCATGGCTGTGAGCAGAATGAAGCCAAACCATTTTGTACACATCTTCTCTAATAGAGAACACATGTTTGTGTAGAAGAATTTGGTCTAATTCCTCTTGTGTAAAGAATTCTAAGTTTTTTCATATCAGTGTGAAAGTTAGTTGACAGTTACGAGATTTCTGCCACATTTTTCACTGATCTTCTAAAGGTCAAATCTCATAGTATAGTGTAAATTTTTTCATAAGTAATAGCTCATTTTGGATCTACTACCTTCAACTACAATCGACCAAAAGTTCTTTGCAAAATGGGATCTATACTCAGAGAATTGAGTCTAATAGTGAAGCTATGTCAAATTGGTGAAGCTATGTTTCAGATTTCAGACATAGTTCAAATGTTGAAGTGAATTTAGATGATTTTGAAGTTATTACTTGAACGTTTTGCTTGGAATGTGTTACTTAATGTTACAAATAATTTCTATTAGAAAATGATCAAAATAATTTACAAGAATCAAGCTAATACATAACAAATTTGAAGCTAGAAGAAAAGGTGTAAATTTTTGGAAAGTGCATTTTTTTATTTTCACTAAGTTTAATGATAAAGTTTTTAAAATTGGAGCGTTTCTAAGCTAATGATGATTATGGAGGGGTTCTAATATCATTTTAGCTTAGTTCTTGTGGTGCTATATACACCAACAAGTGGTATCAGAGTAGAAAGGTCCTCAAGAGTGAAACAAGGTGCAGATACAAGAGGAGTTGAAGAGTTCTTCATTGAAAAGGTGAAAGTTGAGGTGTTCAACAACAAAAGGCATGAGAGGAGCACTTCAAAGTTATTCTCAAGGGTAAAGATCTACAAAAGGTAACATACTTTAACCTTATACTCAGAGGTTGCAACAGGAGCAAGAAGACTATGGCAGATCATGTATCTATTGAAACTTTGGATAGAGACAATTATCCTGCTTCGGTAATGAGAATGGAAGCCTTACTTGTGAGTAAGAATCTAATGATATATGTGACATGTGAAGAAGAGAAGCCTACATTTCAAGATGATAGTCAACCAAGGAAAGAGGAATTGGAAGCTTTGAAGCTATGGCAGAAGAAAGATGCAAGTGCAAGGGCTTATATATACAACACTATCATAGATCATTTGTTACCACATATCAGAGGTTTAGAAATAGCTGAAGAAATATGGAATGCTTTGGAAGATCATTTCCATAACACTACTAAAGCTAGGAAAGCTAGCTTATGGTCAGAGTTTACCACATTTAAGAAGAAGCAAAATCAGAGCATTAGTGATTATGTCACTAAAATGAAGGACTTCGCAAATAGCCTTGGATCTATTGATGATGATATTGAAGATCATAGGTTGATAGCTTAATTACTTTTAGGATTGAAAGGAGATGAAAGGTAGAAACCTTTTTTACTTTCAACTGAACTTTCATTAAATCATTTTGTACCAAAATTGAATCAATTGCTTGGACTAATGCTTACATTTGAGTAAGATCTGAAGTCAAATGGAGATAAAGGGCATAGTTCCGCTATGTATGCAAAGAATAAGAAGGAAGGTGATAAAGGCTGATTGTTGGCATAACCAACGAGGAAGAAATTGGAATCAGAATCAGTCTTATAACACTACCTATTACAACTATGCAAATGATACATAGAATGACAACCATACAACACTGATGATGAATTCAATAAGTGCATCAAAGAAGGAGGATCTCAAGGTATTCTTCATTGACTTAGGTTGTTCCAATCATTTGTCAGGTAATATAGAGTGTATTTCAAGTCATATAGTAGAAACAGGTGATAATACAAAACGTAATGTGCATTCAATTGGAAAAGTGAAGTGCAGGAGTGGAGCTGATTTGCTAACAAATGTCTTGCATGTTCCAACAATACCAAAGAATCTAATTAGTGTGGGACAAATACTAGAGAAAGGTTTTCAAGTCAGATTTACAGATGAAAGAGTATTTGTTGAAGATCCAGAGAATGGATACAATCAAATTATCTATGGTAAGAAGGAAGGTAAACTCTTTACTCTTAAAGTGCAAGGAAATCTAGGTCAAGCCCTCATTACACATGGTGATGAAGTACTTACACAGTTAGACCTCTGGCATAAGAGGTTAGGACACTTTAATGAAAAAGGAACTAAAACCATGGTGGAGAATCAATCTCTAATAGGTCTACCAAATGTGAAGAGTCAAAATATGATCTACAAATGTGAAGCTTGTCAGATGGTAAAGGCACACACGTTATCATTTCAGAGAAAAGGTTTCAAATATGATGGTTTGCTAGAGCAAATTCGTAGAAATGTATGGGGACCAACAAAAGAAGGATCAATCAATGGTTCTAGGTATTATGTTCCTTTTATTGATGATGCTACAAGGTGGATAACCCTTTATGTTTTGAAGGAAGGATCATAAGTGTTTGGAGTTTTCAAACACTTTTGTGCATATGTAAAGAGAGTTACAAGTCAAAAGCTCAAAAGGCTAAGGTCTCATGAGCGGGAGAATACTTATCCCAAGAATTCAATGATTATCTTTGGAATGTAGGTATCAAGAGAGAAATAACTTGTAGGTATACACCTCAACAAAATGGGGCAGTTGAAAGGAGGAATATAACCTTGGTTGAGTTTGCAAGAGCAATGTTAAAGGAAAAGAATTGTCCTATTCATCTTTGGGCTAAGCCAACAAATACACCTACATATCTTGTGAATAGATTACCATGTTCAGCTCTAAACGGAATGACCCGTTATGAAGCTTGGTGGGGTAAGAAACCAACACTTGATCATTGCAAGGTGTATGGATCAATCACCTATGCTTATGTACCATCATAACTTAGACATAAGCTTGAACCCAAGGCTGAAAAATATGTGTTTATTGGATATGATGAAAAGCAAGGGTTATAGGGTATGGAGTCCTCTAACCAAACAATTTATTATTTCTAGAGATGTGACATTTGAGGAACAGAAGAGTTGGTATGCAAATCAAGAGTGTAATCTTGAAAAATTTGAACAAGAGGTAAGAACAAGTGAAAAAGGAAAATCACATATGTAGGTAGATGGAGATGAAGATCATATGCAAGCAAGCACATCAAGGATTGGACCATCTAGGAGAAATGAAGATGTAGCTAGATTTGATGAAGAAGTATATTCAGATACACATGAAGAGTGTGAACCAAGAAGGTTAACTAGATTGAGGAGACAACCAACAAGGTATTCCTATGATACTTCTTATTTGACTCAAAAAAATTATGCTTACATGGTTAAGGAAGATGAAGAACCTCAAAGTTATGATGAAGCAAAGGGTAAGAAACAATGGGAAGAATCAATGAAGGAAGAGTTCAATGCACTTGAGGAGAAAAAGACTTGGGAGCTTGTTCCAAAACCAAATGGTAAGAAAGTGATTGGAAATAAATGGGTTTACAAAGTTAAGAAGCTTGCAGATGGAAGAATAGCCAGATACAAAGCTAGGTTGGTGGTCAAAGGCTGTGCTCAAACGCATGGCATAGATTATGATGAGACATTCAGTCCTGTAGCAAAGATGTCAACCATAAGGACAATCATAGCTATTGCAGCATCAAAAGGATAGACATTGAGTTGATTGGATATAAAGAATGCATTTTTAGATGGATATATATCAGATGAATTCTATGTGGAGCAACCTCAAGGGTTTGCATATTATAGCTATCCAAACTATGTTTGTAGATTAAGAAGATCACTTTATGGATTAAAGCAAGCTCGAAGAGCTTGGAATTATAGACTTGTGAAGGATCTCAACGATCTTGGATATCAAAGTTCAAAGGTAGGTGCAAGTTTACTTATCAAGAGAACAAATGAAGCTATGATCTACATTTGTATTTATGTAGATGATATTATAATCACAAGTACTTCAAATGAAGGAATCAAGGAGGTGAATAGATTAATTGAGAAGGAATTCAAGATAAGTGATCTAGGAAAATTATCATATTTTCTTGGAATGGAAATCACTTATGCAGATCATGGCATATATGTATCACAACAGAGATATCTTCTAAATCTATTGAAGAAGCTTAGCATGGAGAATTGCAGAGAAGCATCAACACCACTTGAGGTCTATCATAAACTCAATAAATATGATGGTGCAGAGTTCAAGGATATGAGGAAGCATCAATCTTTAGTGGGAAGCTTGATTTATGCTACACTAACAAGACCTGGTCTTAGTTATGCAGTGGGAGTTCTTTCACAATTCATGCATTGTCCACAGGATCAACATTGGATTGCAGGTCAAAGAGTTCTTAGATACATCAAAGGAACTTTAAAAGAAGGATTATATTATCCTTTTGCATAAGATATAAATTTGAGAGCACATAGTGACTCTGATTGGGCAAGAAGTCAAGATGATAGAAGTTCAACACATGGGTTTATGATATACATAGGAGATAAACTTGTGAGTTGGTGTTCAAAGAAGCAACATACAGTGGCTTTATCATCAACTGAAGCTGAGTACAAAGGACTTGTGGAAGTAGCTAAAGAAGTGATATGGATGTAGACCTTCTTCAAAAGCTTGGATATTGATCAAGGTATACCTATTATACATGGAGATAATATGAGTTCATTGTATCTTGCAGCAAATCCTATATTTCATGCAAGAACAAAGCACATAGAGATCCAATATCATTTCTTGAAAGAAAAGGTAATGGAGAAGGATCTTGAAGTAGTATATACTCCTAAAAAAGATCAAATTGCAGATATTATGACAAAGAGCTTGGATGGAGTGAAGACAAGTAGATTCAAAGGAATGGCAGGAATAAAAGAGAAGAAGGATATATGAAAAAGATAGAGAATGATCATTAGTGATTGAGGGGGAGTTGCTTGGGCTTCAGTAACTAATTAGACATAAAGACATCAAGGCATATGAAGAAGAAGAAGGAAGACAAAGAGAAGTGGAAGAAAAACATTCACAAAATCAAGCCTAAGTGAAGGGACAAATTCACACTTCTAATATAGTACAAAATTAGAGCTTTATTTTGGCATAGAGCTTCTAGAGTTATGAGTTTGAGTCTAGGAATATGTAGAACATATGTGTATAAGTCAATTTGAGTTGAAAAATATATATGAGAATTTGATTTGTAAGTCTTATGTGAATAGAGAAGTAGTCGGGTATTGTCTGAGAGAGATGTTGAGGAAAAGCTACTCAGAGTAGGAGAGTTTCCCATGGCTATGAGCAGAATGAAGCCAAACCATTTTGTACACATCTTCTCTAATAGATAACACATGTTTGGGTAGAAGAATTTGGTCTAATTCCTCTTGTGTAAAGATTTCTAAGTGTTTTCATGTCAATGTGAAAGTTAGTTGATAGTTACGAGATTTTTGGTGCATTTTTCACTCAGCTTCTAAAGGTCAAATCTCACAGTATAGTGTAAAGTTTTTCATGAATGATAGCTCATTTCGAAGCTATTACCTTCAACTAGAATCGGTCAGAAGATCTTTGCAAAAGGGGATGTATACTCAGAGAATTGAGTCTAACAGTGAAGGTATGTCAAATTGATGAAGCTATTTTTCATATTTCAGACATAGTACAAATGTTGAAGTGAATTCAGAAGATTCTGAAGTTATTAATTGAAATTTTTCCTTGCAATGTGTTACTCAATATTAGAAAGAACTTCTATTAGCAAATGATCAAAAGAATATACAAGAATCAATCTAATATAGAACATATTTGAAGCTAGAAGAAAAGGCATAGATTTCTGGAAAGTGCATTTTTTTCACTAAGTTTAGTGATAAAGTTTTCAAATTTGGAGTGTTGCTAAGCTAACGATGATTATGGAGGGGTTCTAATATCACTTTAGCTTAGTTCTTGTGGTGTTATATACACCAACGTTGAGTACATAGTCATCAGTAGCTTTCTCCATCTACTATACTTATAGTTACATAGGAGATCGTTAACGTTAGAGTTCTTGAGGGGAGCATCACAAATATGCTTGATATACAATCCACCGACTCTAATGAGTTCAGTTATGCAACTATACAAATGATCTTTTTGGGAGGTCCTGATCTCTTTGTTGTTTCTATTACTCCATATACTCCACAAAATCTGAGTTTTCTAGAGCTACCAAAGGAGCACATTCATTGTTTTGTTCTCTCCAAGAAGAATTTCTTGAAACCCAAGTTGGAGATGCCTATCAAACCACACATTTTGTCCAACAATCTCCATAACTTTTGAGCATAAGGGAAATGTTAGTATATGATCAATGTCTACCCCTCATGATTGTATGCACATTTTGTAAGGCCCCCGTTATGAGGAGAAGCCAAGCGTGCATTACCCAATTGATGGGAATCCCAACTTGCATGTTGGATGAAGGTCATATTGGACCATGTAAGGTATTGTAAGGAAAGGGAGTTATCAGGGTCCCCAATTGGGGGGTCCGGGGGCAGCGCCCCCGGTGCAACGGTAAAGGGAATATTCCATAGAATATTCCCTCTCGAAGTCAAAAATCATTTATATTTGTTAGGTCGGTTCAACCGGTCTAAGCCGTGTATGGCAATTACGCAGGCGGTGGCTGCCCACGCTCTACCGCCCATGTATAGCCATCCACGGAAGGCCACCCATGATCCTATATATACATGACTTTTGCACTACCTGAGACATCAAGTTGAGCCAGCATACCTCTACCTTTTATCTCCCTATCTAGAGTTGTCTATATCACCATTTAAGCTCTACCTTGAGAGCGCACGGCTGGACAACGCCATCATCTTTGTACTTGCTGATTAGTAGAAAATTGTTGAGATTCTCCTATATCTGTTATCTTCTCTGCTACTACTCCTGTGTTATATTGCGTAACTATTGTCTTACATGGTATCAGAGCCGTAAGGTTCGAATAGCTTGAGAAGTATCACTATTTTAGCCTACTAGCAGACTAGAATATCACATGATGGCTTCATCGTCGAACACTAGTCTTGGTGCTTCAGCTAATGTTAATGCTGCACCTATTCGAATTCGTCCACCTGCATTCACTGAAGGGAAGCTGGATGGAACCAACTATACACTCTGGAAGTTCAAAATTTCTGCAATTTTGGACTCCAATGAATTACTTGACATTGTCATGGGACCGATGGGATTGGATCCAGAGCCTATACCAGTTGAAGATCCAGCTAATTCAAGATTGATGATTCAGCCAGATCCAGATCTTCTACGAGCTTGGAAGAGGCAGAATGCTGATGCATTATGTGCAATTGTCACTAGTGTAAGTGATTCTGTGCTTACTTTAGTTCAACATACTACTAAGGCACATGAGGCTTGGGGCATATTGGCTCGACAATATGAGACCAAGAACCACAATAGGATACAGAATTTAGAGAACCAGTTGGCAAATGAAAAGCATTCTGATTCTGAAAAGGCTGAAGATTTTATCAAACGGATAAAACATCTTCAAGACCAATTGGCTGTAGTTGGTGTTGTTATAACACCAGAAGAGCTGGCTCGAAGATGTGTACGTGTTCTTCCAGCAAAGTATGATGGATTAGTAACAGCCCTTAACACTCAGGTAAGACCAACTCCCCTCACATTTGAAGAGTTTTGTGCGATTCTTTTAGAAGAAGAGATGCGGCTGAAGAATCGACAAAGTACAAGTGATGCCGCATTCTCAGCAAATGCAAAAGGTAAAGGCTCTTCTGAAGGATCAAAAAAGAAGCCAAAGAAGAAAAATTTCACAGGAAGTTGCTTCTATTGTGAAAAGAAAGGCCATGCCATCAAGGATTGCAGAAAGAAGCAAGCTGATGAACGGAATGGGACTGTAAAATCATCATGGAAGAATAGAGAGTCTGCAAACAACACAGAGCTCAAACTTTGGGTAGCTATTGAAGAGGTATGTTCATCTGCTCAAGCTCGTGTTGATGAACCATGGATTTTAGATAGTGGACCTTCTCGCCATATGACCAGTAAAAAGGATTGGTATAGTTCCATAGTGCCTCTACGGGAATCCATCAATGTAGTGGTGGGAAATGACTCCAAGTGTCCAGCCGAAGGAACTGGAACCATCTCTTTTATCACTTCTCCAGGTGTTGAGAAAAAGTTATCGGATGTTCTCTACGTACCTACACTCAAAAGAAATTTGTTGTCAGTTTCTGCAATAACAGATCGTGGACTCGAAGTTCACTTCAATAAGAGTGGTGTAGAAATCATGGATTCATCAAGTAATGTTGTAGGTAAAGGCATACGACGGGATAACTTGTATGAGTTAAGTGCTTTAACTGCTATAGAAGATAAAGATGTAAGCATGTTATGGCACCAACGATTTGGGCATCTCGGATTCGCAGTTTTGAAGGAGATGCAAAGAACAGAGATGGTTGCTCATTTGCTTGCATTTTAAGAGTTGCAGGAACCTTGTGAAGCTTGTATGATGGGCAAGCAACAACGAAAGGCATTTCCAAGAGAGACCAGCAATCGATCTCAAGCTCCTCTAGAGTTGGTACATGCTGATCTCTGCAGTAAAATGTCTACACCTGCTTTAGGAGGATCTTTCTACTTTTTGCTGTTAGTCGACGATTATAGTAGAAGGATGTGGGTTTATTTCATTCGAGAGAAGGCTGATGCTTTTGAAAAATTTAAAACATGGCATAAGTATGTAGGAAATGAATCAGGAAGGAAACTGAAGAAATTTAGAACAGATAGAGGAGGTGAATTCTTGTCAACAGAATTCAACAATTACTGTAAGGAGCATGGTGTGAAAAGGCAACTTATCACAGCTCATACACCTCAACAAAATGGCGTTGTTGAGCGCAGGAACAAGACAGTAGTTGAAATGGCTCGGTGTATGTTAAAGGCTGAAGATATGCCTGACTCATTATTGGCAGAAGCAATCAATACAGCAGTCTACATCCTCAATCGAAGCTACACAAAAGCACTGAAGGGGATGACTCCTCAAGAAGCATATTCTGGTAAAAAGCCTTCAGTTTTGCATTTCAGAATTTTTGGTTGTTTCTGTTATGCACATATTCCTGATTCAACAAGATCAAAGTTGGATTCAAAAAGCAAAAAGTGTGTCTTCCTAGGATATAGTGAAGAGTCTAAGGCATAGAGGTTGTGGGATCCTGAGGCAAGGAAGATTTTTGTCAGCCGAGATGTGGTGTTTGATGAACGACCACACTTAGTAGAAGATAAAGGTAAATCTACTATCTCATCAAACGGAGAAATATCTCACCTTGTGCCTATCAAAAGACAGGTTAAAGTTGAGGAGGAGAAAACATCTGATGGAGAAATTTCCTCAATAAAAAGCCAACCAGTTGTAGCTGCACAACGTAAGCCACTACCGAAGTGGGCACAATAGCTCTTTGATGATCACAATCCACATGTAGATGTACCAGAATCATCATCGGATGGATTACGAAGATCAAAGAGAATAGAGAGCAAAGAAGAGCCTCAGAACACATTGTTAACATGGCTCTAATGGCAGATATCATGGGCTTGATAAAGGAACCTACCACCATTGAAGAAGCCCTTGATGATCCAGGTTGGAGAGCGGCAATGCAGTCGGAGTATGATAGTATACTAAAAAATGATACATGGGATCTAGTCGACTTGCCGCCAAAGAAGAAGGTAATAGGTACTAAATGGATTTGGAAAGCTAAGTATAAAGAGCAGATGGAACATTAGAAAAGTATAAGGCAAGATTAGTTGCACACGGCTTTTCACAGATCGAAGGATTTGATGTTCAAGAAACTTTTGCACCAACAGCACGCATGACAACTATTCGGACGGTACTTGCAATAGTTGCACAAAAGGCCTGGCCTATTTTCCAGATGGATGTCAAATCTGCATTTTTGAATGGTCACCTCAAGGAGGAGGTATATGTATCTCAACCACCAGGTTTTGAGGTGCCCAATTCAGAAAATAAAGTTTGCAGGTTGAAGAAAGCTTTGTACGGACTTAAGCAAGCTCCACGGGCTTGGTACCAACGAATAGATCATTTTTTCAAAAATATGGGTTTTGAAAGAAGTACTTCTGATGCCAACTTGTATGTAACAAAAAGGGATAGCAAGCTAGTTGTTGTAATTGTATATGTAGATGATTTGATCATTATAGGAGATCATCAGGAACTCATCAATCAAACTCGGATCAGCTTGGGAACTGAGTTTGAAATGACAGACTTAGGTCTACTCCATTTTTGTCTGGGAATTGAAGTATGGCAAATGAAGGATGGCATTTTCATCTCACAACAAAAATATGCCAAAGAGATTCTCAAGGCATTTGGAATGATGGACTGCAAGCCAACTAGCACACCTATGGAGGTAAATCATAAGCTATCTATGGATGATAACATGCGTGATGTAGATGCTAAGAAGTATAGGAAGCTCGTTGGAAGTCTTATTTTTCTGTGCAAAACTAGACCAGACATTTGCTATGTTGTTGGAGTATTAAGCAGGTTTTCCAACAAACCTAAGGAGAGTCACTGGAATGCTGGAATGCGAATTCTAAGGTACATTGTAGGAACCTTGGATTTTGGTATTTTTTATACCACAGGTGATACACTCCAAGGATATTGTGATTCAGATTGGGCTAGAGATTGTGATTCTAGAAAATCAGTTTCTGGATATTGTTTCTCACTTGGTTCAGGAATATTTTCTAGGGTAAGTAGAAAGCAACCAACTCTTGCACTCTCCTCCACTGAAGCAGAGTACAAAGCAGCTTGTTTTGCTTCTTGTGAGGCAGTCTGGTTAAGGAGAATTCTTGCAGATCTAGGCTTTCCATCAAATATGGCAACTGTACTCAAGTGTGATAATCAAAGTTGTATGGCTATTGCAAAGAACCCAGTATTTCATGCTCGCACCAAGCACATAGAAGTACAGTACCATTACATTCGTGAGCTAATTGAAGATGAAATTGTGGAGCTAGAATATTGCCCAACAGAGGCAAATTGTGCTAACATATTCACTAAAGCACTTGGAAGAGAGCAGCTCAATAGACATCTTCAACATATGGGCATAGGACCGAAGCATACTTGATTTTTCATCGGTAAACATTGAGGGGGGTGTTAGTATATGATCAATGTCTACCCCTCATGATTGTATGCACATTTTGTAAGGCCCCTGTTATGAGGAGAAGCCAAGCGTGCATTACCCAATTGATGGGAATCCCAACTTGCATGTTGGATGAAGGTCATATTGGACCATGTAAGGTATTGTAAGGAAAGGGAGTTATCAGGGTCCCCAATTGGGGGGTCCGGGGCAGTGGGGAGCAGCCCTGGCTGGGGGGTCCAAGGGGGCCAGTGGGCCCCCCTGGCTGGGGGGTCCAAGGGGGCCAGTGGGCCCCTTGGTGGGGGTCCGGGGGCAGTGCCCCCAGCGCAACGGTAAAGGGAATATTCCATAGAATATTCACTCTCGGAGTCAGAAATTATTTATATTTGTTAGGTTGGTTCAACCGGTCTAAGCCGTGTATGGCAATTACGCGGGCGGTGGCTGCCCACGCTCTACCGCCCATGTATAGCCGTCCATGAAAGGCCACCCATGATCCTATATATACATGACTTCTGCACTACCTAAGACATCAAGTTGAGCCTACATACCTCTACCTTGTATCTCCCTATCTAGAGTTGTCTAGATCACCATTTAAGCTCTACCTTGAGAGCGCACGGGTGGACAACGCCATCATCTTTGTACTTGCTGATTAGTAGAAAATTGTTGAGATTCTCCTATATCTGTTATCTTCTCTACTAGTGCTCCTGTGTTATATTGCGTAACTATTGTCTTACAGGAAATTGATGGAAAAATAAGCAAGATCCTCCTCTCTGTCATAGAAGCAATAGTTACCTTTGCAAATATTCATCTTTTTGACTTTGCTACTAGTTCATATAGCTTGATGAATGATTATCAACAATAGGGTAGAGTGGTTAGCTGATAAGGGAAAAGCCCATAAACTCTTGAATCTGTGTGTCCATTGGAATGAGGTCCAAGAAAGCTTCCAATACTTGTTGAGCCTATCGGCAATCGGCTTGAAGTATACATTGGCATCTTTCATATGATAGATTTCTTGTAAAAGCTCCTTGGCAAATAACAAGATTTTCTTTCTTTTTGAACCAAAAAGAATAAGTATTAAATTAAGTGATAGTAATCCTTATGTGCACGGGACAAGATCCCCAATTTGAATGGGTTATTGTATGGAGGCAAAGCGAAAATTATAGAAGTGATTGATGGCATCTATACCTTCTATGACAAGGTGAAGGATTTAACCCACAGGTTCATCTGATGTGCTCATGCTAAAAGCTACTCGGACATTCTCACACCAATCTTCAAGCAAGTTAATTACAAAGCTTGACTATAAGGACATCTCCTGGGTAATGTAAAAATATGGACCTTTTGTTATGGCAACTTTGGAGAGCCCACCTTCTTTGGATTATATGGTTCAACAAAACTCCAAAGGTTTCAACAATAGAATTATTAAGGCTCAGCGTACTTGTAAGATTACCATGCTCAAAATTAGGGGATAAAGTACATCAGACATAAAGGAAGCCCCCTCTATGGAATTCAACATGCAGCACACCTTGAAATCTATTAAGCATTGAAAAGAATTCCTTAAGGGACATAGATACATACTTAAATGAAACATTTTTCACTGATTCAACATCTTTGTGGGATTTGGGGGGTCCCGTGGGCACTAATCCCCTTCTTTTGTACCTTTGTTTCTTAATTTAATTCAAGTCCGGGAGAGTAGGCTATTGCCGAACTTCCTTTATATAAAAAAAAAACATCTTTGACCATAACATGAGTTAGATTGTTAAGCAAAGATGAGTAAATTCTCAACTGTAGACATCTTGGGAATAAACGTGAAAACATGTATTGTAAATCATGATAATGGAATCTCGATTTATCAAACATCAATGATAATAGAATATATTTATAATTAGAAATCAAGTAGAAATATGATTAAACATATTATGGGTTTATGAGTAGTCATTACTTTAGGCCTTGGGCACGACCCCATATAATCATGCAAGAGATTACCAAAGGATAAAAAGAGGGTGATCCCTAAGACTAAAGGGAGGAAACCATCAAATACATAAGAAAAGGAGGAAATCCCTCCAGTTACATGGCTTGATTTTGGTGAGACCCGAATTACAATGGAACAAAAAGTCATTTTTTTCATTCATGAAGAGTTTATGATTCTTGATAACCAATGTGTTCCACATTGTGTGAGATTTCGATAATTTCCATAAGATAAGGTCCATTTTAATACACTCACTGATAAAAATTGTATTCAAGCTTAGGTCTTTTGACATTCATAAAGGCATTTCTCAGAACAGTCCAAAACATTTTGCCATTAATACAATTTATGAATGTATGGGACTTAGGTCTTTTGACATTCATAAAGACGTATCTCAGAACAGCCCACGAGCTTTGGCATTGATACAATCAATGAATATATGGGATAAGTCCTCCACACTATCACAAAAATAGCACATACCATCATTTACTTTAATACTTCTAGTTTTAGCATGAGTCCAAATCCCAGTCTTTCATTGGAGTATTCATTCTTTGATGCTAGTTGGGAAGGCTGAGAGATAAAGAAAGTTGTATCTGCATTCATGGGCATTTCATTCAAGTCTCCACCTAAGGTTAAGTCTTTTAATTATCTTTAGAATAGATCCCCTTGGATTTTTAAAAATGTGTGAGCATGTCTAGAACAAACTCACCACACTTCAATGACCTTTTGGAAGCACAAGAACCTATGGCAACCTGAAGTAAGGTATTGTTTTGTATGATAGGATGTGCAAGCAGGAAGAAGATAAATTAGTGTGGCTTACAATAGTATGGGTAGAGAATACCTCTCTATTTTGTAGCAGATTATTCTAGGATAGAAAAACACTCTTAAAGCATTTATTATGCTTTATGGACAAGGGACAATTATTCCATTTGGAAATCCGTCCAAACCACAAATATTCTTAAAAGTAAAAAGTAGAAGTCAGAAATGAAATCACAATTTGGAATGTAGCCATTCTTGACTTTCGTCTAGGAAGGCGACATCTTGCAAATGAGAGCACTCCAAATAGGTCTAGAAGCATAAGGAGAAGTGATGATGTGTGAGATGGAGTGGTTATGCCAAGACTAATAAGTTTCCACAGGAAAAATACTTATAATTTTTTGCATATTTTGCCTAATTGACTTCTTATCCTCACCTTTTGTTGGCTTTACTTGGTCACTCGCATAATAGATTATCATGGACATGAATGATGACATGCAACTAAATTCATGACAAGCATAAACAACTATTCAATCAAAATGGCCTCTACCATGTACTTCACCACATTCCTTTTTGTCATGTATACCTCTTGTATCCTGATGAGTAGGCCTTAGTATCCTTGATAAGAAGATTTCAATGTAGTTTTCTTGTCATCTATATTACTATTAGGCTCACTGATACTAATTAGGTTGAGATTTCTGTGCAATCCTTATATGCCTTCCCCCCTGTACTTTTGTACCATTTCTTAGTCAATATAGTTCTTATCCTTGTTCCTTCAAGAAAAAAGACTATTCAGTCAAAATCATGCATCTTCATGTGGTCACCCTTCTTTATGAGACTCTATATTCGCATCACTTAATGGGGGGCCACACACTCACTCCTTTGACTTTGGTGCTTTATTATGTCAAAATTTAGTGAGAGAGAGTCAATTATCATATGAAAGGTAGAAGAAAAATTGGACCTATTGATCATACCAGTTCTCATGTGATTCCCCAAAATTATGGTTAGGGTTCATCTTGTTCATCGTTGCATGAGTTGCCACATCCACCCCTTCAAGAGCTCCACGAGAACACTGTTGTGTTGATACTCTATAGCATTTGCACTCCCTTTTTGGGTTTCAACCTCCCTCAAAAGGGGAAACCATGTGTTTTAACAAGGCTATTCACAATGGTTTGATGCATAATTATGTGGATGAGGATATTGGAAACTATGATAACAATGGTTTTGCAACAACTCAAGGAAGTGATACAAACACTCACTCTTACACAGACACCATTAAACATTAGTCTCATTGCATCCAACATGTATTTTCCTCTTACAAGCCTTTTCATACATTGAATAACCCTCTCTTTAACTCTAATAATAAATGGAAACAAAATTTAAATGTAGAACCACATCATATCAATGTTGATGCTATGGGAAATTATGATGAGGATGATGCCTTGGTTATTTATAAGAACTCCTTAGACAAGTTGTAGGTTCAATTCTCTAAATGAGTGGTGATAGGCTTAAGCCATGGTCCGCAACCATCCCAAGAAGCTTTCAAACAATGGAGTAAATCAAATTGGGAGACAAGGGGTCTATGGCTCATAAAAATCATACCTATTTCTTTTTTCAAGTGGTTTTTAGGGTTTAACCCTCATGGTACCAAGCCCTCTAAATATCCAATATGGATTGATTTCCCTACTCTAATGGTAGAATATTACCTGTGGGTCAAGAAATTTGGTGGTGTGCATGGAAAAGTGCTAGGAAAAAAGGCTAGGGAGGAAGTATAAATCCCAAGTGGGATCCTCAAATCATGGTGGAAATTGATGTATCCAAACCTATAGGATCCATGATTGCTATTAAAGATTATGATGGGAGAAAGCTCCATGATCAAAAGGTATTATACAAAAATCCCCAAATGTTCGTTACAAGTGTTATAAGTTGTAAGGTCATTTAATTAAAGATTGACCTTTCTTAAATCCTATGTCAATTGAAGGCACTCTAGGTGCCCCTAATGATAATGTCAAAAAGCGTACTAGCCATGAAGGTATGCGAGGTGTTCAAAATGTTGTTAAGAAAGGTGCTTCTAAAGTTGGGAAAAAAGGAGGTAAATTGTTTAATTCCTTTGATGTAATTCTCGAAGATGTTTATAATCCAGTTTTTGAAGTCAATGATGAGTCGGGATCAATAAAGAGAATTTGCAACCAAATATGCATTCCCATGATAGGGAAATCAACCATAGAGGCAATCATTTTGCTTCTCCCAAAGAGCATTCTCAAGATAGTAATGATTGCACGATTGTATCTAATAAAACAAAGTTCTAAAAATCTTGTGCTCATTGCTAGTCAAGGAAATGAAGTTGGATCCTATCTTAATGCTAAATCTACCAAAGAACTAAATGAATTGGATAGAAAGAGCATGGGAAAAATGGCTCATGAAGATACCGGTCAAGAAGATGAGACTATGATGCAAGAAAATGTCATTGATTCTCCTCGATAGAACCAGCTTAAAGGTAAAAGAAAAGAGGCGTTAACACTAGTTTGTTAGAAAACAACACACTTAAGCGTCCCTTTTTGAAATTTTTCTGAAAAAGCACATGCCTTGTACAAAGATAATCTAAGAAATTCCTTTAACACACATATTGACTATAATTCAAAGGTTAATGAAAAAGTATGACATACATTGAACATGTTTTCCATTCTCCTTAATAGCCTCTCAAGATGCTATGGTAGTGACAATGATGAAAATTCCTAATCAAATGTATTTTTTATCAAAAAAAATCCATTATACAAAAATGTTGGAGCAGGACAATCAACAATTGGTGATTATATGAAGACTAGAAATAGAGATATGAAGAAAAGATTGAAGTTCAACTTCATGAAGTGAAGAGAAGATTCAGAAAGTAAAGTTCTTCAAATATATGTACATTAGTTTTGTAAATACTTCAATATACTTGAAGTAATGATGAATCAATACTCATATGTATATATATGAGAAAAATGAACTATGAGAAAGATATAGATGAAGTATGAGAAAGAGATATAGATGTAGGACTGAAGCCTACCAATACTCATAGTAATGATGAATCAATACTCATATGTATATATATGTAGGACTGAAGCCTACATACCGTTTGAAGAAGGTAATAGGAGTGAACTTTATAAACCACTCCCTCACAAATAACCCTCAGGGCATTGATCGAATCCTCAAATTAAAACAAAAAGTAATTACTAGGAAGAAATTGAATGTGTCTAAAAAATTCCTGGTCTTCTTCTAGTTCCTGATCCATAGTCTTAACACTTCTATTGTTGATCTAGGTCCATGTTAATTTCAAGAGTGGATTCAACATTATCCTCTTGGTCTGAATCTATACACGACTCAAGAGTATTATCTTCCCCATTAATCTTTCTATAAAGGAAGTTCGGCAATAGCCTACTCTCCCGGACTTGAATTAAATTAAGAAACAAGGGTACAAAAGAAGGGGACTAGTGCCCACGGGACCCCCCAAATCCCACAAAGCAGGGGAGGCTTGGTTGATTCCTAGGTTGCATTACAAAGAAGGTTGATCACCCTCTCGTCGCCCTCATGCGGGACCCACTTGGGTTTGAGCTTGTTGTTGATCAAAAGGAGGACTTGATGGTGCCTGAAGGGGGGGGATTTCTTACTGTTGACAATCCTCTTGCCAAGGAGGAAAAGAGATTTCTCAATCGTCCACTCCTTGGGAGGGTCGCCGAAGTTGAGAGCACACCGCTCCCGCCAAATTTTCCACAGGACTTCCCCTCTGATTGCGTTCCAGAGAGCCGCAGAGCATCCAATCGCTTCTCCCAAAAGGACTTGTTTCCAGCTAAGCTGTTTCTGAACTCTGATTTTCAGTCCAACCGTCTGCCAGATTCTGTAGGAGTTGGGGCAAGTAAGGAAGATGTGTGGGACATCTTCGATTGCACGGTGGCAGCGTTTGCACCACGGAGTGATCCCACAAATTTTGCTAGCCTTTTGGTTAGTCCAAATTCCTCGATGAAGAATTTGCCATAAGAGGACAGACTTCTTAATCTCTATAAGTGGGTGCCAGATACCCATGAATTTCATGTCCCACCGAAGCCGCGTCCAAGACAGGCACCACTTCTTGTTGAGGCTGATCTGGAGGTCAGTCGTTTCTTTGATGTTCGGGATTTTGAGTAGGCTATTTCCATTGTGCCATTTGAGACCACGCGCGTTCGGAGCATCATGTCCCATGAGAAGGCGAGTTTTGTGGCGCTCCCAAGCAAGGCATCTGCTTTGCAAGGTGTTCCATTCTTCGTAGGAGATGTTTATGCGAGGGTCGATATCCTCGAAGTTGATCCAACTGTTGGTGTCATGTTTCCAGAGGTGTTTCCATTTTTTGAATCCTTTGTTCCATAACTTCTTGGCATTTTGAATGTTCCACGACTCCACACTCCGGATGCCATGTATCGGAAACCAGATAGAGTCGTTTTGTCTGATTCCGGCCGCCCACTTCCAGTCCTCACTAATTCTTGTGAAGCTTTTGACTTTATTCCAGCCCTTCCAAAGAGAGCATACGAGACTGGAGCCTTTCGGGAAGACAGGTATCGGGGAGAATAGCAGGGTCATGATGTCAAGGTTCTTCCAGTTCGGGGACCCCGTGAGGGCCAACTCATTTTTGTTTCTGAAGATCAGCTTGGCCCATGAGGCCTCCCTATTGCACCAAGCTTTAATCATCCATTTGGCTGCCAGTTTGTTAGCCATACACCCAATGTCCAGGATGCCTAGCCCCCCGCTATCTCTAGGGCTGGTGCAGATGGCCCATTTGATTTTAGGCACCCCCCTTCTGTTATGATCACCCGTCCAAAGAAAGTTTCTGCAGATGCTATTCAGTTTGGACAGGCCTTGTTCATTCGGTCTCCAGCAAGAGAGGAAATAGATGGTAGACGAGAGGAGGAACGTGTTGATAACCATCGCCCGTCCAGCGAGATTGATTTGCATGCCTCTCCAGTAGTTGAGCTTGTTTTCAAGTTTGGCCAGCACCCAGTTCCAACGCTGCTCCATAGAGACGCCAAATCCCAAGGGGATTCCAAGAAGCCGAAAGATTTGGCCCTGCGGAATGATTTGGCAGCCATGAACAATGAGAAGGCCAGGTTGGTGTCCCACGATGGCCCTAAAGGCGGTCTTATTGTGGTTGATCTTGGATCCAGAGGCCACACAAAAGGTATCAAGGCACCTCCAGAAAGTCTCCAGGCTGGTATTATCATTGTGAACGAACGCGTTCATGTCGTCAGCAAAAAGTCTCATGATGATTTGATTGTGGTCGTGAGGTAGTTGGAGGCCTTTGATATTGCCAGCCTCCACATGATGAGCCACAAGTCTGCTCAGCCCCTCAGTGGCGATGGCAAAGAGAAGGGGGCAAGAGGGCACCCTTGTCTAATAGATCTTTTAAGATGGATCGTCTTCGACAGTTTGCCGTTAACGTTAATTTGGGTCGTTGCGTTGCCGAGAAGGGTCGCGATCATCTTGGTGAATTTCTAACTACATCCGAGGTCTTGGAGCGACTGCAGAATATAGTCCCATTCAAGCCTATCGTAGGCTTTGTCAAAGTCGATCTTGAGGAAGACCACATCTTGATTAGACTCATTTGCAAATTGAATACCTTCCCAAATATCCATAATGGTTTCCAGGATGGCCCTGCCTTTGATGAAACCTTTTTGGTCCTCGCTAAGCCATTACCTGACGGGCCAACTTTACTAAGTAGCATCTTATCGAATTCTTGTTGCGAATTCTTCACAAAGGATGTGTTCGGAGACCCTGAGGTTGTTGTGAATAGGTGATTGTTTTAGGAACGAATGTTACGTGTGAAGTAACATAGCCTCAGCACACTCAAGGAGGTCGATCCAAGAGAGCAAATATCATTACGAGCAAATGAAAGAGCATCCCCCCCTTCAGGGAGCCGCCGCTTTCTAATTCACTCTCTAAACCTTGAGTCTCGACCTCAACCGGTTTTTTGAAGGTTTCTTAAAGTGGCCTTGGGCCTTGAAAATGGCAACCAAGAACATATTCTCCAAAAGGTAAAGAGGATAAGAGAATCGAGGAGCCATACCTATGCCGTTTCCTTTGTTTTCCTTAAATGTGGAGACTTCCAATGGTTCGCCCTCTTGTGGTCACTGGTGATCGTACCTTTGTCCGCTCGTTTTTCTCGGGTGATCGAACATGTGGTCCTCCTTAGCAGCATCATCGTCTAAATCTTTTAGTTTCATGTTTCAATATCAGCAACATTATGTAGATATTCAGTTCAATGCTCCAATAGCTTGTGGATACCATTAGTAGTAGGCCCCGGGGATGTGAGTCACTGATGACTCGAGTTTTTCTTTTTAATAAAAGGAAGTTCGGCCTTGGCTTACTCTCCCCGATTTTAATTAAAGAAAAGAAGAAATGTTACAATTGAATGGGACTAGTGCCCATGGGATGCCCCGAATCTCACACGACAAGGGGCGAATTCGGCAAGCTAGAGAGCATTACAAATGAGGTGGATAAATCTAACATCTCTCTCATGCGAGACCCATTTGGGTTTCAACTTGTTATTATCAAGGAGGTAGATACAGTGATAGTTCACTTCAAATGGATGACTCGAGTTCTCATCCGTTGGAACTTGGCACAATAATTTATGAATCATGATGACAGCTGACAAGAAGCGAAGTCACGACAAGCATAAACAACTATCATGCTGAGCGTCCATTAGAAAAGATAACTAGAAAAAAGAGCATAAACAATCTTTCTGTGCCATGTAAATAGATAATCAAGGAGAAAAAGCAGAAACTGGTGGACATGCTTGGTCGTGGGCTGCTTCAGAAGACAATTACTATTAAAGATGTTGTTGAAGACATGTACCAGCAATTCAAATACTCGCCAACCAGGGTCAAAGATATCACAGACAAGTTAAACAAGAAGTGGAATGTTGACTGGAGGCCTCAACAGTGGAAGTACAGATTTATTTGCACCTGGACTTTTCCCCACAGCAACAAGCAGGCATGCCTTCTGTGGCTTATTCTTCATAAAGGCATCTGGACTGGTAGCAAGGCAAGACAGTATAAAATTGATGCAGGCAAATGCTGCCACTGTGGTCAACTTGAGGATTTGGATCATCTTTTTTTTTCACTGCAAGTCGGCTCAAAGATATTGGAATTTTCTGATCAAGTGTTGTATCACTATGGGTATCAAAAATCCTGGAAGCAGAGATATCCTCCTGGGAGAAGCTAATGGCATCGACATCCTTCTCTGGCAAGGGATTAGATCCCACAAAATTTGGTTTGTCTGGAAGCACAGAAATCATAAACTCTTTTCCAAGGATAATAAAGATTTTTACTTTCCCTTCTTGGTCGGCCTTAGAAGAGTTGTTAATAAAATTAAAATGATGGCCAAAGATGCTCGTATCTGTGAACATGATGAGTCCATCAGGATTACTAGGAATTACCCTTGTAATAAGTGGAAAACCAAGCTTCTGCAGATTAACCCCTTGAACAGGTCTCTCATGACTCAGATGATTGAGTGGTTTATTGACTCTCAACTGATGTAATCTCTTAGGGATTTCTCTTATTGAAGAGCCCCTAGATCTTTGTATTTTATTTTCCTGCATCAATTTTATACTTTCTATTCTCTTGCAAAAAAAAAAAAAGCTCTTCCCTCGAAAATCTCCATAAGCTGTGGAGATGGTAAGACCTGGACACAAGAGGTTACTTACAAGAATTTGCCAAACGCGTGCTTCCGGTGCGGGCACCAGGGTCATAGGATCAAAAACTGCCCCCTAAAGAAAAGTACCAATAAAAACAAGCTTAAACCAGATGGGACCCGGGATCCTTTCCTCTAAGATGACACTCGGGGCCATCCCCCTCCGATGGAGGAAGAAGAGGGAACTCGCGTTGCTGAGACGGATTCAGAAGGATTCACTGAAGTAAGATGCAGGAGGAAAGTTAGCTCTCGAAGATCAACAGCAAGGAATGCTACGACAATTGCCCCCTCGAATAACATATATTGTAACCTAGAAAAAGAGATTAATGAGGTCGACTTCCCAGAGGACAACCACTTTGAAGAAGACCCCACTGATAATACCCTTGGGTGCTCTACCAGCAAAGAAGACAACAAAGAAGACAACAAAGAAGACAACCAAGAAGGTTACACCACGAGTAAAGAGGAAGGCTTCACTACTAGCAACGAAGATAACCCAGACAACGAAAGCTCCTCTCTTGATCCTACCCTTCCGGTATGCTTTCCAAAATTACCACAACAAAAGTCTAAGCTTAAAGGAAAACAACCTTCAGGCTTGCCTTGGAAGAGCCCCCTCAAGAGTAGGATCCTAAGTCAAGAAGTTGGGAAGAAGAAAGAAGACCACAAGAAGAAAAAAGATCGGGTCCCTCCCCTCAAAGAGGGCAACCATCACTAATGAAATTCACATCACTAAATGTCAGGGGTCTGTCTGACCCGTCAAGAGCTGCGATTCTTGGCCAATGGTTCAAAGACAAGTCCTTCAGCCCTGACTTTATTTGCCTACAAGAGATTAAAATTGACGGAGAGGATCTCCAGAAGCGGCTCAAATGCATTTCTCCGAACCACCTTTGGTTCTCCACTTCTCACCCTAGGGGGACAGGGGGTGCTTCTATCGGTATTAGTCACTTCTTGTCTGACAATGTGACCTCTACTTTTGAAGGTCGAAATCATCGTTGGATTGCTGCCTCTATCGGGTTCCCTTTCCAGTTCACTGTGGTCTCAATTTATGCCCCTAATGGAGAAGTTGATAGAATGGATACTTGGGCTTCCCTCGACTCCCTATCTCATAATATTCTGATTTGTGGGGACTTCAACATGGTTGAGTTTCCTGAGGACCGATGGAATAACAAAGGAAAAATTATTGATGGTCAGGAGAAAGAGATATGGGATAAAATCAAGCTCCATCTCGACCTGGTCGAGGTGAAAGACATGAAGGGGTTCTCCTGGTCAAATCTCCAATCGGGGGACTCTTTGAGGAAAGCAAGACTTGATAGATGTTACATCGATCAGAACACCATCCCTCAGTGGGGTATTCCTTCGATTTCCCAACACATGGATCTGACTATTTCAGACCACTATCCGATTACTCTGTCCTTCAAACCGATTCCCATGTTCCAGAAAGCTCCTTGGTTTCATGCTTGTCAGACATCGTTTTCCCTCCCCTCTGTCCACCAAGAAATTTCTGAGGTGTGGGCGAAAGCCTTTGCTCATTGTAATGAACCGGCTAAGTGTTGGAGAAGCGCGGTAGAAAGGACTCGAAAAATTCTAATCAGGACTCAAAAGGCTATTAGAGAAATCCGAAAAAAAAGAAGAGAAACGGTGTACCGGAGGCTCTCACGGCTTGAAGAAGAGGTGCACAAAGGTAAGTTACATTGCCAACAAGGTCTTTTGAAAATCAGGGGAAGACTAAGATTAGAGGAGGAGGTTCAAAGAAAAAATCTTCAAATTTTCTTCAAAGATTGGTGGGCAGGGAAGGCCGACAAACCAACGAAAGAGATGTGTAACATCCTCAAAAGGAAACAAGCTAGGGAATCCATCCCCCTATTTGTCGATAACAATGGAACTGAATGTTGCACGGAAGTGGAGAATAGATCTTTCATCGTCGAGCACTTTACCAATCTTCTCGGGGTCTCGACTCCTCTTTCCCCCCACAGGCGCGACTCCATGGCAACCATCTCAAGGGTTGCTCAAACCAGAATCCCACAGAACTTGATGGCTCTATTGGATGCTAACATCTCCGAGAATGAAATTATTGAGGTTATTGATGCCCTTCCCAATGGGAAAAGTCGGGGTCCGGATGGCCTTACCAATGAGTTTTTCAAGTCCTTCAAACATCAGGTGGCCACCCCACTGCGCCTCGTGTGGCAAGAGGCTCTCTCATTCGGTGCCCTCCCTGAGTGCCTGAATAATGGCATCATCAAGTTAATCCACAAATGGGGAGATAAGAACAAAATTGAAAACTGGCGTCCGATTACCATGCTCCAAACAGGATACAAGATAATTGCAAAAGTTATCGCCAACAGAATCTCTTGTCATTTAAAGTCATGGCTGTGTGAGGACCAGAAAGGTTTTATCAAAGGTAGATCTATACTTGAAGCAATTATCGATATTTGGGAAGGCCTTGCTTTTGCTGAGGAGTCCGCTCAAGATCTCGTATTCATTAAGATCGACTTCGGCAAAGCGTATGACAGATTGGAATGGGACTTTATTCTTCAATCATTGAAAGACCTTGGTTGCAGCCTAAAGTTCACGAAGATGGTTTCCACTCTTCTTGGAAATGCTTCAACTAGAATAAACATCAAGGGTAAGCTCTCTGAGCCCATTCGTTTAAAAAGATCAATTAGGCAAGGCTGCCCTCTGGCTCCATTACTATTCGCTATCGCCTCGAATGGGCTCAGCTGCCTATTAAAGCATCAAATGGATGCTGGCAATCTCAAGGGTCTTTCCTTACCTCTAAATCACGGCCAAATGATTGTGAGACTTTTTGCTGATGACATGAATGCCTTTGTGCATAACGATATAAACAGCATTGAGGTATTTTGGTGGTGCCTCCACACCTTTTGTGTGGCATCAGGCTCAAAAATCAACCATGCTAAAATTGCTTTTAGAGCAATCAGCGGACATACTCCCCAATTGTTGGTGGATCAGGGGTGTCAAGTTATCCCTAGCGGTCAAGTCTTTCGTCTCCTTGGCATTCCGATGGGATCCGACATCTCAATGGACCAACGCTGGAACTGGGTGCTATCCAAGCTGGATAGGAAGCTGAATCATTGGAAAGGTATGCAAGTCAACCTGGCAAGGTGTGCTATGGTTGTTAACACATTTATGTTGTCTACAATTATTTACTTTATCTCATGTTGGAGACCTAAGGAGAAAGACTTGGCCAAAGTGGAAAGAATCTGCAGAAACTTCCTTTGGACTAGGGACCCCAACAGGAGGGGGATTCCCAAAATCAAATGGGAAACTTGCATTAGCCCTAAAGACTCAGGGGGCTTGGGAATTTTGGATATTGTTGGGTTGGCTGACAAGTGGGCAGCAAAGTGGCTTATCAAAGCTTGGAGCAATAGGGAGTCCTCTTGGGCTAAATTGATCTTTAGAAACACAGAAGACCTTACCTTAGTTGGCCACCCTGGTTGGAAGGACATAGGGATTCTCACGCTTTTGTTCCGCCCCCACCCGGTCTTCCCTAAAGGCTAGAGCCTTGTGTGTTCCTTATGGAAGAATTGGAACAAGGCCAAACAGTTCATCAGAATCAGTGATGAGTGGAAGTGGGCGGCTGGCATAAGACAAAATGACTCTATTTGGTTCCCGATCAGTGGCATTCGGGGGGTGGAGTCTTGGAACCTCGAAACTGCAAGGCGGTTATGGAACAAGGGGTTCAAACAGTGGAAACAACTCTAGAAACAAGAGACCAACCAGTGGATTAGGTTCGAAGAATTGGATCCGAGACTTAGAGTTTCCTTTGAGGAATAGACTCTTCTTCAAAGCAGGTGTTTAGCTTGGGACCACTCAACGACCCGCCTTCTTTGCGGTCAAGATCTTCCTTGCTTGGAGGGCCTCAAATGGAGCAATGGTAAGAAGCTATCCGGAATCCCCAACTTCAAAGAGGATTTAGATGTTCACCACACCCTTAACAAGAGATGGTGCCTTTCTTGGACCAAACTTTGGTGGGAGCTAAAATTCATGTCTATTTGGCACCCCCTAATTGAGGTCAAAAAATCCGTTCTCATGTGGCAGATCTTGCATAAAGGTATCTGGACCAATGCAAGGGCTAACAAAATCTGTGGTGTGCCGCCATGGTGCAAGCATTGCCATCGGTGCATTGAAGATTTAGCTCACCTGTTCTTCGACTGCCCCAAGTCCCGTGTTATCTGGCATCACGTGACCCGTGTATTGAGACTCATGAACCAAATCAACTGGCAACAAGTGATGTTGGGTGAGGCGATCGGCTGCTCATCGAGATTGTGGAATGCCATCAGAGGTGAGACTCTCTGGAAGATTTGGCGGGAGGGATGCGCTGTCAATTTTGGCTAAACTCCTAAGGAATGGTCGATCGAGAAATCCTTGTTTCTCCTAGGTAAAAGAACCTCCCGAGTCAAGAGATCGCCACCGTTTAGACATCACTGTATTTATCTCCTCGAAAACAACAAGTTGAAACCCAAATGGGTCCCACATGAGGGTGATGATAATTTTATCCGCCTCATCTGTAATGCCCTGTAGCTTGCCATACTCCTCCCCTGCATTGTGGGATTTGGGGGGTCCCATGGGCACTAGTCCCATTCACTTGTAACTTCTTTTCTTTATTTTAATTAAAGTCCGGGAGATTAGGCTAAGGCCGAACTTCCTTTATTTAAAAAAAAAAACGCATAAACAACTATTTAATCAGAATCACGCGTTTTGATGGGTCACCTTTCTTTATGAGATTCTGTATTCGCATCGGTCAACACTGGCCCAGGCGCGGCCCCTCACTCCTACAGAGCGGAAAAGTCAGTCTAAAAAATCACCGAGAGTAAACAGATTCTCCTGGGCAAGAAAGTGCAGCTGATTGAAATGTTGGAGACCAATCTTTGGAAAAAAGATATCACTCTACAAGTCTTGGCTGAGGATATGATAAGCTCTTACAAGAGAAGTGGAAGAAGCATTAAGGAGATCTCTGGGAAACTCAACAAAAAATGGGATCTTCAATGGTCCCATCTTCAATGGAAGTACAGGTTTCAGAGTGCTTGGGCCTTCCCTCTCTCCAACAAACAGTCCACTCTTAACTGGCTCATTCTTCACAAAGGTGTCTGGACTGGCTTTCATGCTAGGAAGTATAAAATTGATGCTGGTTTCTGTAAGCTCTGTGGGAAAGAAGAGGATTTGGATCATTTATTTATCAAATGTAAATCTGCTGTCAGATTCTGGCTTGTAATCTGGTCCTTCTGTCAGATACAGGGGTTCAAAATTCCCAGTTGTAAAGACATTTTGATAGGAGAATCCTGTGGCATGGACATCCTTCTGTGGCAGATTTTAAGGAACCACTTCTTGTGGTATATATGGAAAAATAGGAATAGTGCCATTTTTAGTAAGAATGGTAAAGATTACTTTTACTCCTGTCTTCTGGGGTTAAAGAAAGTCCTTAGTTTCATCACTTCTTGTAAAGACCCTCATGAGGATCATTTGAGCCCCTTTATGGTTATGAAAAATAACCGATATAATGTTTGGAAAGCCAAACTCCTCCCAATGTACTCAAAACTTAGGAGTGACATGATCACATTCCTTGATGATTATGCTGACTACTACCTCAATTGAGACCTCCCTCTCTTTCTTGAGTAGTGGTCCTCAGATGTTGTAATTTTTTTCTAGCATCAATTTTATACTTCCTGTTTTCTCAAAAAAAAAAAAATCACCGAGATGGGGGACCACTCACTCACTCTTCTGACTTTGGCGGTTAGTATGTCAAAATTCAGTTCACTGAGAGAACTAGTCAGTCGCTTGTCTTTTATGTCAAAATTCAGTTCACTGAGTCTGACTAGTGACTCGTGAGTCTGAGAGAACTAGTCAGTCGCTTGTCTTTTTGCACTTAGATATGTATAATATCACACAACTCACACAACTTAGATATGTACAATGTCACACAACTCACACTCCTTCAAAAGGCACCGTAGACTGACAGGGAAGCAAAGTCACTTAGATATGTATAATGTCACACAACTCACACACGTACAATGTCACACAACTCACACTCCTTCAAAAGGCACCGTAGACTGACAGGGAAGCAAAGTCACAAGTTACCACAAGCATAAACAACAGTTCATGCCACAGAAATGACAGTTTCCTGCATCAATTTTAAATTCCCTGGCCTTGCTTCCAGTCCATATGCCCCTGTGAAGGATCAACCACAAAAGGTAGGAGTAACTAGAGATAATGACAGTTTCCTGCATCAATTTTAAATTCCCTGGCCTTGCTTCCAGTCCATATGCCCCTGTGAAGGATCAACCACAGAAGGTAGGAGTAACTAGAGATAATATGACCACATTCATCAGGTGGCATATTGAAGGACTTAAGTTGTAAGTGTTCCCTTCCTTTTGGAAGGCTCACTGTTCTTTTTTTTCTCTTGCATCAATTTTAAATTTCCTGCTTCTTCAAAAAAAAAATAAACAACAGTTCAATTAAAATCATGCTTTTTAATGGGGTCACCTTCTTTATGAGGCTCTGTCGTCGCATTGCTTAACAGGGGCCCACACACTCACTCTTTTGAAATTGGTGCTTCTGAATTTGGTGCTTTGGGAAGGCCTTGCATTTTTTTTCTTAAAAGGAAGTTCGGCCTTAGCCTATTCTCTTGGACTTTAATTAAAGTAAAGAAGAAAAGTTACAATAGACTGGGACTAGTGCCCATGGGACCCCCCAAATCCCACAAAACAGGGGAGGAGTGTGGTAAGCTAGAGGGCATTACAAATGAGGCGGATAAATCTATCATCACCCTCATGTGGGACCCATTTGGGTTTCAACTTGTTGTTTTCGAGGAGATAGATACAATGATGTCTAAACGATGGAGATCTCTTATCTCAAGAGATTCTTTTACCTAGAAGAAACAATGATTTCTCGATCGACCATTCCTTAGGAGTTTGGTCAAAATTGACAACACATCGCTCCCTCCAAATCTTCCAAAGAGTCTCACCCCTGATAGCATTCCACAGCCTTGAGGAACAGCCGACCGCATCACCCAACAGCACCTGTTGCCAATTGATTTGGTGCATGAGTCTCAAAACCCGTGTCACGTGATGCCAGACAATACGGGACTTGGGGCAATCGAAGAACATGTGAGCTAAATCTTCGATGCATCGATGGCAACGCTTGCACCATGGCGGCACACCACATATTTTATTAGCCCTTGCATTGGACCAGATTCCCTTATGCAAGATCTGCCACATGAGAACAGACTTTTTGATCTCAATTAGGGGGTGCCAAATAGACATGAACTTTAGTTCCCATCGAAGTTTGGTCCAAGAAATGCACCACCTTTTGTTGAGGGTGTGATGAACATCTAAGTTCTCTTTGAAGTTGGGTATTCTGGATATTCCCTTACCATTTCTCCATTTGAGGCCCTCAAGGCAAGGAAGATCCTGTTCGGTGAGAAGGCGAGAAGTTGAGCGGTCCCACGCCAAACATCTGCCTTGAAGAAGAGTCCATTCCTCGAGGGTAACTCTATGTCTCGGGTCTAAGTCTTCAAACCTAATCCACTGGTTGGTTTCTTGTTTCCAGAGCTGTTTCCACTATTTGAACCCCTTGTTCCATAACCGCTTTACAGTTTGGAGGTTCCAAGGCTCCACTCCTCTAATGCCACTGATCGGGAACCAGATAGAGTCATTTTGTCTTATCCCAGCCACCCATTTCCACTCATCGCTGATTCTGATGAATTGTTTGGCCTTGTTCCAACTCTTCCATAAAGAGCACACTAGGCTAGAGCCCTTAGGGGACACCGGGAGCGGGGAGAACAAAAGCGTCAGAATCCCTAAGTCCTTCCAACCAGGATGGCCAACAAAGGTAAGGTCTTTCAAGTTTCTGAATATCAATTTCGCCCAAGAGGACTCGCTATTGCTCCAGGCCTTGATAAGCCACTTAACCGCCAGCTTGTCAGCCAACCCCGTGATATCCAAAATACCCAAGCTCCCTGAGTCTTTCGAGCTACTGCAAGTTTCCCAATTGATTTTGGGGATCCCCCTCCTGTTGGGGTCCCCAGTCCAGAGGAAGTTTCTGCAAATTCTTTCCACTTTGGCCAACTCTTTCTCCTTCGGTCTCCACTTCAATGAGAATAAATATCAATGGTAAGCTCTCTGAACCCATAGGTATAAAAAGTTCTATTAGGCAAGGCTACCCCCTGGCTCCACTACTCTTCGCTATCCCCTCGGATGGCCTCAATCGCCTATTTAAGCCACATGGATGCTAGCAATCTCAAGCGTCTTTCCCTACCTCTTGCTCGGGTCCAAACGATTGTGAGACTCTTTGCTGATGACATGAATGCCTTTCTCTTATCAATATCAACTGCATTGAGGTGTTTTGGAGTTGCCTCGACACCTTTTGTATGGCGTCAAGTTAAAAAATCAACCATGCTAAAATTGCTTTCAGAGCAATCCGTGGGCCTCCATCCCAACTCTTGATTGATCAGGGGTGTCAAGTTATCCCTAGTGGTCAAGTCTTTTGTCTCCTCGGTATTCCGATGGGCCTCAACATCTCAATGGACCAACGCTGGAACTGGGTTCTATCCAAACTGGATAGCAAACTAAATCATTGGAAAGGTATGCAAGCTAACTTGGCAGGGTGTGTTATGGTTGTCAACACATTTATGCTTTCTACGACTATTTACTTTATCTCGTGTTGGAGACCTCAGGAGAAAGAATTGGCCAAAGTGGAAAAAACTTGTAGAAACTTCCTATGGACTGGGAACCTCAATAGAAGGGGGATTCCCAAATTCAAATGGGAAACTTGTATTATCTCGAAAGACTCAGGAGGCTTGGGTATTTTGGATATCGCTTGGTTGGCCGACAAGTTGGTAGCAAAGTGGTTTATCAAGGCTTGGAGCAATAGCGAGTCCTCTTGGGCTAAATTGATCTTCAGAAACTTAAAAGACCTTACCTTAGTTGGTCTTCTCGGTTGGAGGGACATTGGAATCCTCACACTTTTGTTCTCCCCCCACCCGGTGTCCCCTAAAGGCTCTAGCCTCATGTGTTCCTTATGGAAGAGTTGGAACAAAGCCAAACAATTCATCAGAATCAATGATGAGTGGAAGTGGGTAGATGGGATAAGACAAAATGACTCTATCGGGTTCCCGATCTTCGAGATAAGGGGGGTAGAGTCTTGGAACCTCCAAACTACTAAGCGGATTTGGAACAAGGGGTTCAAATAGTGGAAACAACTCTGGAATCAAGAGACCGGCCTATGGATCAGGTTTGAAGACGTAGACCCGAGACATAGAGTTTCCCCCGAGGAATGGACTCTTCTTCAAAATAGGTGTTTAGCGTGGGACCACTCAACTACCTGCATTCTCTACTTGCAGGATCTTCCTTGCATGGAGGCCTCAAATGGTGCAATGGTAAGAAACTATCCAGAATTCCCAACTTCAAAGAAAACTTAGTTAGTCATCACACTCTTAACAAGGTGTCGTGCCTTTCTTGGACCAAACTTCGATGGGAACTTAAGTTCATGTCTATTTGGCACCCCTTTATTGAGATCAAAAAGTCCGTTCTCATGTGGTAGATCTCGCATAAGGGTATATGGTACAATGCAAGGACCAACAAAATTTGTGGTGTGCCTCCATGGTGCAAGCGGTGCCATCGATGCATCGAAGATCTTGTTCATCTTTTCTTCGATTGCCCCAAGTCCCATGTTATCTAGCATCATGTGACACAGTTTTTGAGACTCACGAACCAAATCAATTGGCAACAGGCACTGTTGGGTGAGGCGGTTGGCTACTCATCAAGGTTGTGGAATGCCATCAGGGGTGAGACTCTTTGGAAGATTTGGAGGGAGCGATGTGCTATCAACTTTGGCCAAACCCCAAAGGAATGGTCGATTGAGAAATCATTGTTTCTTTTAGGTAAAAGAATCTCCTGTGATAAGAGATCTCCTCGGTTTAGGCACCACTTCATTTATCTCCTCGTTGATAACAAGCTGAAACCCAAATGGATCCCGCATGAGGGAGATGATAGATTTGTTTGCCTCATTTGTAATGCCCTCTAGCTTACCGAACTTGTCCCCTGCTTTTGTGGGATTTGGGGGGTCCCATGGGCACTAGTCCCATTCACTTGTAACTTTTCTTCTTTATTTTAATTAAAGTCCAGAAGAATAGGCCAAGGCCGAGCTTCCTTAAAAAAAAAAGTTATGTCAAAATTCCTTGAAGAGGCAACCTAGTTGTCCCCTATAGGTTCATCTCGTGCTGTAGGACATATTCCAAATTCCAATCAGGGCCTAAATTTCACGACCAAGACAAAATGTCATATGATAGATGGATTTTTTTTAGTAAAACAAGAAAATTAAATTAATAGAGGACAACACAGACTGTGAATGGGCAAGAGCCACAGACACAATTACAAATATAGAGCCATTTCTAGTCTCTAGGCTGAATACAAAGGGGAGACTACATCTCTCCAACTAGAGAACTTATTACACAAGAGTAGATTTAGAGTATTCTCCTTGGGATTAGGAGCTCTAGACATACATTGAATACATTTTTCAGAGGCTTTTTTTAGGACTTTAGGCATAGAATTAAGGAAATTTATGTTTCCTTTCAAAAAGATGGAATTGTTTCTACTGATCCATATGTGCCACAGTATGTGACCTCTCCAAATATTCCACAAAAGGATGTCTATATTCTTGTAGCAACCAATAAGAACAGACATTTGGTTGAGACTAGGGCTCCCTTTGAACTAAAGATACAGGTTCACTGTTTGCCAATATTGTTTAGCATGGAGACAATAGAAAAAGAGGTGGTAAACATCTTCCGCCTTGCCAGAGAAGGTACATAATCCTCCATTAATGAAAATTTTCCTGACTTTGGGGCCTTTCCACAATCCATGGTGTATGATGAACCATTGTAGGAAAGATTATTTAATGCAATCTATGAAGGCCCACAAAGCTTTGAATTTGTAAGACCATTGCTTATCACACCAATTTAGATTCCATCTACAATTGAGTTTAGGTAGAATCTTGAGTTTACGATGACAGGAAAAATTTTGCTTCTACCTTTCATAAGAGAAATTTTGACATGTTGAAGGCCTCGTCTTAGCTTTGAAACCTTAGAGCTCTATCGTCCCTATGGACTGCTCCTGTGGGGGCTGTCCCTTTGTCACCACCATTGGTGGCGGGAGGGCTCAACATTGCTCTTCCACTATTGTGGGGGGGCTTATGCTTCATAAATGGTGCTTCACGAGGCCCTGCAAAATGGAATCTCTTCTGGCTTGACTCTTGATGGACCTCCTCTAACTATTTCTTTGATTATGATCACCTCAAGATAAACCCTAAACATGAGGCTTGGAACCCCATATTGTCAGGTATGAATGGTGAATATGTTGGTAATGTGAGGAGTGGCATGGGGAACCCTAACCTTGGGCTAGCTTCAAAAGTTAATGCTAATGTTGGTGGTAATTTTTAGTCTGCTTCAAAAGATGCTCGGGGGAATAGTTATTGGCAGAACGTCAGTACATCTGGATGATTACAAAATCCTAGCAACAAGGGACCTATGCTACTGTCCTTCAACGACAACATCAAGGTTCTTGCTCCATGTTTGAAAACCCTTCATTTATAGGTAACCCTATCTCTTACCACATTAAAGGTAAACAGAAAGTTGTTGACGATGTGAACAAAGGATATTAAGGGCGACTACTTCTATTTACTTTTGGGCTTTTCTCATCAAAAGAAATACTAGGGATTTTTATGTTATAGGTTTCAAGAGCTGGAACAATATCAATATTTGGGATCTTATTGTCTCTCCTATGCATATTACCCCCAAGGGAAGTAAACTAATATGCTCTTTTTGGAATGCTTGGATGTTAGTTAAGAATGTCTACAAAATCCCTATTTATTTTGAACGCAATGTTTCTTTTCTCATTCAGAGATCTATTTGGTTTGGATGGTTTTCAGAAACTAATCCTCTTAACTTAACCATCAAAATCAACAAGTGCAGGAAGATAGGCTTTGACTCCTGGAGATCTCTCTCCCTCAACAACCAGGTAGTGAGTGCTAATTTTATTCAAGAGAGTAATGGATTGTCCCCTTTATGTAAACAGGTGCTGCTAGACAAGAGATGTTGGCTCCTAGACAAAACGAGCAGATACAACTATCACAAGTGGATTGGGCTGGAAATTGTAGCTGCTGATATGTACAGGCATTTCAAAAAGTCTGTCCACTCAGTCAAGGGTGTTCTCAAGAAGTCAAGTGAGCTCAACAATGTGGAAAATTCAATAGAATTCCCATCAGTGGAAGTACAGATCTAGAGATACTTGGGCCTTTGCTTATACTTCCAAACAAGCTCACCCTCTCTGGCTTATATTGCATCAAGTGTTGTGGACTGGTACTAGGGCAAAGAAGTTTAATATTAGTGCAGGAAAATGCTATGTTTTTGGTCAACTTGAGGACCTCCCTCATATGTTCATCAATTGTATTAGTGCCCAAAGATTTTGGAGACTGTTGAACTTGTATTGCTCAGTCAATCCTTTCCCTCCTCTTGGCTATAGGGAAATTCTCCTAGGTGTTAGTAACAATTTGGATATTGCTCTATGGCAGAACTTGAGAGCTCATATTATGTGGTACATCTGGAAGAATAGGAATCAACACTTATTCTCCAAGACTCCTAAGGATTAGATTTTTTCGTGTAATCAGGGCATTAAGAGTATTATTTAGTTTTGGAAAAAGTTGGTTAGGGATACCAACACTAGGAACTACAATCCCTTTCCTGTTTTAAAAGGGATGAGATCTAATAGGTGGAAAGATTCTTTGTTGGCTATGTGTTCCCCTGACAAGCTCTCCATGATGCATTTTTTGGAAGCTTATATATGACATCTCTGATGATGTCGATCTCTATTGTAATTTCCTTTTTCCTATAGTTTTATTAAACTTCTGGTTCTATTAAAAAAAAAGGAAATTTTGACATGCTTATACAAGGCATATGTATAATATATATACAAATCTATGAAAAATGATAGGCAAATTACCAATCCGAGCTTGTCATTTGATAGGAAGTTTCAAAAAACACCTCTTTTGAAAGGCAAAATGGCTAATGATAGAAAAATAATTATCAATTTTAGGCCCTGATTCCAATAATGTCACATTTCCTTTGAAGAAATTTTTTCTTTTGAGTGAGAAGAGAAAAGTATAAAATTGATGCTGGAATAAGAGATATTACAAATCAAAGGCACATCCTTAGAAGTAGATGTCCATAATTAGACAGGGAATAAAGGATTGAATCTCTTACAGGAGTCAGATCAAGGGGAGGTACAGAATTTACATAGGTTGACTACAAATATACAATTCCAAGAAGTGAATCATACTCATCTTGGAATCCAAATAAAATGTTAATATTTTCTCTTCCAGGTACTACTGAGACAATTTTTTATCACAACGATGGGGTTGTTGAAATCAATGTGACTGCCTTTAGTGGAAGATTTACAAAGAATTATTATTCTCTTCATTGCAACCATATAGGAGAAGATAAAATATTTGCTGCTACTCGAAAATAGTTTGCAACTTCTGTTCTTCTAAATAAACCAAAGTATATGAGCTCTCATTAGCTGCCACAAGAAAATATCCATATTCTTGGATTCTCCAATTAAGTTTTCTCTGAATCCAAGAGTCTTTAAACTAGCATTATAACAGAACAAGTTTATCCCTTTCCAAAAGCATCTGTTCATAGAAACAACAATTCTTGCATCCACTTTGCTCTACTACTATCCAAATGCCTTTGTGAGGAATCATCCACAAAGCAAGACTATTTAGAAGAGAGGGAAAAGGCCTAGATGCTTCGAAATCTGTACTTCCAATGATGTGGACTCCACTAGATATTCCATTTTTGGTCAATCTTTCAGTAATAGACTTGATGATAGTATGAGATCTCTTAAAATAGGAGTACATATCCTCAACCATAGCATCCATAGTAACTTGCTTATAAGATCATAGATCAACTTTTCTTAGAGAAATTGCTTTTTCTCCTTAAGAATCTCTTTGTAAGAAATAGATAAGTTGTTATATCCATTATAAAAATTCCTCAATCAAAGCTTCATTTTTGTACAGAATCAACCAGTTTGAAAAGCTGATTTTCTTACACTTATCATTCTTATAGACAAGGATTCATATTTATTATGCACCATCCAACCTACCCACATAGAGTAATTTATCAAGAAGGAGAGGTTATTAGCAAAATCATCAGGAAGGGTGTAATAGTCTTTGACTTTCATCTGAGAATTCCAAAAGTTACACACAAGCCTACTACTTTTGGGAACAAAAGCAGGAAGGGAAGTTATAATATCCCATAATTAAAAATTAGACCAATTTATATTGTTATTTGTATGAAATTTATCAACATTTCTCCTTATTAGGAAAACCCAAAAGTCTTCAGAATGAGTGCTCTTAAAATCCACTTAGTAGCCATCTCAGTGGCCATCCTAGTAGGACATATTAGGCCCA
>CM035413.1:63460266-63487766 GCA_020310875.1 Ceratopteris richardii | reverse complement strand
TAGTTTGGTTGGTAGTCTTATATATTCTACATTAACTAGAATAGACTTGTGATGGAGAGTGTTAATCTCCAAAAGAATAAGTTGACCTTGAATTTAGATCACCTCTATATCAAGATCAACTTTAGACTCCACCTAATTTAGAGAATCTTCACCAAGTTATCAGAAAATTGAAAGTTCTGAAACATTCAACTTCTCAGAAAAGTCTGCTGCAGATTAATCACTCATTGACTAATCAATTCTGTAAAGTTTTTGATAAAACTTTGCACAACACTTCGCCTTAAGGTTGCGCAACTTTGCCAAGTTAAATCTCTCAAAAAGATTAAGTACACACTGAGAAATGTGTGAAACACTTTACCTATGTCTGAAAGTGCTTCTCTGCAATGGTGACTTTGACACCTGCAACTTCTTAGCACTGGTTCTCCCAACTCTGAACCCGTTTGATCAAGATCTTCTAGCCATAGATAGCTTACCTTCCAACTTAGATTTTGAGCCCTCACTTGTGTAAAACTTTACACTGTGGACTGAGCACTGACCATTTCTTTAAAGATGAAATGTGCGCCAGATTTTTCGACTCTCAGAACATCTTCACATATGAATGTTCCTAAACAAAATTCTCACAGCCTGATTGAAATTAATCTCTCAAATTCTAGCCATAGATAGATTAGCTATGGACTTAGATACGTTGTGGTCGAGAATCGGCATCCGAGCTTATGAACCATTATGAAATTTCGAATCAATATAATGATTCCAAATCAGTGGTGGAGATTCAAAGTCCATGCTCGGAAATCAAATGAGTATTATTGTGAAGATAAAGTTAAGTTTAATTTATGGACGGACATCACAATCTATTGATATTTCTGTATCATGTATATCTGCATATAGTGTGATTACATGCGCACACACCATGTGAATGTGTGTATCGAGACTCATTCATATTATGAAAATGTGTGATGAATTGAAAACGAGTACGAATAGAGAGCATCATGTTGAATATGGTTTTATATGTTCATGTGCGACCATGGTCTTATATGTGTGTTTGTGTGTGTATTTGTATGAATGCGTGTGCACATATGAGTGGATGTATGCACATGACCATGTGTAAGCACCTACCTGTGAGTTTAGTATGTATTGTTTGCTTCTGGAATGAAGTACAGGTCGCATTCATGAGATGGGGACGATCGTCGTCAGAGGGAAAGATTGTATGGGGAAGAGACACATGCATTTTTGCTGGCGAGGAATTCGCAGACGGTGAAAAAAGATGAGCGAATGCTAATGAATAAGTTTTTTTTTCTGTCCTGGCTACGAAAGGGAGAGCTATTGCTTGAGATAACAGATGGCAAGGAGTCTGTAATGTCAGTAGCATCGGACGAGGATCTGTGCGAGTCCCTTCTCCCAGCATTAAGAGCATTCACAGAGAGAACATACGTACAGAGGACAGAAAGTACAACGATTTGGACTACAATTCGGCAATTTGTCAAATTGTTAATTGAGATTTTCAAGCGTGTGGCAACAGCAAAGGTGATCTTATCTGCAAGTGCTCGGAATCGAACAACGTTTTTCAGCTGCACGTGATGATTTGCTTGCAATATGGCTTCAGTAATTCCGATTGCATACGGGCTATGGTTGATCTTGATGGCAGTATAACGGAGGTCAATTTCTCCGAGTTGTAGCGCACCAATCATCAGAGGTCAGAGACTCATACATGCAGAGGAGCTATTGTGTACACATATGATCTGCTAGGCAAAGGAGATTGATATATGCTGGCGGAAGTGCCCCTTTTTCATTGTTCGTGTGTCCTACCAGCCTCAGGTAGTTTTCTTTTTTTCTTTTACCGTATGATTATGCAGTTCTTTTGTTTTGGGTCTCTATCGAGCAGAACGGTTGGAACATCTTAATGTGAGGAAAAATTTTCTCCATCATCATAGGGAATGAACGATATACACAAATTTTCACAATCGTCTATGCTTACTTTGCTCTGGTTCTCGTCATGTTTACCACGCTGTCTTATTGTATGGAAAACTTGTAGTCATTGCGTATGCGTATGGTGATTATGTTTGAGAATCGCAGTTGTAAGAATGACTGTGCAGGGCCATTAACCTGTCTTAGGATGCAATCAGAAAACTATTTATAAGATATCATTCCGATAAACTCTCCTGAGCTTAAATGAAAGGAAGGCACTGAACAGCTCATAAGGAAATGCTAGGAAAGCAGCAGCAACAAGAACAAAAGAAGCCCTTTGCAACTGAGGGACCATGAAGGAAACTATTGTGGAGATATAGAGTGGGCGAACAAACTGGAGGAGTTAAAGCTAAAGATGTATTCGGGTAGACCATGCGTTCGGAGCGTACAGGTTTTTTTTTATTTCTGAATCATCTGATTTGATATGAATGTATTAATGATACAAAGTCAGACAGTGCACACTATATTCCCTTTATTGTGCTCTCTTTTCATGTGATCATACGAAAGAATGCGCTATACTTTTTTAATCTATTCTCTGTTCATGTGCTCATACGAAAGGATGCACTATTATTTCTTCTATCTGTTCTTTGTTCATCTGCTCTTACAAAAAGGGATTAGTGCTGCAATACAACGAGTGTGGAGACGTACTACTCATCTCTTTGTTGTCAATTAAATTTCTTCCTCAGATAATATATGTATTGCGTGCGTTATGCCGCATGAAGCTAAAAACATGCACATAAGGTTAATTGCTGGGTGTATGAGAATGAATTAAAAAGCAACATCGGATTGACTTTAAAAATTTCAAATGATACGATGACTTTTATTTGTGAATTACTTAACTGAAATAGTGTGTCTGAATAGGAACCGTTGCTTGTAGTAGTTAATCATGTCGAGGCTACTACTTTTAATTGGGTTGAGATGTCAAAACTTACAAACCTAGATTGCTATACGTGTGTAACGAATTGTAAAAGTGTATATCATGACTGTTCTGTATTCTATAAATGCCTGGATTATATGACTGCTATGAGATGCATAGAAATTCTCTCGTTCCGCTTCGATCCTGTCAATCATGTTCATTTCTATGCATATGTATACGTGAACATGAGTCTACAGTTGAATTGTGGAGTTGAAAGCGGTTAAGTATTTTGTTGTGCAGGTTCATTACTAAATAGTAGGAGCGTGATTAGCCAACAACTTTGGAAATACTCGTATGGTAGTGAAGTCATGGCATTGAATAACTCACAGACCTGTTGAAGTCTTCGTTTTAGCATCTTTGCAAGAATCACAGAGCACATACTCTATGTAGAACTCTTTTTCTCCACCTGCTATTATCTCATTTCAAATATCATCCCTGAGTAGAATTTGACTTCATGACAGATAAATGCAAACGAAGGAAACTTTGCCGAAGCTCATGAACATTTTTGCTTTTACCGAAAATGTGCATGGTTTGTGTTCGAGCCTTACACATTATATTTGCAATATTGTGTGTGAATGTGTCCGCGATCAGCATATGAGAAGGCATTCTCCGAATACAATTATTCCATGAATGCCTATTCCCTTACCGAAGGCTACTCTATAGTGGAGATAAGCTTGAGTCAAAGGGCAGAAAGTCTAGCCGAGCAGAAGTCTATAAATTATCATATGAGTTGAATACTACTAGTTGAGATAGGCTCTATATTTTTTTATATATATTCCTTCCTTTTTTCTTTAGCGACTATCAGCATCCAAAAAGGGAAGAACTGGAAATTCTAAGGAGAAGAAGTTTAGGAGGTTGGATTGAAAGAGAAAAAGGAACTTTGTTTACACTTTGAGATATTTTATCCTACTTTCCCCTCCTTTTGTCCAACTCGACGACATACCTGGTGAACCCGACGTGAAAGGAGGAGAGTGTAGAGATCCTGATCCTAGTTTAAAGAGTGGTGCAGTTGAGTGAGCTCATTGTGCTTGACCATTTATGGGCGACGCAACGATGGATGTTATAACCCAACTTCTGCGCTTTCAGCAGGACGAGAAAAGACGAAGTGCCATTCAGGCATTTCATGAGCGAGTAGTCAGAAGAAGTGGATATTTCAGTGGTAAAAATGTTACTCATTTTTGCAAGGAATATGAATTGGAGGCACTATACCTTGGTACGGGTCTAACACCATTAAGTGATCAAGAATTAATTGACAATTTTGTATACGTTTCAGAATTACATTTGCGTGACCAACTAGTTGTGGATGCAGCTCGACTAGTTATAGAAGGACAAATAAGATGGTCACAATACAAGATGATACTCATAAGGATGTTTGCACTGGATGATGAAGAAAAAGTGACTAGATCCACATTTCTAAAGTGGATACATAAACCAAAAGATCAATCTGTTCTAGATATAAAAAGAGAGTTTGATCAGCAATTTGCAGATTTATCTGATTATGATAAGAGGGCTATGGATCAAGAAAAGGTATCCTTGTTTCTCCGGGCTATAGATTCGAAAGCCCGAGAAGAAATTTTCCCACAATTACAACAGATAGGAACTGAGTCTGGTCTTACCGAAGACTGGGGTAATGTAGATGAAGCTGTTAGGGGATATGTAGAAAAGCAAAGAACTTTGTCTAAGTTCATGCAAAGCTGGCATGATGATTTGCAAGAAGAACAAGCTCAGGCTGTTCAGCAACCTGTACAGAACCCTCAGGTAAACCTACCAATACCAAAGGATGTTGTGCCCACTAATACAATGGAAGATATGTTCAAAAAGTTTAGTGACCTTACGATTCAAAGTATGAAGCAGATGATTGAATCTCAATCTTTACAAGCACCGGCACCTAAAAATCCAAAAGCTCCAGAAATTAAAAGATGTATTTGGTGTGACTCTTTAGAGCATAACAGATACTCATGTGAGAGCTTCAAAGAAGCATTAGCAAAGAACTTGGTATTCGTTAAGGAAAAGATGATATATGATTCTAAGACTGGAGAACAGGTAAACATTAATTTTGGTCGGGGAGGAATGAGAATATTCTTCCCTGGCACTTGTGAAAACGTTGCTTCAACATCGCATACGTATGCATGTCAGGTAGTTGACGAAAATAATGATTTAGAACCGTGGTCTAAAGTAATAAAGTCCTTAGACCGCAGGAAGATGCATCATGAAATTTTAAAGACAGCTAGTAATGAAATCCGAGGGGTAAGTGGATGGGATGATCCAGTAGACACTCTTTCGGTCGTTACATACCTATGCTCTTCGGTAGAGCATGAAGCAGTAGTGGAGGAGAAACGAAGAAGAACCAATGAGGGTGAAGAGGAGAAAAGAAGGACTAGGCGTCAAGTAGAAGCTTCACATGAACAACCTCAAATACCAAACCAAAGCCATCCAACACAAACAAACCAACCCACTCAAATAGATCCACCATCACAACCAACAATAATCCAACCAAATAAAATTCCGACTCAAGTTCAAATTCCTACTTCTGCTGAGATGCCAGTCTCTACCCACGATAATATTCCTCCTCAAGATCAAGAAATGCAACCTGTGAAAAAAGGACAAGGAAGAGTGAGAAATCCCTCATATATGCTAAAATCGCACATAGAGCAAGCCACAAATCTTAAACAAGTTCTCGAGAAAAGAGTGCTCGATAGTGTAATCGAATTTACACTTGGTGAGTTACTGGGAATAGCAAAAAGAGAATTTCTAGAAGTAATAATTGACCTCTTAAGAAGGAAACGACAACCAATAGCTGACATGCAAGAGATTGAGAGAATGGATGAAGAGACTCCTGTTCATACTGTGCAAGCGCAAGTACAAGATCTAAAAAATATACTTGAACCAATTGAGACTAATGTTCAACCTTGCGTGCATGAGGAAATATCCTTGGAGAAGAATCCTTCCGACATAACCCCTTCGAGTTATTACACTAAAGATCATTGGGCCCGAGCCACAACTGAGACGTTGGTAAGATTAGAGAAAATTAGCACTCCAGTTGTCGCTCTTATTGATCATGGATCTGAAGTTAATCTGATGTCCAAAGATCTCTATATGAAGGGGAAATGGCCAATAGACATGCAGCCTGGTTGGAGAATTAAGGCTGCGAACTCGATGCCAGGTGAGTTGTTTGGTGCATGCCTGCAGGTTCTAGTTACAATTGGAGATGTCAGTGATTATCAAAATTTTTTCGTACAAGATCATTCTAGTTACTCATTGATTCTAGGGCAGCCATATATTACTGCCTTAAGAATGGAAACAAGAGTCTTAGAAGATGGATCGGCTTATGCGCGAATCCGTAGTAAGGATGGGAAAAAGGCAGTTCAATTCATGACGGTATGTGTGGATCACATCAGGAATAGAACTTCTCTTCGGACAAGGCCTATTCCTGAAGAATACGAGGATCAAAGTTTTTAAAGGAAGCTTTCATAAGTCGGGACTATGAAAGCTTGAAAGGTGAAAAGATCCCGAATGTAAATATGTTTATATCAAGTTTTATAGCACTTTCTTCGACAAATTCGTTTCATTTTCGTGTTTTTTCTGAGTTAAAAAAGTGGGAAAAACAATATATAGTGGATCTTCAAAGAAATTTTCATGGATGTAGAGTGCTTAACTTCGACGAGGAAATCTCTGGAGTCTTTGATGAGATATCCTTTGCAGACACATTGTTTGATCTGCAAGAGTTAGTTCAAGGAAAAAGGAATGATTATGTGATTCAAACGCACTCTATTTCCATGTATAAGGAAATAGCAAAGTTTGAGCAAGATGAAATAGGTAAAGAAGTCTTCGTTGAAACAAAATACAAAACAATTGATAAAAAGATAAAGCCAGTCGCAGTTCCACTTCCTGAAGATAGTAATAAACTTATGGATGATGTAAAATCTCAGCCACCTCTCAGAGATAAGAGAAAAATAGGCCATGAATTCACTAAAGAAACGCTCGAGCAAATTCAATTAGGGAAAGATGGTTTCCTCAGCGAAAAAGAGAAGGATGTATTCTCTCGGATGTTATTTAAGCATGGAAAAGCTTTTTCTTTCAATGACCAAGAAATTGGATGTGTAGATCCATCCGTGGTGACACCTATGATAATTTTCACAATTCCACATGTACCTTGGAATCTCAGACCGATTCCAGTACCAAAAGCTCATATTTCAAAGCTAATTGATCTGTTGAATGACAAAATTAGAATGGGGATTCTTGAGCCATCAAGTGCTCCTTATTCTAACCGTTGGTTTATTGTACCAAAAAAGAATGGGTCATTAAGATTTATCCAAGATCTACAGCCAGTGAATAAAGTGACAATTAGAAATATGGGAACTGGGCCTATTGTAGACGAATATGCAGAAGCTTTTGCAGGAAGATCTATTTATTCAATGGGAGATTTGCACTCTGGATATGATCAATTCCAGCTAGCTCTCGAAAGCCGTGATTTGACGACTATGAGGACGCCACTTGGGCTTGTGCGCATGTGCACTTTGCCGCAAGGTGCCACGAACTCAGTGGCACATATGATGAATGGTATGCATAAAGTTCTTAGGGACTTTATTCCACATCTGACTATGCCATTCATTGATGATGTTCCTATTAAAGGCTGTGAAGAAAGAGATAGAGACGAGACTCTTGATGAGGATGGATGTAGGAATTTTGTTAAAAAGCACATAACTGATTGTGAATCCATTCTTAGTCGGCTGGAAGAGGTTCATTTGACATTGTCTGCTGAAAAATCAGTATTTGGAGTGCAAGAGGTTTTAATTGTAGGAAGTTTATGTGGACCTAAAGGAAGGAAGCCATGTCCAAAGAAAGTAGATGCCATCCAACACATGAAAGAGGTCTGCTCCTCGATCACTGAAGTGAGGAGATTTCTTGGGGCATGTGTTTTCTATGTTGTATGGATTCCCCATTTTGCCCATATTGCTGACCCACTTTATCAATTGCTTAGGAAAGGGCAAAGATTTCAATGGAAAGATATCCATACTCAAGCTGTAAGAAAATTAAAGAAAGCACTTGCAGAAGCTCCATTGCTCAGAAAGGCTGATTATACTAATAATAAAGAAATTTTTATCACCATAGATACAAGTCCGACAGGTATAGGTTGGGCGATCGGCCAAGAGGATGATGAAGGAAAAAGATATGCAATTCGTTTCGGAGCTAAAGTTCTAAATGTTCGTCAGAGAGGTTACCCTCAAATTAAGCGAGAGCTTTGGGGGATAGTGACTGCACTTAAAAATGATAAAGAATATCTGATTGGGGCAAATGTGGTAGTAGAAACAGATTGTTTACCATTGTTGGGAATGATTGTGAATTGTTCCACTGCAGATATTGCCATGTTAAGATGGATAGCATATATTAAGTCGCTAAACCCTGAGTTTGTTCATATATCTGGGAGGAATAATGTGGTGGCTGACATGCTATCACGAGCTATATATGAAAATGAAGATTCGATGACTTCTAATGATGAAGAGATAGGTCTGGACTTTTATGCTTCACATGTACATAATCTAAGTCTAAATGAAGCATCTACTGGACTAAATAAAAAAGAGCCTAAGCGTCAAAATGAAAGGCTTGGAATTTGTACTGAGTCTTCAAAGGAAGTTCAAAATAGCTTAGGAAGAGGGAAAGATAACAGATGGATAGAAGAAGAACCTTACAAGATTCAAATAGGAATAACAGAGAGATTCAATGAAGACGAATATGAAAACGAGTGGAAGGAGATCGGGAGATATTTAAGTATGAAGTGTCCTGATTTTAGTTGGAGCAAAGAGAAATTTCGTACCATTCGAAGAAAGTCAAGCAATTATTTCCTGAAAGATGGGTTACTCTGGAAGCGAAGGATTGGAATGGGAAAGATGCCCCAGCGAGTTGTAGGTTGTGAAGAATCGAGAGGAAGGATTATGCGTGAAATGCATAGCTCACTATGGGCCGGTCATAAAGGCTTTCAAGGAACTTATGAAAAGATAAGGGAAAGATACTGGTGGCCTGGGATGTATGTGGATACCCAAAACTACGTAGCCACTTGTAAACCTTGCCAGATGTACTCCAATGTTAGACACAGAGATGAATTACATCCAACATATCCTCTTAATATTCACTATAAGTGGGTTGTTGATTTAGTTACAATGCCATTAGGGGTGCATCAGATGAGGTATATTGTATTAGCAAGGGAAGACCTAACAAATTATGTTGAAGGAAGAGCTCTAAGGACGAAAACTACAAGCAATGTATGCAAGTTTCTACTAGAAGACGTGTTTAGTAGATTTGGTTATGTGGAGAAAATAGTTGCCGATAGAGGTGAGCTTGATGCTCAGGAAGCTGAAGACTTCTTTAAAAAATATGGAATTCGATTATCACTCACCACCGCTTACAATCCTGAAGCTAATGGAAAAATTGAGCGTGGTCACCCACCAATTATTAAAGCCTTGGCTAAGGCTTGTGAGGGGAAAATAAAGAATTGGCCAAATTACCTTCCATTTGCCCTTTGGGCAGATAGGATGACATATACTAGAACTACCGGATATATGCCAGCGGATTGATGTATTGTCAGAAACCTATTTTGCCGACGGAGTCACATGCTTTAGCGTGGACTTCCTTGCCTTGGGAAGATGAGGTGTCAAGAGAAGATCTTCTAGCAGTGCGGATTCTTCAACTAGAAAGAGGGAAAAATCTGGTAGAAGAAGCTGCATTTAAGCTTAGAGCTTCTAGAGAGAAAAATAAAATTGCATTTGACAAGTCCCACAGATTAAGGCCAAAAAGGTTGAAGGAAGGAGACTGGGTACTTGTTTATGATAGCTCATTGAATACTCAATATGAGGCTCGAAGAAAACTGGTTAAGAGATGGTTTGGTCCTTATGTGGTATGTAAAGTTTTTGATAATGGAACATACTCACTTAGAGAATTAGATGGGACCAAGTTAAAGGATTTAATTGCTGGAAAGAGAGTTAAGCTCTTTAAAAGAAGAGAGAATGAGAATTATGAGACGGTAATAAATGAAGACGAAGAAGAGGAAAGTAAAGAGGAAGGAAGTGAAAATGATAAAGATGAGGATAACAATAAGGAAAATGATTAAAATAAATTATATCGTAAGATGATGTATATATATATATATAAACATATATATATATATATGTATGTATATAATAAATCCATGTAGACGAATAACAAGATATGAATCCGTCTAGATGTAATAAATAAGTAAAACAACAAATAAATTAAATGTATGTATTTTACTTAGTCATAAATTTCTATTAATACTGATTTTTGTTTCTTACAGGGTACTGACGGAGATTTGTGATCAGACCATTAATAGGAAGTTTTTTTTAGGTTTGGTTGGACTATTTGACTATCTTAGGATCTGGAATGGACAGTGAAGATTCCAATGATACATCCATTCCTGAGGGTAGCATTCTTGAAAGATTTAGAGAGACGTCAGGGAGTGTGCCTGAAGGGAGAACCTTAGATAGTTCTTTTATATCAACTTATTTGCTCCCTACACCTGAAAATGAAGAAAGAATTCCTATAGAAGAGTTTATTAAAGATCGTATCACTAGGGAGACCTTGATTCCATCATCAAATGAAAGGAGTATACTCAGGTATCGAAGGGCACGAACATATGGAGAAGATGATACCTCAGATGACCGTGAGTCATATATGGAAGTGGACCCAACAACACTTCTTGTATATAGCCGTGACTTAGCAGAATATGCAGAACTCTTACAACAGCTTGCCTTGTTCCGTAGGGAACGTGAAGGGGGTGAGACGTCTTAAAAAAATGTTGTATTAAAGATATGTGTAAATAATGTCTATTTTGAATCAAGTTAGGTTTTTTTATGAAGAATAAAGTCAGGGAAGATCCTCGGAGATCGGCAAGAAAATAAATACCAATGTGTATAAATAAAGCCAGGTAATACTTTCCTTTTTGAATAATTGTTTTCTATATAGATTCGTGTGAAATAAGCCTCTGATTTATGCAGGATGACCAAGTTCAAGTTTTTCTTTTCTAAAGGAAGAACAATTAAAGGCGACAAGCTCGAGCGGTTTCTGATTTTATACTGGTGAGATGTTATTGTTTCAGTTTCTTTTCCTCTCATGTATGTATATGTATGCATGTATATATATATCCGTATGAAAAGACTACATGGGTTGGACATATGATATGTAAATAAATGCATAATTAAGGAGAATTAAGTAGAACAAAAATCTCGTGCCACTAATAAGATTACATATGATGTATAAGGACTGAGATTATATGAGGAAGATTAGAAGATGGACTAGAACTTTCGAGAACAAGACCGAGGAAGGTGAAGGGAAGACCTAGACTAAGTATCTGTATATACTAGTGTTTATGAGCACTTGATGAGTGAGACACTTCGACTTCTACTCTTGATCTCTCATCTGACCTAATCTTCAGACAGATTATATCTTGAGAAAAGAATTCTTATACCAGCCAGCTATCTATATGTATGTGTATGTGTTGTTGGGTGCTGCGATGAGCTAGTAGGCGGGTGGAACTACCCTGGTCGGGTGATCAAGGCCACGAGCTGACGCTAGTTGTGTCGTATGGCCTGACCTACATGTTGTTACGCGCTCATACGGGTTGATAGGCGGGTGGAGTCACTCTGACCGGGAGGTTAGAGCCACGAGCTGACGTTGATTTCGAATGAGGCCGACATTGTGCATCGTGCGCTATGTCGGGTCGGTAGATGGGTGGGCTAAACCTGGCCGGGTGGTCAGGTCCACGAGTCGCATCCGATTTCGACATAGGCCGAAAAGTGTGGAAAAATAAAAAAAACATTAAATAAAAAATAAAAGCAAAGATATAAAGGTTGAGCTGGGATAAAGAATTAAAATAAAGAAAGACAAAATAAAAATATGAGAAAAATAAGAAAAGGGTCTGAAGGGGCTTCAGATGATAGAAGATCAATAGGGAAGCCAGAAGCGAGTTTCATAAATCGAGTTAGTGAAGACTGGTATATGCAAATGCTTCGGATAGGCTACTAGATCTGACCGGGTCGAGTTAGCGAGAGAGCTAAGAAGTTTTCGATTTACTCATATGATTTCTAGTCTAAGTACATTAGTGTAATCTGATATGTTGTATGAGGTGTTTTTGTCTACCTTCTTTTCTTGATTTATGCCAAGTTTAATACATATTCAGATTTCATGCATCCGGTTGAAATTTCTTTAAGTAGTGTTTATTTGCCACGACCACTTGATCCTCGCTTGTATTTAATGTTGTGTATGCAGGTTGGTGGTGCATTCGGAGGATGCACAGGTTCAGAGGGGGTGGATGTGGTCGAGAATCGGCATCCGAGCTTATGAACCATTATGAAATTTCGAATCAATATAATGATTCCAAATCAGTGGTGGAGATTCAAAGTCCATGCTCGGAAATCAAATGAGTATTATTGTGAAGATAAAGTTAAGTTTAATTTATGGACGGACATCACAATCTATTGATATTTCTGTATCATGTATATCTGCATATAGTGTGATTACATGCGCACACACCATGTGAATGTGTGTATCGAGACTCATTCATATTATGAAAATGTGTGATGAATTGAAAACGAGTACGAATAGAGAGCATCATGTTGAATATGGTTTTATATGTTCATGTGCGACCATGGTCTTATATGTGTGTTTCTGTGTGTATTTGTATGAATGCGTGTGCACATATGAGTGGATGTATGCACATGACCATGTGTAAGCACCTACCTGTGAGTTTAGTATGTATTGTTTGCTTCTGGAATGAAGTACAGGTGGCATTCATGAGATGGGGACGATCGTCGTCAGAGGGAAAGATTGTATGAGGAAGAGACACATGCATTTTTGCTGGCGAGGAATTCGCAGACGGTGAAAAAAGATGAGCGAATGCTAATGAATAAGTTTTTTTTTCTGTCCTGGCTACGAAAGGGAGAGCTATTGCTTGAGATAACAGATGGCAAGGAGTCTGTAATGTCAGTAGCATCGGACGAGGATCTGTGCGAGTCCCTTCTCCCAGCATTAAGAGCATTCACAGAGAGAACATACGTACAGAGGACAGAAAGTACAACGATTTGGACTACAATTCGGCAATTTGTCAAATTGTTAATTGAGATTTTCAAGCGTGTGGCAACAGCAAAGGTGATCTTATCTGCAAGTGCTCGGAATCGAACAATGTTTTTCAGCTGCACGTGATGATTTGCTTGCAATATGGCTTCAGTAATTCCGATTGCATACGGGCTATGGTTGATCTTGATGGCAGTATAACAGAGGTCAATTTCTTCGAGTTGTAGCGCACCAATCATCAGAGGTCAGAGACTCATACATGTAGAGGAGCTATTGTGTACACATATGATCTGCTAGGCAAAGGAGATTGATATATGCTGGCGGAAGTGCCCCTTTTTCGTTGTTCGTGTGTCCTACCAGCCTCAGGTAGTTTTCTTTTTTTCTTTTACCGTATGATTATGCAGTTCTTTTGTTTTGGGTCTCTATCGAGCAGAACGGTTGGAACATCTTAATGTGAGGAAAAATTTTCTCCATCATCATAGGGAATGAACGATATACACAAATTTTCACAATCGTCTATGCTTACTTTGCTCTGGTTCTCGTCATGTTTACCACGCTGTCTTATTGTATGGAAAACTTGTAGTCATTGCGTATGCGTATGGTGATTATGTTTGAGAATCGCAGTTGTAAGAATGACTGTGCAGGGCCATTAACCTGTCTTAGGATGCAATCAGAAAACTATTTATAAGATATCATTCCGATAAACTCTCCTGAGCTTAAATGAAAGGAAGGCACTGAACAGCTCATAAGGAAATGCTAGGAAAGCAGCAGCAACAAGAACAAAAGAAGCCCTTTGCAACAGAGGGACCATGAAGGAAACTATTGTGGAGATATAGAGTGGGCGAACAAACTGGAGGAGTTAAAGCTAAAGATGTATTCGGGTAGACCATGCGTTCGGAGCGTACAGGTTTTTTTTTATTTCTGAATCATCTGATTTGATATGAATGTATTAATGATACAAAGTCAGACAGTGCACACTATATTCCCTTTATTGTGCTCTCTGTTCATGTGATCATACGAAAGAATGCACTATACTTTTTTAATCTATTCTCTGTTCATGTGCTCATACGAAAGGATGCACTATTATTTCTACTATCTGTTCTTTGTTCATCTGCTCTTACAAAAAGGGATTAGTGCTGCAATACAACGAGTGTGGAGACGTACTACTCATCTCTTTGTTGTCAATTAAATTTCTTCCTCAGATAATATATGTATTGCGTGCGTTATGCCGCATGAAGCTAAAAACATGCACATAAGGTTAATTGCTGGGTGTATGAGAATGAATTAAAAAGCAACATCGGATTGACTTTAAAAATTTCCAATGATACGATGACTTTTATTTGTGAATTACTTAACTGAAATAGTGTGTCTGAATAGGAACCGTTGCTTGTAGTAGTTAATCATGTCGAGGCTACTACTTTTAATTGGGTTGAGATGTCAAAACTTACAAACCTAGATTGCTATACGTGTGTAACGAATTGTAAAAGTGTATATCATGACTGTTCTGTATTCTATAAATGCCTGGATTATATGACTGCTATGAGATGCATAGAAATTCTCTCGTTCCGCTTCGATCCTGTCAATCATGTTCATTTCTATGTATATGTATACGTGAACATGAGTCTACAGTTGAATTGTGGAGTTGAAAGCGGTTAAGTATTTTGTTGTGCAGGTTCATTACTAAATAGTAGGAGCGTGATTAGCCAACAACTTTGGAAATACTCGTATGGTAGTGAAGTCATGGCATTGAATAACTCACAGACCTGTTGAAGTCTTCGTTTTAGCATCTTTGCAAGAATCACAGAGCACATACTCTATGTAGAACTCTTTTTCTCCACCTGCTATTATCTCATTTCAAATATCATCCCTGAGTAGAATTTGACTTCATGACAGATAAATGCAAACGAAGGAAACTTTGCCGAAGCTCATGAACATTTTTGCTTTTACCGAAAATGTGCATGGTTTGTGTTCGAGCCTTACACATTATATTTGCAATATTGTGTGTGAATGTGTCCGCGATCAGCATATGAGAAGGCATTCTCCGAATACAATTATTCCATGAATGCCTATTCCCTTACCGAAGGCTACTCTATAGTGGAGATAAGCTTGAGTCAAAGGGCAGAAAGTCTAGCCGAGCAGAAGTCTATAAATTATCATATGAGTTGAATACTACTAGTTGAGATAGGCTCTATATTTTTTTATATATATTCCTTCCTTTGTTCTTTAGCGACTATCAGCATCCAAAAAGGGAAGAACTGGAAATTCTAAGGAGAAGAAGTTTAGGAGGTTGGATTGAAAGAGAAAAAGGAACTTTGTTTACACTTTGAGATATTTTATCCTACTTTCCCCTCCTTTTGTCCAACTCGACGACAACGTGCAAAAGGATTTCTCAAAAGATTAAACACAGAAGGAGCAGACAGCAAAATATCGGGCGCAAAATTTTTCTATTTCTCAGAAAACTTACATCTCAGTGAAGATGGACAATTCACTCACTCTTCATGTGTCTAATGACACTAATTTCTCTCTCACTATTCTCTAATCTTCTCCTGCTCTATTTGCCCGACATTTTCCAACATATTTATAGATGAATATATACAAGTGTATGACTAGACAAAGGTATAAGTCAGCTAATATACATATGTGTACATGTCTTTGGATTTTCTGAATATGCCCTTCCTTCAACCATCTGAATTTGTTCTCTTCTTGACTCCTTGACTTCATCTCTCCATAATCCTTCAATTGATGATTGTCATGCACCAACAGCTCCCCCTCAATCATTAATTGAGGTTCTTCTCTATCTTCTTGATTCCTGCCATATCCTTGAATCTTTGTAGTTTTGGTCCATCTAGACTTTTAGTCATCATATCTGCAAGTTGATCCTTTGTAGGGGTGTGTATGACTTCAATTTCCTTCTCAATGACCTTCTCTCTCAGGAAATGATACTATATTTCAATATGCTTAGTTCTAGCATGAAACACAGGATTAGCTGCCAAGTATAGAGAACTCATGTTGTCTCCACAAACAATAGGAGTACTCTGAATCACATCAAAAACTTTCAAAAGTGTCTTTAGCCATATTACCTCTTTTGCAGCTTCCACCATACCTTTATATTCTGCCTCTATGGATGAAAAAGCAACTGTATGTTGCTTCTTAGAACACCATGAAATCAATTTGTCTCCTACATAGCACAAGTATCCATGTGTTGATCTTCTATCATCCACATTACCTGCCCAATCTGCATCACTATATATCTTGATTCTTGTATCTGAAGTAAACCCATAGTACAACCCTTCTTTGAGTGTACCCTTGATGTACCTAAGTACTCTTTGTCCTGCAATCCAATGTTCCTTTCTAGGACAATGCATGAATTGTGAAAGCACACCAACTGCATATGACAAGTCAGGCCTTGTCAATGTAGCATAAATCAAGCTACCAACCAAACTTTGATAGAGTTTCATATCTCTGAACTCTTCTCCTCCAAACCTAGACAATTTATGGTTCACTTCCAAAGGTGTAGGTGCAACCCTGCAATCTTCCATTTTAAATTTGGTTAGCAAGTTTTTAAGATACCTTTCTTGGGTCACATATACTCCATGTTGAGTATAAGAAATCTCCATTCCCAAGAAGAATGATAGGTTCCCCAAATCACTGATTTTGAACTCTTTCTCCATCTGCTTCTTGATCATTTGTATTTCCTTATCATCTGTTCCTGTAAGTATTATGTCATCAACATAAATACACACATAAATGAACCCATCTTCACTTGCTTTGACTAGCAAGCTACTATCTGCCTTTGATGCATAAAATCCAAGATCATTCAAGAATTTTACAAGCCTATAATTCCAAGCCCTTGGGGCTTGCTTCAACCCATACAAAGCTCTCTTAAGCTTACATACATAATTTGGACTCACTTGATCTTTGAACCCATCTGGTTGCTCCATGTAGACTTCATCTGAAATGTAACCATTCAGAAAAGCATTTTTAACATCTAATTGAGATAACTTCCAACCTTTGCAAGCAGCAATTGCTATGAGTGTCCTGATAGTTGTCATCTTTGCCACAGGACTATAAGTCTCATCATAGTCCACTCCATATGTCTGTGCATACCCTTTCACAACAAGTCTAGCTTTGTACCTAGACACACTTCCATCTGCAAATCTTTTAGTCTTGTAAACCCACTTACAACCAATGATTTTCTGGCTATTAGGTTTAGGAACCAAATCCCATGTTTGATTCTCTATCAATGCATCATACTCCTCTTGCATAGCATCTTCCCAATTCTTCTTCCCTTTGGCCTCTTCATATGTAGAAGGGTCTTCATCTACTTTTACCAAATAAGCATAATCTTTAGTAGTTAAGAATGAAGTGTCATAGCTATACCTTGTAGGTTGCCATTTGTGCCTAGATGATCTCCTAACTTCTGCACTTCTTGAGGTCTCTGGTTCATCACATTCTGGATCAAACCTTGGCCTCTCTTCAACTTCAATCTGTACTTCATTGTTCTCACTTTCATCAAGTAATTGAATCTTTGCTTTACCTTTTCTTTGATCCACTACTTCTTCATCATCTGCATGTACATTATATTTACCTGCATACCAAGTACCTTGCTCATCAAATGTAACATCCTTAGATACAATAAATTGCTTTCTGGATGGACTCCACAACCTGTATCCCATTTGCTTATCATCATAGCCAATGAATACATACTTTTCTGCCTTAGGCTCCAATTTATGCCTCAATTGAGATGGCACATATGCATATGCCAAGCATCCAAATATTCTGCAATGATCCAAGGTAGTTTTCTTACCCCACCAAGCTTCATATGGTGTCATACCCTGCAAAGCTTTACAAGGCAATCTATTAACCAAATATGTAGCTGTATTAACAGCCTCAGCCCACAAATAATTTGGGAAATTCTTCTCTTTCATCATGGACCTTGCAAACTCAACAAGAGTCCTATTTCTTCTTTCTGCTACCCCATTTTGTTGAGGAGAGTACCTGCAAGTAACTTCTCTCTTTATACCTGCATTCCACAAATAATCATTGAACTCATTTGAAAAATACTCTCCCCCTCCATCTGACCTTAGTCTCTTCAATTTTTGACCTGTAATCCTTTCTGCATATGCATGGTAGTGTTTAAATGTATTAAACACTTCTGACTTTTCTCTAATCACATAAATTGTGATCCACCTGGTAGCATCATCAACATATATGACATAATATCTTGAACCATTTATACTAAAGTCCTTTGAAGGACCCCACACATCTGTATGCACCAATTCAAGTCTTTCTGAATACATAAACCCATGCTTGGAATAGGATTGCTTATGAGCCTTACCTAATTGACATGCCTCACATCTGTATGTCATGTGTTGACCTGCAATGTTAGGCAATCCAAGCACTGAATCATTGTTAATCATTTCTTTGATACCTCTTTCATTAAAGTGTCCAAGTCTTTTGTGCCAAAGATCCAATTCTGACACCTTCTGCTCTCCATATGTGAACATAGCATGTCCAACATTTCCTTGTACCTTTAATGTGAAAAGCCTTCCTTCTTTCTTTCCTGCAATAACTTGTTTATACCCTTGACTAGGGTCTTCCACATAAACTCCATCATTGGTAAACCTTACCTCATAACCTTTTTCCACAATTTGACCTACACTGATCAAATTCTTTGGAATTGTGGGAACATAAAGTACCTTACTCAGAAGAGTGCTCCCATCCTTAGCTTTAACTGAACCAATTGACTTTACCTTATGCTTTGTATTATCACCTGTCTGAACTGTATGATTAATTGCATTATGATCTAGGTCAGTCATCAAAGCAATATTTCCACTTAAATGATTACTACATCCTGAATCAATGTAGAACACTCTCATGTCCTCATGTGAGGTTTCACATGTATTCATAATGAGAGTCGAGTCCTCCTTCTGATCTGATGCATAGTTGTAGTAGGTATTATTATAGGATTGATTTTGGAAGTTTCTTCCACCACCTCTTCCAAAAGAATTCCTACCACCTCTACCTCTGAAATTTCCTCTCTGAAATCTACCACCTCTTGCTCTTTGATTAAAGTTCTGATAATTACCATTGTTTTGATTATTATGCCAACAATCATGAGATAGATGATTGGTCTTACCACATATCCAACAAGCTCTTGCATTATCTTTGTTGTTTCTGCCTCTTCCTCTACTTCTGCCATTTCCTCTTCCTCTTATGAAGTTTGCTTGGTTTGATGTACCTTCTTCTTCACCTGATTGTTGCTTCCCTTTGTTAGCTTTCTTCTTGTCTTTAGAATACATTGCATGACCTGCACTCTTATCAACATCTCCTTTGATATCATTCTCAAAAGTTAGCATATGACCTAACAATTGATTCAAGTCAGGAGTAAAGTGATCTAATGAAAGTTCTGTAGATAAAATGAAAGGCTTCCATTTCTCATCTCCTCTTAGCCCTATGAGTATTTGTCTTACCAATTTGTCTTCTTCAATATCTTCATCAACTGCACCTAAAGAATCTGCAATGTCCTTCATCTTTGTCACATAATCAGAAATTGATTGTGAGGCCTTCTTCTTGAAGGTAGTAAATTCTGCCCATAGTGAAGCCTTCCTTGATTTGGTTGTATTTTGGAAATGCTCTTCCAAAGCATTCCAAATGTCACAAGCACTCTCAAGTCCTCTAATGTGAGGAAGCAAATAGTCATTGACTGCCATGTAGATGATACTTCTTGCTTGAGCATCCTTCTTCATCCAATTCTTCAAATCTGCAAGCTCCTCCTTAGTTGGAACACTAGGATCTCTGAATTCTGGCTTTTCTTCATCTCTTGTGATGTATCCTATCAGATCTTTGCTCATAAGGTGAGCTTCCATCCTCATAAACCAAGCAGGATAGTTCTCTCTATCCAACTTTTCAATTTGGAGACTATCTCCCATCTTTACTTCACCTGTAGTCTCAAAACTTTAACCTTTACAGATAATGAATGTGCCTTTACTTCGAATGTTGCTCCTTCTGATCCTTTTGATGCTCTTTGTATGTCTTCCTTCAAGTTTTCTTCAGCCTTTACCCTTCTGCACCTTCAAAATGTAAAGACTTGTACTTCTGCAATAGTCGGAGTCTTCTTCTTCTCAATTTTGACACAACCTGCTCTGATACCACTGATGGAGAGTGTTAATCTCCAAAAGAATAAGTTGACCTTGAATTTAGATCACCTCTATATCAAGATCAACTTTAGACTCCACCTAATTTAGAGAATCTTCACCAAGTTATCAGAAAATTGAAAGTTCTGAAACATTCAACTTCTCAGAAAAGTCTGCTGCAGATTAATCACTCATTGACTAATCAATTCTGTAAAGTTTTTGATAAAACTTTGCACAACACTTTGGCTTAAGGTTGCGCAACTTTGCCAAGTTAAATCTCTCAAAAAGATTAAGTACACACTGAGAAATGTGTGAAACACTTTACCTATGTCTGAAAGTGCTTCTCTGCAATGGTGACTTTGACACCTGCAACTTCTTAGCACTGGTTCTCCCAACTCTGAACCCGTTTGATCAAGATATTCTAGCCATAGATAGCTTACCTTCCAACTTAGATTTTGAGCCCTCACTTGTGTAAAACTTTACATTGTGGACTGAGCACTGACCATTTCTTTAAAGATGAAATGTGCGCCAGATTTTTCGACTCTCAGAACATCTTCACATATGAATGTTCCTAAACAAAATTCTCACAGCCTGATTGAAATTAATCTCTCAAATTCTAGCCATAGATAGATTAGTTATGGACTTAGATACGTGCAAAAGGATTTCTCAAAAGATTAAACACAGAAGGAGCAGACAGCAAAATATCGGGCGCAAAATTTTTCTATTTCTCAGAAAACTTACATCTCAGTGAAGATGGACAATTCACTCACTCTTCATGTGTCTAATGACACTAATTTCTCTCTCACTATTCTCTAATCTTCTCCTGCTCTATTTGCCCGACATTTTCCAATATATTTATAGATGAATATATACAAGTGTATGACTAGACAAAGGTATAAGTCAGCTAATATACATATGTGTACATGTCTTTGGATTTTCTGAATATGCCCTTCCTTCAACCATCTGAATTTGTTCTCTTCTTGACTCCTTGACTTCATCTCTCCATAATCCTTCAATTGATGATTGTCATGCACCAACAACTTGTCATATGCAGTTGGAGTATTATCTCAATTCATGCATTGCCCTAGGAAAGAACATTGGATTGCAGGTCAAAGAGTGTTGAGGTATATTAAGGGTACACTCAAAGAGGGTTTGTATTATGGTTTTACATTAGATACAAACATCAAGATATATAGTGGTGCAGATTGGGAAGGTAATCTTGATGATAGGAGATCAACATATGGATACTTGTGTTATGTGGGAGATAAGTTAATCTCTTGGTGTTCAAAGAAGCAACACACAGTTGCTTTATCCTCTATAGAAGCTAAGTACAAAAGTATGGTTGAAGCTGCAAAGGAAGTGATATGGCTTAAGACTCTTATGAAGAGTTTTGACATCATTGAGAGTATACCTACTATTCATGGAGATAACATGAGTTCATTGTATTTAGCTGCTAATCCTGTGTTTCATGCGAGGACTAAACACATTGAGATTCAGTATCACTTTCTGAGAGAGAAGGTGATGGATAAAGAGATTGAAGTCATACATGTTGGTGTAGACCAATCACCAATTGAATGTTTGGAAGATTAAAGAATGAAGGAAGATTCAATTCTTGAAGCTTGGAAGAAGGATACATTCAGAGGATATGAGGAATGTACACATATGTACATTAGTATAGTTATAGTTCACTTAGATCTTTGATTAGTCATAGACTTGTACAAATTTCTCTATAAATACCTTGAAAATGTCGAGGCGTGATATGAGAGCATATGAAAGAATAGATGAGTGAGTATAAAAGTCAAGAAAGGAGTAGTTAGATGTCATGAGACATGTGAAATGTTAGTTGAGTTTTCCTCTCATCACTCAACTGTAATTTTCTGAGTAATCGAAGAAATATTGTGCCCGATGTTTCTGTGTCTGCTCCGTCTGTGTTAGATCATTTGTGAAATCCTTTTGAGGATATCTAAGTTCTTAGTTAATGAGTCTATGACTTGAGTTTCAGAGTCTAATTGTAAACAGGCTAGGAGAATTGTTAATAGGAACATTCATATGTGATGAGTGTTCACAGTTCTCTGAAATAGGCGCAAATTTCGATCTTGACTTTTTGGTCAGTTCTCACTCCACAGCTTAAAGTTTTGTGCAAGCAAGCACTTAATCTTCAAGTTAGAAGGTAAGCTGCCTGTATCTACAAGCATTTGTTTAAACGGGTTCGAGATTAATAGAACTATGTGTTAGAAGTTAGGGGTGTTAAAATCGACTTCTCAGAAGTGCAGATTTAGACATAGGTAACTTGTGAAGTTGATTTCTCAAGTTATACTAAAACTTTTGAAGAAATTTAACTTGGAGGAGGTGTGCAACTTCTAGGCGACACTCCATACAAAATTTCATAGAAAACTTTACATGTTTGATAGGTCAATTAGAAGAAATTGTGCAGCAGACTTTCTGTGTTTTATCTTCTTCACAGAATTTTTCAACTTTTGATAATTTGGAGATTGAACCTCTAATTTGGTGAAGATTTTGACTTACTCTTGGTATAGAGGTTGTTGGTGCAAACAAGCCTTCACACTTGGCTTTGATTTGTACCTTGAAGACTCAACATAAAGATTGGACATTGATAGCTTAGCATTGGATATCAACCTTGAAGGTTTTACAAGAGTTTGGATTAATTCATGAAGACTTCATTTGAAGGAAAAGCATAGGAACACATACTTATGCTTAGTTATCTTTTACCTCATGTAAAAGTCAATATGACTTCATATAATTACACCTACCTTCAAAAGTCGTGGAATTTGGAAGGTATGAATGGAGAGAATATCTCCATATGTTTAGATGAGAGATTCAAGGGAGCTTCAATTTGAATTTCAAATTCAAATGACCAATCAAATCCTATAAAAGCTATGAAGAAAATCTCGCGGGTTAGTCTCACTCATTGAGCTCACTTCCCGAGGCATTCAACTTCTGTATCTGTGTGTGTGATAGTGCTACATCTTAGCCTACACCACAACACGTCATTTAGCTATGCTTGGCATGCTAATGAGCTTGTACATTTACATTAATCAATAGATACATTCATACTTCTCAACTCTGTTTTCTCTGAGTCATTTACCTCAAGTCTGTCAACTTCAATAGGGCATATCTCAAGATCTACTGAACCAAATTGGATGATTCAAAGCTCATTGGATTCAGCTCAAAGCATTCTACAACACTACAAAGTTTCAAGTTATTCCATTCAGTCAATTGTGAGAAATCACGGTCGAAGCAGTCTCTGGTATTTTTCTGTGTAGATCCTAAAAAGTCGGGGGTGTCTCTGATTTTGCTAAAGATCATTCTCAGTGCATAGTTTATCAATTGGAGTGATTTAACTTGCTAATGGTAGCTTGTTAAGTTAGTTTAATACTCCCAGAAGGAATTAATCCAATTGTAAGTGTGCTGGTCACACTGAGCTTAAGACTGAGCAGGTATCATTACAGGAATAGAAAGTTTTTTGGACTTGTGAAGGTTCAAAATCATCTGTTTTGATTTGGTTGTTTCACAATTAATTTGTAAAGCACATATATAGCTTCTTGGTGTCATTTGGAAGCCCAAGGAGTCTCCTAAGTATATCTGAAGAGAAAGGAGGGCAGGTGTGAAGCAGGATTTGCAGCACCAGCTTGATCTTCTGATTGCATCCAGCCATCACTTCCAACAGTGGTATCAGAGCAAATAAGGTAATCATGGGTGATGGTTTCCCTTCCTTTATTGACAAATTGGATAGAAATAATTACCAGGCTTGGTCATTGAGAATGAAGACCTATCTACAAGGGAGAAGCTTGTATGGATACATATCAGGAGATGAGGAGTTGCCCTCATTCAAGACCAGAGGCCTACCTATAAAGGATGAACATGAGAGGCTCAACCAATGGTGTGCAAAAGATGCTTTGGCAACGTCATACCTTCTAAACTCTATCTCTGATTTCCTTCTACCTCATGTAAGGAACTGTAAGACTTCCCAAGAGACTTGGGAAACCTTGTCAACATACTTTTCATCAAGCACAAGGGCCAGAAAGAATCAGCTATGGATTGAGTTTACAACTCTTAGGAAGCAATCAAAACAATGTGTCTCAGATTTTGTCACCAAAGTCAAAGACATTGCAGATCAACTTGCAAGTGTTGGAGAAGAAATTGAGGAAGAGCAAATAGTCAGACAAGTGATCAATGGACTAAAGGCAGATGACAAGTGGGAGAGCTTTACCACTGCAATGGACTTGTACATGGACATCCAAGCACCTGATCTAACAACTCTGATTGGACAACTCTTTACACATGAAGCAAAGATCACAAAGAATGGAGAGCAATCAAAAGGTAACAATCCCTCTGCCCTATATACTGATAAGAAGTCTAAAGACAAGGGTAAAAGCAAGAAGGTTGATGAAGAAGGCTCTACCTCCCAAGCAAACTATGCAGGGAGAGGTAGATCATCTAGAGGTAGGGGCAGAGGAGGTAAGTCAGGTAGGGGGAGACCCTACAATCAATCTCCATGCAATATTTGTGGCTTGTCTAACCATACTACAGATGAATGCTACAAAAACTACAAGAACCAAAGAGGAAGAGGTCACCAAAGAGGAGGATACTCTCAAGGCAGAGGCAGATTCAATCAATCTCAAGGCTACCATGGCTACAACAATAATTACAACAATAGCTATAATCACAATGGCAATTATCAAGGTGGATACAGGAACAGAAAGGATTACAACAATTATGCAGAGGATCAAGATGATTCCTTGTTGATTATGAACATGACATCTAAATCAGGTATCAATGATGATCATTTGTTCTATATTGATTCAGGTTGCTCTAACCATGTAGCTGGAAATGTTGCCTTACTCTCTGATTTGGAAGAACCCAAAGGCAAGCACCAAGTGCAGACAGGTGATGACACTAAACATTCAGTTGTTAAAGTAGGCAATGTCAAAACAAGTGATGGTAATCAGAATTTACTAAGCAGAGTGTTGTATGTTCCAACAATCACCAAGAATCTGATGAGTGTAGGTCAGATTGTTGAAAAAGGTCTACAGGTCAGGTTCACTCAACATGGTGCATATGTGGAGGATCCAAGACATGGATTCAGAAGGATAGCCAAGGGAGAGAAATCAGGTGGATTGTTTACCTTTGAACTTGAAGATACTAAGAATATTGCTTTGTACAACTACAAGGACCAAACCCTATCAGAATTGGAGATGTGGCACAAGAGATTAGGTCACATTGGAGAGAGGACCATAAAACAAATGAGCAGGGATCAATGTGTGCTTGGGATACCTAATGTATCCAAGCAACACATGATATACAAGTGTGGGGCCTGTCAATTTGGTAAGTCACACAGATTGCCCTATACCAAGAAAGGTTTTATGCATGAAGATTATCTGGAATTGGTGCGTACAGATGTTTGGGGACCTAGCAAGGAACCATCTATATCTGGATCAAGGTATTATGTGTCCTTTATTGATGACTATAGCAGATGGACTGTCTTGTACTTCATGAAACATAAAGATGAAGTATTTAATTGTTTCAAAAGGTATCTTGCATTAGTTGAGAATCAAACAGGTAGACATTTGAAGAGGCTAAGGTCAGATGGTGGTGGAGAATACTTCTCCAATGACTTTGAAGATTTCTTGCAGGAAAGAGGCATCAAGAGGGAGATTACTACAAGGTACTCACCTGAACAAAATGGGGTAGCTGAAAGGAGGAATAGACTCATTGTAGAGACAGCTAGGTCTATGCTTAATGAGAAGCTCTAGATGGAAGCAAGCTATGCAGATTTAAATCCATGATTGGATTGCAGGAAATAATTGAAGACTAGAGATGAAGACTTGAGCCAAAGTGTTTGGCTTGAGGGGGAGCTGTTGGTGCAAACAAGCCTTCACACTTGGCTTTGATTTGTACCTTGAAGACTCAACATAAAGATTGGACATTGATAGCTTAGCATTGGATATCAACCTTGAAGGTTTTACAAGAGTTTGGATTAATTCATGAAGACTTCATTTGAAGGAAAAGCATAGGAACACATACTTATGCTTAGTTATCTTTTACCTCATGTAAAAGTCAATATGACTTCATATAATTACACCTACCTTCAAAAGTCGTGGAATTTGGAAGGTATGAATGGAGAGAATATCTCCATATGTTTAGATGAGAGATTCAAGGGAGCTTCAATTTGAATTTCAAATTCAAATGACCAATCAAATCCTATAAAAGCTATGAAGAAAATCTCGCGGGTTAGTCTCACTCATTGAGCTCACTTCCCGAGGCATTCAACTTCTATATCTGTGTGTGTGATAGTGCTACATCTTAGCCTACACCACAACACCTCATTTAGCTATGCTTGGCATGCTAATGAGCTTGTACATTTACATTAATCAATAGATACATTCATACTTCTCAACTCTGTTTTCTCTGAGTCATTTACCTCAAGTCTATCAACTTCAACAGGGCATATCTCAAGATCTACGGAACCAAATTGGATGATTCAAAGCTCATTGGATTCAGCTCAAAGCATTCTACAACACTACAAAGTTTCAAGTTATTCCATTCAGCCAATTGTGAGAAATCACGGTCGAAGCAGTCTCTGGTATTTTTCTGTGTAGATCCTAAAAAGTCGGGGGTGTCTCTGATTTTGCTAAAGATCATTCTCAGTGCATAGTTTATCAATTGGAGTGATTTAACTTGCTAATGGTAGCTTGTTAAGTTAATTTAATACTCCCAGAAGGAATTAATCCAATTGTAAGTGTGCTGGTCACACTGAGCTTAAGAATGAGCAGGTATCATTACAGGAATAGAAAGTTTTTTGGACTTGTGAAGGTTCAAAATCATCTGTTTTGATTTGGTTGTTTCACAATTAATTTGTAAAGCACATATATAGCTTCTTGGTGTCATTTGGAAGCCCAAGGAGTCTCCTAAGTATATCTGAAGAGAAAGGAGGGCAGGTGTAAAGCAGGATTTGCAGCACCAGCTTGATCTTCTAATTGCATCCAGCCATCACTTCCAACAGAGGTGCTCTAATCATAAGAGTAGGTTATTCTTTTGGAGATTAACACTCTCCATCAATACATACTTCAACAAAAGATCACATAGCTGATATGCTTACCAAAAGCTTAGATGGACCAAAGCTACGGAGATTCAAAGACATGGCAGGCATAAAGAAGATAGAGAAAACCTCAATTGATGATTGAGGGGGAGCTGTTGGTGCAGGAAAATCAACAATTGATGTTTTGATGAAGAATTTAAGTCAAGGATTGAAGAAAAGGTTCAAGTTGTGAAGCATGAAAGAAGAATACATTCAGAAGATGAAGATGTGTACACATATGTACATTAATTCATAGATAGTTCACTTATATCTTTTGAGTAGTCATAAGCTTGTAAATTTTTGTCTA
>CM035413.1:63452766-63455266 GCA_020310875.1 Ceratopteris richardii | reverse complement strand
ATCAATGATGATCATTTGTTCTATATTGATTCAGGTTGCTCTAACCATGTAGCTGGGAATGTTGCCTTACTCTCTGATTTGGAAGAACCTAAAGGCAAGCACCAAGTGCAGACAGGTGATGACACTAAACACTCAGTGATTAAAGTAGGTAATGTCAAAACAAGTGATGGTAATCAGAATTTGCTAAGCAGAGTATTGTATGTTCCAACAATCACCAAGAATCTGATGAGTGTAGGTCAGATTGTTGAAAAAGGTCTACAGGTCAGATTCACTCAACATGGTGCATATGTGGAGGATCCAAGGCATGGATTCAGAAGGATAGCCAAGGGAGAGAAGTCAGGTAGATTGTTTACCTTTGAACTTGAGGATACTAAAAATATTGCCTTATACAACTATAGGGACCAAACCCTATCAGAATTGGAGATGTGGCACAAGAGATTGGGTCACATTGGAGAGAGAACCATAAAGCAGATGAGCAGAGATCAATGTGTGCTTGGGATACCTAATGTATCCAAGCAACATATGATATACAAGTGTGGGGCTTGTCAATTTGGTAAGTCACACAGGTTGCCATATACCAAGAAAGGATTTATGCATGAAGACTACTTGGAATTGGTGCATACAGATGTTTGGGGACCAAGCAAGGAGCCATCCATATCTGGATCAAGGTACTATGTATCTTTTATAGATGATTATAGCAGATGGACTGTCTTGTACTTCATGAAACATAAAGATGAAGTATTTAATTGCTTCAAAAGGTATCTTGCATTAGTAGAGAATCAAACAGGTAGACATTTGAAGAGGTTAAGGTCTGATGGTGGTGGAGAATACTTCTCCAATGACTTTGAAGACTTCTTGCAGGAAAGAGGCATCAAGAGGGAGATTACCACAAGGTACTCACCTGAACAAAATGGGGTAGCTGAAAGAAGAAATAGACTCATTGTGGAGACAGCTAGGTCTATGCTTAATGAGAAGAAACTACCAAATTATCTTTGGGCAGAGAGTGTATCTACTACCACATACTTGATCAACAGGTTGCCATCAAAGACACTTGATGGAATGACACCCTATGAGGCTTGGCATGGTAAGAGACCATCTCTGGATCATTGCAAGATCTTTGGGTGTGTTGCATATGTGCATATTCCCTCACAGGTAAGGGGAAAGCTAGACCCTAAGGCTGAAAAGTGTATCTTCATTGGTTATGATTTGAATCAGAAAGGATACAGGTTCTATAATCCCTCAAATAAAGGCTTCAAGGTAAGCAGAGATGTAATCTTTGATGAAAATGATTCATGGTATGATAATGAGTGCAGGAAAGTTAGTCTACCTTATGATATGGAAGAAGACTTTCCAAAGCTTGTCAGACAAGAACCAACTCAGAATGAGGATACAAGTTCAGATGATGAAGACACCATCAACATTGAAGAATTCAAAGCTTGGAAATCCAAAGGGAAGATGAAGATGAAGCAACTTGAAGACAATCCAGAATCCTCAACTCAAGCTATGAGGAGATCTTCAAGGGAAAAGAAGAAACCTATTAGGTATGGATATGATACTTCACTTGTAACCAAGCACTCTGTATATCTTGCAAAGGATATCTTAAGTGAAGAACCAGGTACATTTGAGGAAGCTATTACTAAACCAGAATGGAAGGAAGCAATGGATGAAGAAATGGAGGCTCTCAAGGAGAGTGATACTTGGGACTTGGTACCCAAGAAGGACTCCATGAAGGTCATAGGATCCAGATGGATCTACAAACTCAAAAGGAACTCAGATGGTACAATAAGCAGGTACAAAGCTAGGTTGGTAGCCAAGGGTTTTGCACAAACCCAAGGCATTGATTATGAGGAGACATTTTCTCCTGTGGCAAAGATGCCAACTATCAGAATTATGGTGAGTGTAGCTGCATCCAAAAATTGGAACATGTACCAATTGGATGTGAAGAATGCATTCTTGAATGGATGGATATCTGAAGAGGTCTACATGTCACAACCACCTGGCTATGAAGATCCCAATAAGGTAAATCATGTTTGCAAATTGAAGAAAGCTCTGTATGGATTGAAGCAGGCACCTAGAGCATGGAACTATAGGTTGACAACCTATCTTTTGGATCAAGGATTTGTGATGAGTAAAGCAGATACTTCATTGTTTATAAAGAAGAACAATTCAGAGGTAATATACTTGTGTGTCTATGTTGATGACATCATTATTACAGGAAATGATGTTCAAGGAATTAGACACATCAAAGGTCAAATGATGAAGGAATTCAAGATCAATGATCTTGGATTATTGAAGTACTTCCTAGGACTTGAATTGGTCTACACAAATTCAGGTATATTCATTACTCAGAAGAAGTACATTCAGGACATGGTCAAGAAGTTTAACTTGCAGGAAGCTAAAGTCTCAAACATTCCTATGGAGGTCAACCACAAACTCAGTGCACATGAAGGAGAAGAACTCAAGGATATTACAGGTTACCAAAGTTTGGTAGGTAGTCTTA
>CM035413.1:63442766-63445266 GCA_020310875.1 Ceratopteris richardii | reverse complement strand
CAATACACAAACCATTTTGCAGCATCAACTCATTTCTTGAGTGCATCCAACCATCACTCCCAAAAGTGGTATCAGAGCAAAGAAGGTAAACATGGGTGATGGATTTCCTTCATTCATTGACAAATTGGATAGGAACAACTACCAAGCTTGGTCATTGAGAATGAAGACCTATGTACAAGGAAGGAGCTTGTTTGGATACATATCAGGTGATGAGGAATTGCCCTCATTCAAGACTAGAGGACTACCCACAAAGGATGAACATGAAAGACTCAACCAATGGTCTGCAAAAGATGCTTTGGCAAGGTCTTATCTCTTAAACTCTATATCTGATTTTCTTTTACCTCATGTAAGGAATTGTAAGACTTCCCAAGAGACTTGGGAAACCTTGTCAAACTACTTTTCTTCCAACACAAGGGCTAGGAAGAATCAATTGTGGATTGAGTTCACAACCCTTAGGAAGCAGCCCAAGCAATCAGTCTCAGAGTATGTGACAAAGATCAAAGATGTGGCAGACCAATTAGCAAGCATTGGAGAGGAGATTGAAGAGGAGAAAATAGTCAGGCAAGTAACAAATGGACTCAAGGCAGATGATAAGTGGGAAAGTTTCACCACTGCAATGGACCTCTATATGGACATGCATACCCCAGATCTCACAACACTTATGGGCCAACTTTTCACACATGAAGCAAAATTTACAAAGGTAGGAGATCAATCAAAAGGTAACAATCCATGTGCTCTCTATACTGATAAGAAAGTTAAAGATAAAGGTAAAGGGAAGAAACAGGATGAAGAAGGCTCTACCTCCCAAGCTAATTATGCAGGGAGAGGTAGGTCATCTAGAGGAAGAGGCAGAGGAGGTAAGTCAGGTAGGGGGAGACCCTACAACTCATCACCATGCAACATTTGTGGATTGTCAAACCATACCACAGATGAATGCTACAAGAACTACAAGAATCATAGAGGAAGAGGCTACTCAAGAGGTGGATACTCTCAAGGGAGAGGCAGATTCAGTCAACACCAAGGCTACAATGGATACAACAACCAATACAACAACAACTACAACAACAACCACAATGGTAATTACCAAGGTGGATTCAGAAATAGAAGAGACTACAACAACTACACAGAGGAGCAAGATGACTCCCTATTGATCATGAATATGACCTCCAAGGCAGGTACAAATGATGATCATTTATTTTATATTGATTCAGGATGTTCTAACCATGTAGCTGGCAATGTGGCACTACTTTCTGATTTGGAAGAGCCCAAGGGCAAACATCAGGTACAAACAGGTGATGACACTAAACATTCTGTTGTTAAGATTGGAAATGTGAAGACATGTGATGGTAACCAAAATCTATTGAGCAGGGTACTCTATGTACCAACCATCACCAAGAATCTAATGAGTGTTGGCCAGATTGTGGAGAAAGGTTTGCAGGTCAGATTCACACAACATGGAGCATATGTGGAGGACCCAAGACATGGATTCAGAAGGATAGCCAAAGGGGAGAAATCAGGTAGATTATTTACATTTGAGCTAGAAGACACCAAGAACATTGCTTTGTATAATTATAAGGATCAAACACTTTCATAGTTAGAAATATGGCACAAGAGATTAGGGCACATAGGTGAAAGAACCCTAAAGCAAATGTGCAGGGATCAATGTGTGCTTGGGATACCTAATGTGTCCAAGCAACACATGATTTACAAGTGTGGATCATGTCAATTTGGTAAGTCTCACAGGTTACCCTATTCAAGGAAAGGTTTCATGCATGAAGACTACCTAGACTTGGTACACACAGATGTTTGGGGACCTAGCAAGGACCCTTCCATTTCTGGTTCAAGGTATTATGTGTCCTTCATTGATGATTATAGCAGGTGGACCATTCTATACTTTATGAAGCATAAAGATGAAGTGTTTAATTGTTTCAAGAGGTATCTTGCACTTGTTGAAAATCAAACAGGAAGAAGCTTGAAGAGGCTAAGGTCAGATGGTGGAGGAGAATACTTCTCCAATGAGTTTGAAGATTTCTTGCAAGAAAGAGGCATCAAAAGGGAGATCACTACAAGGTACTCACCTGAACAAAATGGGGTAGCTGAAAGAAGGAATAGACTCATAGTAGAAACAGCTAGGTCTATGCTTAATGAAAAGAAGTTGCCAAATTATCTTTGGGCAGAGAGTGTATCCGCTGCCACCTATCTCATCAATAGGTTGCCATCCAAGTCACTTGATGGCATGACACCATATGAAGCTTGGCATGGTAAGAGACCCTCTCTGGACCATTGCAAAATCTTTGGTTGTGTAGCATATGTGCATATTCCCTCACAGGTAAGCCTAAGGCTGAAAAATGTATCTTCATTGGTTATGATTTGAACCAAAAGGGATACAGATTCTACAACCCAACAAACAAAGGTTTCAAGGTAAGCAGAGATGTCATCTTTGATGAGAATGACTCATGGTATGAGAATGAATGCAGGAAAGTGAGTCTACCTTATGACA
>CM035413.1:63397766-63410266 GCA_020310875.1 Ceratopteris richardii | reverse complement strand
GCTCAACCTTCGTGTTTGGAAGAAAGATTTCGAATATTAGACATCCAGAAGGAAGGAAAGCTGTTCGAAACAGAGATCCGAAGCATCCTAAGTCGAAACAGCACACCGAAAAACGCACCATCCGGCGATACAAGTCCCGATAGTTCACCCGATCAATCCCGAGATACAGAAGGAAACCCTGAACCCTTCACAATGAGCGGGAAACACCAACAACAACAACATCAACAACAACAGCTAGGACCGCCAAGGCCGCCTCCAACAGGAGTAACCTACACGAAATTCGGTGGATTCCTAGGAGACGACCCAGACGCCCACGTACGAACTTTCGAGATAAGTTATGCAGTTCTTAACCATCCACCAGATCAGGCGTATAAAGCCATTGTTTTTCAATCTACACTGATCAATGAAGCGGCGAGATGGCTCACGGAATATGATATCAATCATTTCGGTACTTACGGTGCAGTACGAGACTCCTTTTTACAGCGATTCAGACTAAAGAAGAATCCTGCTGAAATCTTTGAGTATCTACAGAACAGCAGACAGAAGGTAAATCAGACCGTCCAGGAGTACGCTACCCTCTTTAGAACACATTTATGGCAGATACCACAGGCTCACGCTAATCTACCTGATGATGTCATCTCTCAATGGTTTATCAATGGATTAACCCCACAACTGAAGCAAATCATGATCATAAGATGTGTCGGAGCTATGACCTTGGATGCCGTCATTGCAATGGCTCTACAGCTAGAATCCAAGGTTGGTGGATTTTCAGAAGACTTGGAATGGTTAAAAACAAACAAAAATATGGCTGAAGATATCACCAGGCAAGTATACTGCACCACATGCAAAAATTCGGGGCATACAAGTGCCAACTGTGCACTGAACCAAGTGTTTTGCGCTATCTGCAACACTACCGGGCACACCACCGGAAACTGTGTCTACAACGCTAGAATACAAGGAACAGCAACCGTCAATGCAGTCATCCAAGAACATGGCCAACCAGTAAATCACTATGTGCCTCCGCAACTGAGAAACAATCAACAACAAGGATATCGAAACTACCGAGGACAGAGAAACAACACTTATAATGCCAACCGATGGCAGAATGGACCACCACCGGAAAACCCTGAGTTACCACCTCCACGCTGTCATTTCTGTGGCGAATTCGGCCACATTAGAAGATTTTGTAAAGACGCAATGGAGTATGATCAAAGAAAGAAGGAATGCCAAAATCCAATGGCCAACATGGTAAAAATTACACCGATCGAGACCTAGACTACTACAGTCCAGACCCGTTCCGGTAAACAACTTCAGCCGGCAGCAGAAATCTTTGAACCAGGGATACAAGAACAACGAAGGATGTATAACAAAGCTAGTCACTGGACCAAATCAGAACCACCAGTGTTCCCAGAACCTATTCCGGTGACTCAGGCTTCTTCATCAAAGGACGAAACAACACAAAAGGATGCATCAGTAGGGCCATCATCATCAGTAGAGACAACAGCAGACACTTCTACGTCAGTAGAAACTTCAAGTCCAAAAGAACAAGACAGTCAAGCTCAACAGGCCTGGGAAATTTTGTCCAAGGCATCCATCACTCTGCCTCTAGGCCAACTTCTGGCCTTAGTGCCCGGGATCCGACAACAGTTTCAGCAACAATTCAGCCCAGTACCTTCTTGCATTCCGACGACAGCCGCAGTTCAACCGGAACCTGATGCTGCGATTGATCACGCAGTGCCCTTGATCACAGTATGGTATAAGAATCAGAAGATCACGCAGGTATTAATTGATGGAGGCTCAGGCGTAAACATTGCGACCGCAGCGTTATGCAAAAAGCTAGGCTGGACCGAAATTGAACCAGTTCAATTCTTTGTTCGAATGGCGGATCAATCGAGAGTCCATCCTGTAGGACTTGTGCGGAATGTACCCATCACTCTACAAGGTACGACTTTCAAGATGACTTTTGTCATACTAGATCTACCCGAATCCACTTTGGATTACAATCTTCTTTTCGGCCGACCGTGGCTGAAGCATGCGAAGGTAATACAGGACTGGTCTGCACAAGAGCTTACATTCAAGGATGCCCATCGTAAATATGTGGTGAAACTAGATGCTATGCAATCTTGCGAACCTCACGCCAGACCGTACTTTGCTGAACCAGTTCATATGTTAGATGGACTGTCAGATGATGAAGAAGAACAATTTCTGAAGAGTAATGCCGATTTAATGTCTCTAGGAACTGTTGACCTACAATCCGTCATAGATAACTGGAACACGTCAGTATGTACAGTAGTAGCTATCACCGAAAAATCAGTCCAGGAAGATACTTCCTCAACCCATGACGACGAATTACAACCACTGTTCAAGCCAACAGATGATACAGAGAAACCTCAACAATTTTATGTCCCAGAAGACCAGCTGATCACGTACAATCTAGGAGATAGAGACCACCCACGACCTGTGAAGATGAGGCAGAACTTACCGGAAACATTTAAGGAGGATTTGATTAAACTTCTTCGCGAATTCGCAGACGTCTTTGCATGGGATTACAAAGACATGAAAGGATTAGATCCACGCATCTATCAACACAGGGTCATGTTGAAACCGGAAGTAAAACCAAAAAGACAACCCAGCTACAGAATGAACCCCCATTATGCATCACAGGTAAAAGCCGAACTTGATAGACTATTAAAAGTCGGATTCATTGTACCAGTAGAACACGCTGAATGGATCTCACCCATCGTGATCGTGCCAAAGAAAAACAAGCAGTTACGAATCTGTGTGGATTATCGGAAATTAAATGCAGCAACAGTACCAGATCCTTTCCCGATCCCCTTTTTGGATACCATGCTTGATAGAGTCGCAGGTCATGAAATGTATTCATTTTTAGATGGATACAGCGGGTACAACCAGGTTAGAATGGCTGAAGAGGATATACCAAAAACTGCCTTCATTACCAATTGGGGTGTCTTTTCCTGCACAGTAATGTGGTTCGGATTGAGAAATGCACCAAGCACATTTCAAAGATGTATGCAGGAGATATTTTCTCCTTACCTCACCTCTTTCATGCAAGTATATCTCGACGACTTCTCAATCTTTGGGAAGATGATAGCACATTTGTTTCATTTACGATGCTGTTTTCAGAAGTGTCGAGAATATAGACTCTGCCTTAATCCTAACAAATCCGTGTTTGCGGTTTCATGTGGCAAACTACTTGGGCATATTGTATCTGCTCAAGGTATCCCAGTGGACCCAGATAAGATTTTGGCGATTTTAGAAGCCCCAATACCCACGACTCCGAAAGAAGTAATGCGCTTTATGGGACAAATACGGTGGCATGGCAGACACTTGCGGTGGCTTGCACACCTAGCAGTACCACTGAACAGGCTAATCACAAAGACTCCCAGACAGTTTGAATGGACTGAAGAATGTCAAACTACATTTGATCGACTCAAGTATCTCCTGACGCAAGCTCCAATTTTAGAACCACCGGACTGGGACAATCCGTTCCATGTTTTTGTTGACGCTTCAGATAATTGCAATCGGCAGTATTCTGATGCAGCAAACAGATAAGTGGTTTCACCTTGTTTATTACGCCAGTAGAAGACTTGCACCGGCAGAAAAGAACTATTCCACCACTGAAAGAGAATGTCTAGGATTGATTTACTCAATCAAAAAGTTCAGACATTATCTACTAGGCCGGAAATTCACCTTTCATGTGGATCATGCTGCCCTTGTTTATCTAGTAAGACAGCAGCACTTAGGAGGACGATTAGCACGATGGGTGCTACTTTTACAAGAATTCGACTATGATGTCATTCACCAACCCGGAAATGCACATGCCTTAGCAGATTTCTTATCACGCCTGGATTCCGGTGAAGCTCCGGTAGGCATAGATGACACGACTCCTGCAATTTACAATGCTGAACCACTGCACGATGAGACTACCAAAGTACAAACACCACATACATACTATGATCAGATTCTAACTTTTCTCACCGAAGGATGCTTTCCAACCGAGACTGCCAAGGCAGTTCGAAGAAAAATCGCAGTTTTTAGCCGCCGATTTCGGTTAGTTGCTGGAGAACTATATTATACAGATCATACCGGAATCCTACTTCGCTATATTCCACCACATGAAGTTAACTCAGTTATCACTTTGGCTCACTCAATTCCTCCCAGTGGCCATTTTGCAGCAGACTTAACTCACCGTAAAATTCTGCAAGGAGGACTCTGGTGGCCAACTATGTACAGAGATATCTCACAGTTTGTTGAACAATGCGATGCTTGCCAAAGAGCTGGTCAGCCTTTACAACGGCATCTTTTTCCCCTGCAACCCATCTTACCATTAGAAACTTTTTAGAAATGGGGTTTAGATTTTATCGGGCCAATTACACCTCCAACAGTATCCAGTAACAATCGATACATACTGACTTGCACAGATTACGCAACTAGATGGGCAGAAGTTTGGGCTTTGCGGTCTGCTACAGCAGTTACGGTAGCAAAATGTCTACTCACGGATTTCTTCCCACGATTTGGTTTACCACTAGAAATTATCTCAGATCAAGGCACTCATTTTGTAAACAATTTAATGAAGGCACTCACACAGTCCTTCCAAGTCACACATAAATTTAGCTCTCCTTATTATCCACGTGCCAATGGATTGGCTGAAAGTACAAACAAATCACTGTTAAACATCCTCCGGAAATTGATCATGGAAGCACCGGAAAGATGGGATCAACTACTACCTGCAGTATTATGGGCATATCGAACTACATATAAAGTAACAACAGGCTTGACACCTTTCAAGCTAGCTTATGGCTTAGAAGCAATCGCTCCCATGGAAGTAGTCATCCCAAGTTTGCGGGTAGCAATCACTCAGAAGATGCTACCGGAATCTTCACTGACAGCACAAATGGACGCACTCAGAGAACTTGATGAGCACCGATGAATCAGTTTTTTAACTATGCGCGAAGTTCAACTAAGGCAAGCTAAGACACACGATCGATATTTGAAGACGCCAATCTTTTCGGTAGGACAGCTTGTACTCTTCTATAACGCAAAATCGGACAGAGCAGCAGGAAAATTCAAACTACGATGGTGCGGCCCTTTCAAGATCTCAGCACAAGTAGGTCCGGCAACTTTTCGGTTGACTACGTTGACCGAAATTCCACTTCCAAAAGTAATTAATGGATCGAAGCTGCGGCCGTATTATCCCACTACCAGTACGCCTTAATTTATTCGGCGACGAACCACGTTTTGTATAAATTTTTATGTTTTGCTTTTAGTCGTCTTTTGTACAAATCTTTATGTTACCAGCCGCCCCTCCCTACCGGTCACTCAGTACGCACGCTAGCATGCAAACCGTATCGTTCCCGCACCACACAATGATACTCACCCCCACACCGTGCTCCATATTTAACCCCCTCAGTTGCGCCAAAAACCGCTATTGTGTTTTCGTGATTGTGTGTGTTATCTCAGTATTCTGTGTTTTTTGTAAGTGTGCATTGTGAACGCCATGGAAGCGCTAGCCAATTACGCTTCTTTCCGCGAAGGTATCCCTACAGACGTAGGCGAATACCTGCGATGCAGAGGGTTGGCCAACTTCGCTGAGTTGCCTTGGCACTCAGTGGAAGCCCATCCCTTCTCCGCACAGATCATCCAAGCCATTGCCCAAAGCCCCACCACCGAACGACAGTGGGTCTTCCTTTCCCTCCCACATAGATCTGTCATCACCTTCCAAGCCTTCGTCGACGCCTACCGCCTCACCCCGCAAGGCCGCGAAAATGGCCCTACCATCCCTGTCGCCCGTATGACCGAACTCTTTCCCCGCTCCTCATCAAACGAATACGCCATTCTATGCCGCCCAGAACCCGAGCGATCCGCCCTACAGTTCCTTGTAGCCATCCTCAACCTGCAAAAACGAACATATGGCATCTCTCGCCCCTTCTACTCCGCCTTAGATTTAGCTGCCCGCGAACCTGTAAATTTTGCCTCTTACTTTTTCCTTAGAATCCATAAAGAATGTGTAGCTATCGTAAAACAGCTCCAAAAGGGTTCTACCCCCCGCTCTCGCCTTCCCCACATCATCTCCTTCCTCTTCCCAACCATTCTCGCCGCACAACCCCCACCCGCAGGCCCCGCACTTCGACACGAAGAATCCGCACAACCAATCGAGGACACTGAAGAAGAAGACGAAGAGATTAATCAGCTCTTCCGTACCAAGCGAATTCGGATCAGCTCCTCGGAAAGTGAAGTCCAAGGATCCGCCGGAAAAGATCAGGAGACCAAGCCAGACGACCAAGAGGAAACATACCACGACACCGCCACACACAACGAAACATCGACGGAGCAACCAGACCAGCAGGATCAAGCAGAGACAGAAATAGTGTCCACAGAAAAAGAATCTGAGCAGCACCAGAATGAACAGGAATCGGCCACCAAAGCACTGGATCAACTCATCGACGCCATCAACCAGACAGAAACCATACAACAAACACTCGCCAAGGTAAACCCCTCAGATACCGTTCTCCCTACACCACCTCCTGCCAAACCCCTCCCCCCACCGGAACCACCCCTCCCACCCTTCACTGAACCCGTAGCATCCTCCTTTTCCTCCCCTAACTACTCTCCGCCAAACTCCCAGCAATTACACACCGATATATCCTCTCAATCTCGTCATCCTCCACCACCACCGCCACATAACGCATTCTCGGAACTTGCCGCCATGGGGCAGTTCCTCATCCAGTTATCACACCAGCTGCCCGCCCAGTTTACGACAGCCACGGACCACCTGAAACTCGAATACCAGCACAAGGTAGACACCCTGGAAGCCGACATCGCCCCCCTCCAGGAAGAAGTTGATGCCGTAAAGACCGAGAATCATCAACTCCGGACACAGCTAGCAGAACTCCAAGCACGATTTTCGACAGAGCAGACGCTAGTACAACAACGAGATGCAGCCCTGGACCAGCTAGCTGCCAAAGACCAACTCATACACGACGCACATGAGGAAATTCGATCACTGAAGGCCGCCCTTCAAGAACAAGAAGATAGCAACGTATCTCTCAAAGAATTGATCGCAGACACGAAGATTCAATTACAAGAAACCACCCAGAAGATGCAGGACCAACAGAAAGAAGCCGACCAAATTCAAGAGCAATTACGGCGAGCCGAAGAATGTGCCGACACGGTCAACCGTATTCTCAAACAACAATTACTACGGGAAGGCCAATACCAAAAAGATATCGCCAACGCCCGCAGAGAACGCGATGCGTATAAGAAAACTCTCAATTTCCAAACACAGCAATTTGAACGCCAAGACAACCAAATACGCAACCAGAAGGAGTGTATTAGAGAGATGCAGACCAAACTGACTGAAATAACGACAGCCCGAGATGCGGCATTAGCCAACGAATTTTATCTCCAGGAGGCTTTTCTTCAAACCTGTTGGTGTGTAAAACACCACAAGAACTAAACTAATGTGGTATTAGAAAACCTCTATAACCATCATTAGCTTAGCAAACCTCTAAATATGAACCTTCAACTCTGAACTTAGTGAAAATCAAAAATTTCACTTCACAGAAATCTGCGCCTTTTCTTCAATCCTTCAATCTGACCTGTATTAGTTCAATCTTTGCACAATCTTTTGATCTCTTGCTAAAGAATGTTCTTGCTAATGTTAAGCAACACATAATAACCAAAACTTTCAAGTAATAACTTCAAAATCTTCTGATTTTGTACCAAACTTTCCACTATGTCTGAAAACTGGAAATTGACTTCATCGATTTGACATACCTTCACTCTTAAGTTGATTTCTCTGAGTATGCGTCCCGTTTCTTAAAGATCTTTTGACCAAATGTAGTTGAGGATAGTAGCTTTCAAACGAGCTATCACTTACCAAAAACTTTACACCATGCTTCGAGATCTGACCTTCAGAAGATCAGTCAAATGTGCGCCAGAAAAGTCGTAACTGTCAACTACCTTACACAGTCATATGAAATGACTTGGAACTCAATGTATAAGAGGAATTAGACTCAATCCTTCTACACAAACATGTGTTGATTATCAGAGAAGATGTGTACAAAATGGCTTGGCCTAATTTTGCTCATAGCCATGGAAAACTCTCTCAGACTCAGAAGTTTTCTCTCACCATCTCTCTCAGAAATTACACGACTTTTCTCTACTCACACACATTACAAAATTGAGTTCTCTCCTATATGTTCTTGACTCAAATTAACTTATATACCTATGGTTTACATTCTTCTAGACTTGAACTCGTAAGTTCTGAGGATCAAATAAAAAACTAGACTCTAATTTTGCACTAATTTATAATAGTGAAATTGTCCCTTCACTTAGGCTTGATTTTCTGTAAGTCTTTTCTTCACTTCTTCTTTTCTCCATCATATGTCTTCATATATCTTCATATATCCATGCCTAATTAGTGAGTGAAGCCCCAACAGCTCCCCCTCAATCACTAATTAGCATAATTTGACTTCTTCACATAGTCTTCTTCTCTTTTATTCCTGCCATCTCCTTGAACCTATTTGTCTTCACTCCATCCAAGCTTTTTGTCATAATATCTGCAATCTGATCTTTTGTAGAAGTGTACACCACTTCAATCTCTTTCTCCATTACCTTTTCTCTGAGAAAATGATACTGTATTTCTATGTGCTTTGTCCTTGCATGAAATACAGGATTTGCTGCAAGATATAATGAACTCATGTTATCTCCATGAATTATGGGTATACCTTGATCAATTCCCAAGCTTTTGAATAATGTCTCCATCCATATGACTTCCTTTGCTGCTTCCACAAGTCCTTTGTATTCAGCTTCTGTTGATGATAAGGCCACTGTGTGTTGTTTCTTTGAACACCAACTCACAAGCTTATCTCCAATGTATATCATATAACCATGGGTAGATTTTCTATCATCTTGACTTCCTGCCCAATCTGAATCACTATAGGCTCTCAACCTTATATCTCATGTAAAAGGATAATACAATCCTTCTTTCAAAGTCCCTTTGATATATCTAAGGACTCTTTGACCTGCAATCCAATGTGGATCCTTTGGACAATGCATAAATTGAGAAAGAACACCAACTGCATAACTAAGATCAGGCCTTGTTAGAGTTGCATAAATCAAACTTCCCACTAAAGATTGATACTTCCTCATGTCTTTGAATTCTGCACCATCATATCTACTGAGTTTGTGATTGACTTCTAATGGTGTAGATGCCTCTCTGCAATTCTCCATGGTAAACTTCTTTAGAAGATTCAAGAGATACCTTTCTTGTGATACATAAATACCATGCTCTGCATAAGTGATTTCCATTCCAAGAAAATATGACAACTTTCCTAGATCACTTATCTTGAATTCCTTCTCAAGTAGCTTCTTCACCTCCTTGATTCCTTCATTTGAGGTACCTGTAATTATAATGTCATCTACATATATACAAATGTAGATCATACCTTCATCTGTTCTTTTGATAAGTAAACTTGCATCTGCCTTTGAACTTTGATATCCAAGATCATTAAGATACTTTACAAGTCTATAATTCCAAGCTCTTAGAGCTTGCTTCAAACCATAAAGAGCTCTTCTCAACCTGCAAACATAATTTGGAAACTTATGATCTGCAAACCCTTGAGGTTGCTCCATGTAAACCTCATCTGATATATATCCATTCAAAAATGCATTCTTAATATCCAATTGACTCAATGTCCATCCTTTTGATGCTGCAATGGCAATGATTGTCCTTATGGTTGACATCTTTGCCACATGACTGAATGTCTCATCATAATCTATGCCAAATGTTTGAGCATAGCCTTTAACCACCAATCTGGCTTTGTACCTGGCTATAGTTCCATCTGCATGCTTTTTAACTTTGTAAACCCATTTATTTCCAATCACTTTCTTACCATTAGGCTTTGGGACAAGTTCCCAAGTTTTGTTCTCTTCAAGAGCATCAAACTCTTCCTTCATTGCTACTTCCCATTGTCTCTTACCCTTTGCTTCATCATAGCCTTGAGGTTCTTCATCTTCCTTAACCATGTAAGCATAATTTTTCTGAGTCAAATAAGAAGTATCATAGGAATACCTAGTAGGTTGCTTCCTCATTCTGGTTGACCTTCTTGGTTCACACTCTTCATGTATATCTGGATGTACTTCTTCATCTAATATTGGTCCATCTTCATTCCTTCTATATGATCCAACCCTTGATGTGCTTGCTTGCATATGTTCTTCATCTCCATCTATCTGCATATGTGACTTACCTCTTGCACTCCTTCTTATCTCTTCCTCAAATGTTTCAAGATCACAATCTTTATCTGCATACCAACTCTTCTGTTCATCAAAAGTCACATCTCTGGAAACAATAAAACGTTTAGTCAAAGGACTCCATAGTCTATAACCCATTTGCTTTTCATCATACCCAATAAACACATATTTTTCTGCCTTTGGTTCAAGCTTATGTCTGAGTTGTGATGGCACATAAGCATAGGCAATTGACCCAAACACTTTACAATGGTCAAGTGTTGGTTTCTTACCCCACCAAGCTTCATAAGGAGTCATACCATTCAAAGCTCCACATGGTAGCCTATTCACAAGGTATGTGGCTGTATTTACAGCCTCAGCCCAAAGATAATTAGGGCAATTCTTTTCTTCTAACATTGCTCTTGCAAATTCAACCAATGTTCTATTTCTTCTTTCTGCCACCCCATTATGTTGAGGTGTGTACCTGCAAGTTATCTCTCTCTTGATACCTGCATTCCAAAAATAGTCATTAAACTCTTGGGAGAAGTATTCTCCCCCTCCATCAAACCTTAGCCTCTTGAGTTTTTGACCTGTAACTCTTTCTGCATAAGCATGAAAATGTTTGAAGGCTCCAAAAACTTCTGATCTTTCCTTTAGAACATAAAGGGTTATCCACCTTGTAGCATCATCAATAAACAAAACATAATACCTAGATCCATTTATTGAACCTTCTTTTGTTGGTCCCCATACATCTGTATGTATGAGTTCAAGCAAACCATCATGCTTGAAACCTTTCTTCTGAAATGGTAGTCTATGAGCTTTTCCCATCTGACAAGCTTCACACTTATATATCATATGTTGATTCCTCACATTTGGTAGTCCCAATGCAGATTGATTCTCCACCATAGTTTTGATTCCTCTTTCATTGAAGTGTCCCAATCTCTTATGCCAAAGATCTAACTCTGTAATTACTTCATCACCATGTGTGATTAGGGCTTGACCAACATTTCCTTGTACTTTGAGAGTAAAAAGTCTACCTTCCTTCTTACCACAAACAATTGGTTTGTATGCATCCTCTGGATCTTCAACAAATACTCCTTCATTTGTAAATCTGACTTGAAAACCTTTCTCCATTATTTGTCCAACACTAATCAGATTCTTTGGTATTGTTGGAACATACAAAACATTTGTTAATAAATCAGCTCCACTCCTGCACTTCACTTTTCCAATTGAATGCACACTATGCTTTGTATTGTCACCTGTTTGTACTGTATGACTTGAATTTCCTTCTTCCAATTCTGACAACAATTCTATATTACCTGACAAATGATTTGAACAACCAGAATCAATATAGAATACCTTGAGATCCTCCTTCTCTGATGAACTAATTGAATTCATCATCAATGTTGTATGGTTGTCACTCTGTGTATCATTTGCATAATTGTAATATGTGGTGTTGTAAGATTGGTTCTGATTCCAATTTCTACCACCACCTCTTCCATAACTTCCTCTTGAATTCTGTCTTCCTCTTTGAAATTGATTCTGAAACCTTCCACCTCTTCCTCTGCCATTGTTATTCTGATTTTGACTTGCTCCTTGTTGATTGTGCCAACAATCATATGCTAGATGATTGCTCAATCCACAAATCCAACATGTCTTCTTGTTATTGTTCTGATTACCTCTACCTCTTCCATTTCCTCGACCTTTACCTCTGCCAAAACCTCTTCCTCTTGCATAATTTGCTTGAGTTGTTGACTCTTCTTCATCCTTTGCCTTGCCTTTATCTCCTTTCTTTTTATTCTTCACATACATTGCAGAACTTTGACCTTTGTCTCCATCTGACTTCAAGTCTTGCTCAAATGTGAGCATCAATCCAAGTAATTGATTTAATTCTGGCACATAATGATTTAATGAGAGTTCTGTTGAAAGTACAAAGGGCTTCCATCTCTCATCACCTCTTAACCCTGCAAGTAATTGTGCTATCAGCCTATGATCTTCAATATCCTCATCAATGGATCCAAGGCTATCTGCCAAGTCCTTCATCTTAGTGACATAATCACTAATGCTCTGATTTTGCTTTTTCTTGAATGTGGTAAACTCTGACCATAAGCTAGCTTTCCTAGCTTTAGTAGTGTTTTGGAAATGGTCTTCCAAAGCATTCCAAATATCTTCAGCTGTTTCTAGACCTCTGATGTGTGGTAACAAATGATCTGTAATAGTGTTATATATATAAGCTCTTGCACTTGCAT
>CM035413.1:63380266-63385266 GCA_020310875.1 Ceratopteris richardii | reverse complement strand
GAACGGATGTATGGCATCGATTTCTTGTTGGGGTAGATGCTAGGCATCGACCTTCTACTAAAAATCGATGCTTGGCATCGACCTAGGGACCTAAGTCGATGCCTGGCATCGACTTTTGCCACGAGGTCGATGCCAGGCATCGACTTTGTTGCAGGTCGATGCCAGGCATCGACTTATGCTGCAAGTCGATGCCAGGCATCGACTTATGCTGCAAGTCGATGCCAGGCATCGACTTATGCCCCCAAGTCGATGCCAGGCATCGACTTATGCTGGAAGTCGATGCCAGGCATCGACTTATGCCCCCAAGTCGATGCCAGGCATCGACTTATGCCCCCATGTTGATGCCATGCAATGCATCAAATTGTTTAGTATGAAATATTCTGATAAGAGAATCTACCCAATCACGAAACAGGATGAAATATTCTGATAAGGCTTTGTAGGATGATGTGGTTGGATAGTCTGCTTGGACCTCTGTCCAAGAAAAGCAACCCAGCCTCTTCATCATCACCTCCTGAATCTTCATGTACACTTTATGACTACAGACACATAAATATAAAAGAGACTAGGTTAGACAAGAAGCATGGGAGGAGGGAAAAAGGATCTGAGAATAACATACATACTTATTGAGCTCAGTGACCATCTCCTCGAGGCTCAACTCCTTCGAGATTAATCTTGACAAGGTTGATATGATCAATGTATCATCCTTGATTCCTTGAAGGGCCCTCCATGGGGTCAGCTTCATGTCCTCAGGAGCCTCCTCAAGTGAAAGGTCAACTTTCCTTCCCTTTCCCCTCAGATCAATTTGTGGGTCTGGCCTCGACTTTCGTTGCTTCTGGCCCTTGACTTCCTTATGCTCCCACATTGTGAAGATTCTATCCTGAAGATCCCAGATCTCACCTGATCTGAATGCCAGTTGAAACCATGGGTCATATTTCCTCAAAGCATCTGATTTTCTATTCTCATCCAATGCAATTCCAACCTCAATAAGGCATTGCTTTCGTAGATTGGGATGTATTCTCCCAGCTTCCTTCACAAGACAATCTTCGTATTCATGGTGGAAGAACCGAATTCTCTCTATGGAGGACATTTTCTGCCTGTAGTCATTATCGTTGTTGTGATCCCAAGCAAGAAGCTTGGCTTCCTCAGTTGTAAGACCAGCATATATCTTACACTCTGCATACCTAAAGAAAAATGTAGTAGGGTGCTCCTTCACTAACTGTCTACGAGCCTCTGCAGAGTGTGAACCTCCAATCACATAATAAGTGTACTCCTCAAACAAATTCTCATTGAAATCCTCCACACAGCTGCACTCATGCGGATCCACCATTACAAGGAATGGCACAACAGTAGCATGAGGATTAATTTTCATTTTCTTCTTAAGATTTTGGACATGCAAATTATGTGGATCCCTGATCTCAAGGGGCCTCCTCCCTGTGACTGGATCCACTGGTGGCCTGTGGATAATATTAATAGGCAGGTGGAACAACTGCCCCTTCTTCACAATTTTTCTTCTAGCTATGTCCTCCCTCATCTTATTCTGCTCAGTGCCAAGCACACCAGATGCAAGCTCTCCACCAGGTGCAACAATAATGTCCCCAGAGCTAGAGCTTGAGTCAGAAAAGTCCTCTTCTGCAATTATCTTCTTTTTCTTTTGGGGCTTTTTCTGCACACTCTGCTTACCCCTTGCCTTTACAGGGGTCGTCTTCTTGTGCTGTGTTGGCATGATATTGCCCTGTATCCATGGCATCAGGTCCTTGATGAAATTCACTGAGTCTCTGCACATCTGAGCTAGCTCCTCTGGAACACAGCACTCTGGGCACAAGAATTCCATCTTGCATATGACATTTCTTAATCCCTTGGATGTCTCCACCAAGAAAAGCAGGTTGTCAGAATCTTCATCTTCATAATCCAATTTGTAAACAAGGCCATACTGAAAACCTTGTGTTGTCGTGATCTTTCCTCTGCCATAGGCCCCTGCGAACACAAGGAGGACTGCATTCTTCTCTTCCACGTACTGAAGGCACCATTCGAGATTTGTCATGTCCCGAAGTGGACGATCTGTCTTCATGACCTCTGTCTCCCTCGACCTTTCCTTCATACTTGGATCCTCCACAGGAATTTTAATGCTACTCTGTCCACCTGAGGATATTCCTAGTGGGTTGCTGGCCTTCTCAGAGGATAATGGTGCAATAATTTTCTTTGCCTTTGCTTGGTGACCACTGCCTTTGTCACGTTGCTGGTCAGCAGAGCCCATGGTGACTCTGAGCTTCTTAATGGGCCTTTCATCCTTGTACTCCGCATCCCTGAAAGCAATTGGAAATATCAAGCAATAAGAAATATCAGCCCATGTCCATGCAAGGCATGGATTTTCAGCTTCAGGTCGATGCCAGGCATCGATGTTTAAGTGCATGTCGATGCCAGGCATCGACTTTGTGTGCAAGTCGATGCCAGGCATCGACTTTTGGGCCAAGTCGATGCCTGGCATCGACTTTTACCCTCAAGTCGATGCCTGGCATCGACTTGAACACAAAGTCGATGCCTGGCATCGACTTGGGCACAAAAGTCGATGCCAAGCATCGATTTGGGCCCAAAAGCCGATGCCAAGCATCGATTTTGCACCCAAAAGTCGATGCCTGGCATCGACTTTTCAGTGCATGATGATGCTGGCAAGTCGATGCTTGGCATCGGTTTTTTGGACCAAGTCGATGCCTGGCATCGACTTGGGGCTACAATTCGATGCCAGGCATCGACTTGCACCCACAAGTCGATGCCAGGCATCGACTTGCAGGAGCAAGTCGATGCCAGGCATCGACTTGCAGGAGCAAGTCGATGCCAGGCATCGACTTGGGGCTGCAAGTCGATGCCAGGCATCGACTTGCACCCACAAGTCGATGCCTGGCATCGACTTGCTCCTGCAAGTCGATGCCAGGCATCGACTTGGGGCTGCAAGTCGATGCCTGGCATCGACTTGCAATCCTAAGTCGATGCCTGGCATCGACTTACACCTTAAAGTCGATGCCAGGCATCGACCTGTACATGCTTTGGATCCATATTTCGACAGGCAAGAAAAATAGAGACCTAGAAATGAGAAATTTACACAGACATACAGAGGGAATCTTTTTGGAATCTTTTTTTTAGTTATGATTTTGTCTACCTCTTGGTACTTTTGCCAACATTCTTCTTCTCCATCAGGCTTGGCTTGCTGGTATGCTGACCTCTGTGCTCCATGGCTGTCTGTGCTCTGCTGCTCTCTCTTGCTCGTGGATTTTGAAAATGAGAATGATCTCCTCCTCTGGTATTTATAGGCAATTGGGTAACTTGAACCAGAAACTAACTGGATCTAACTGAATGAGTCCACTTGCTAACTAAATCTGTCAACTTATCTAACCAGGGAATAGCACCCACACAAATAGGCTGTTTCAGAGCCACTTTAATGAAATATTCATAGACCCTTACAACTATTTATATACATTTGCATAGAAATTACATTTCAATGGCAAGAGTATGGTATGTCCATGAGGATGTCTCAACTCATGTAGAGATTTGTTTCTAAGAATCTCTTTCTTGGGAGAAAATCAAGTCAAAGTTGTGTTATATGTGGGAGACTAATGACATCTTCATAGTATTACCCTCCACACTTTAGTTCATATTCACATTTATCTTGTAACTCACTCTTGAAATGGAAAATCACTTTGAATAAACATTCTAGTACAGAACCTTGCAACTATTTATATACATTTGCATGGAAATTAAACTTCAATGGCAATAGTATGGTATGTACATGAGGATTTCTAATCTCATGTAGATGTTTTTTCTTAGATTCTGTTGCTTGGGAGAAAATTAGGTCTAAGTTGTGAGATTAATGACATCTTTATAGTGTTATCCTCCACACTTTAGTTCATATTCACATTTATCTTGTAACACATTGTTGAAATGGAAAATCAATGTATGAATATACTTTCTGTGTGCCTCTTTTACACATAATTCTTTTTCAATATACTTTCATCTACCTCTTTGATATCTAGCCAAGACCACAATAAAACCTAATCCTTGAAATCTTAACCAAATGTAAAATTTCTTCTTGTATAGTGTTCAATGGCATAGCATATTCCAGTTGGAACTCAACTTGGATATATTCCAGTTGTAAAATTTCTTCTTGTAAAATTTCATCCAAACAATTTTATTATATATTCCTATTGGAACACAACTTTGATATATTTTGATTCATTCACAATGCTTAGACTGAATGACTCATATGAAGTTAGAAAAAGATCATTTGAATCAAAAGTGAATCAAATCTTTGGTTCCCTTATTAGTGTATATTTGAGTAATTAAGTGATTTGATGTAATTTGATGTTTTATGTTATTTAATGTACTTTAATAAGCTTTTGATTTCATATCTTCTTGATGTGACATTTGATGTGATATCTTCACTTGATCTCGGATTTCTACTTATTTAAAAAGGTCATTCATCTTCAGTCTTCTCTGAACTCAGTGAAGATGAGCTCAATCTTTTCAGTGGATGCTTGGGCATCAGCTTCCTCTGCTCATATTGATTCATTGTTCTCAGTTGAGCCTTTCCAGAGAAGTGATGATCCCTATGATTTAGAACGTGCTGATGATTCCATGTTTTCTGTTGAGTCATTTAAGTTATCCAATTCACAGTGCAATGCTGCTCATACAAATGCACCTCTTGATCTCCCATCTGATCCAACCATTGATCTCCCTTCTGATTCAAGTGCATGTGGAGCAACGAAAAAGCAAAGCAAGCTCAATCTACGATTTAAAAGAAGGTCTCGTGAAGTAAGTCGAAAAAGATTTAAATTTCTTACTTCAGATAGACAGATTGCATTGGATATTGTGAAGCATTGTTGTGGTTTGAAATGCTTGTATAATTTAGGGATGAAGAAACTAAAGCACATAAGAGAAAAATTCCTCCATTTAGATAGTGAAAGGCAAGATATATACCTTGTTTCTTGCATGCAAATGATTGAGGATAA
>CM035413.1:63367766-63370266 GCA_020310875.1 Ceratopteris richardii | reverse complement strand
GAAGAACTAAAAGGTGAAAGTTTGAAGGCAAAGCTTGAGGAGGAGACCATACGACATCAACAAGGACAAAAGGAGTCTAATTCGAAGTAAAGGTACATACATTGTTTATAAAGCTTGAAAATTTCAATACACAGGTAGACACAAGATGGGAGATTCTCTACAGATAGAGAAATTGGATAGGGAAAACTATCCTGCATGGTCAATGAGGATGGAAGCTCATCTTATGAGCAAAGATTTGATTGCTTACATCATAGGAGAAGAAGAGAAGCCACAGTTCAGAGATCCTAGTGTTCCAACTAGGGAAGAGTTAGCAGATTTGAAAAATTGGATGAAGAAAGATGCTCAGGCTAGGAGCATTATCTATATGGGAGTCAATGATTACTTGTTACCTCATATTCGAGGTCTTGAAAGTGCAACTGATATTTGGAATGCTTTGGAGGAGCATTTCTGGAATACTACAAAGTCAAGGAAGGCATCCTTATGGGAAGAGTTTACAACCTTCAAGAAGAAGGCCTCTCAATCTATCTCAGACTATGTAACAAGGATGAAAGACATTGCAGATGCATTAGGAGCTATTGATGAAGACATTGAGGAGGATAAATTGGTAAGGCAAATCCTTACAGGTTTGAGAGGTGATGACAAATGGAAGCCATTCATTTTGTCTACAGAATTATCACTTGACCATTTCACTCCTGATTTAAATCAATTGCTAGGTCATATGCTAACATTTGAGCAGGATGTTAAAGGAGATGGTGACAAGAGTGCAGGTCATGCAATGTACTCAAAGGACAAGAAGAAGAATAGCAAAGGAAAGCAACAAGCAGGTGAAGATGAAGGAACAACTACTCAAGCCAACTTCCTAAGAGGAAGAGGAGGTGGCAAAGGTAGAGGAAGAGGCAGAAACAACAAGGATGGAGGCAAAGCTTGCTGGATTTGTGGTAAGACAAATCACTTAGCTAATGATTGTTGGCATAATAATCAGAGTAATGGTGGATACAATCAGAACTATAATTCAAGAGGAAGAGGTTGCAGAAATCAAAGAGGTAATTTCAGAGGTAGAGGTGGTAGGAGTTACTTTGGAAGAAATGCAGGTAGAGGATTCCAAAGTCAACAATATAACAACACCTACTACAATTATGCTTCAGATCAAAAGGAGGATTCAACATTGATAATGAATGCAACTTATGAAAGGCAGAGTGAAGATCAAAGAGTTTTCTACATTGACTCAGGGTGTAGCAATCACCTGAGTGGTAATATATCCTTGATGACTGAATTGGAGAATAATGTTTTTAATCATGTTGTCCAAACAGGTGACAACACAAAGCACAATGTGAAGTCAATTGGATCAGTGAAGGCCAAGGATGGTAGCACCTTATTGAGTAAGGTCTTGTATGTTCCTACAATCCCTAAGAATTTGATAAGTGTAGGACAAATTGTTGAAAAGGGATATGAAGTAAGATTCACTAATGATGGAGTATATGTGGAAGACCCTAGCCAAGGGTATAAACAGATTGTTTCAGGGAAAAAGGAAGGAAGATTATTTACATTAAAGATTCAAGGCAATATTGGTCATGCTATGTTCACATATGGAGGACATAAGATCTCTGAATTAGATCTTTGGCACAAGAGGCTTGGACATTTCAATGAAAGAGGTATTAAAGATATGGTTAACAATGGTTCAGTGCTTGGATTGCCTAATGTTGCAGGTCAACATATGACATACAAATGTGAGGCATGTCAATTAGGTAAGGCTCATAAGAATTCTTACTCCAAGCATGGTTTTATGCACTCAGAGAAGCTTGAGTTGGTACACACAGATGTGTGGGGACCATCAAAAGATTTCAGTATAAATGGGTCAAGGTATTATGTGATTTATGTTGATGATGCTACTAGATGGATCACTATCTATGTGATCAAAGATAAGTCAGAAGTGTTTAATACATTTAAACACTATCATGCATATGCAGAAAGAATTACAGGTCATAAGTTGAAGAGATTAAGGTCAGATGGAGGGGGAGAGTATTTCTCTAATGAGTTCAGTGATTACTTATGGAATGCAGGTATAAAAAGAGAAGTTACTTGCAGGTACTCTCCTCAACAAAATGGTGTTGCAGAAAGGAGAAATAGAACACTTGTTGAGTTTGCAAGATCCATGATGAAGGAGAAAAATTGCCCTAATTATTTGTGGGCTGAGGCTATAAATACAGCCACTTATTTGGTGAATAGGTTACCATGTAAAGCCTTGCAGGGTATGACACCATATGAGGCTTGGTGGGGTAAGAGACCTACCTTGGATCATTGCAGAGTTTTTGGATGTGTGGCATATGCATATGTGCCATCACAATTAAGGCACAGGTTGGAGCCTAAAGCTGAAAAATATGTTTTTATTGGTTATGATGATAAGCAGATGGGCTATAGATTGTGGAGTCCATCTACAAAACAATTTATGGTTTCTAAAGATGTTACATTTGATGAACAAAGCACTTGGTATGCAGGTACA
>CM035413.1:63357766-63360266 GCA_020310875.1 Ceratopteris richardii | reverse complement strand
AGATCCAGAGGATGCATACAAACCCATTGTTTGTGGTAAGAAGGAAGGTAGACTTTTTACTCTCAAAGTACAAGGAAATGTTGGTCAAGCCCTAATCACACATGGTGATGAAGTAATTACAGAGTTAGATATCTGGCATAAGAGATTGGGATATTTCAATGAAAGAGGAATTAAAACTATGGTGGAGAACCAATCTGTATTGGGACTACCAAGTGTGAAGAATCAACATATGATATATAAGTGTGAAGCTTGTCAGATGGGAAAAGCTCATAGACTACCATTTCAGAAGAAAGGTTTCAAGCATGATGGTTTACTTGAACTCATACATACAGATGTATGGGGACCAACAAAAGAAGGTTCAATAAATGGATCTAGGTATTATGTTTTGTTTATTGATGATGCTACAAGGTGGATAACCCTTTATGTTCTAAAGGAAAGATGAGAAGTATTTGGAGCCTTCAAACATTTTCATGCTTATGCAGAAAGAGTTACAGGTCAAAAACTCAAGAGGCTAAGGTCTGATGGAGGGGGAGAATACTTCTCCCAAGAGTTTAATGACTATCTTTGGAATGCAGGTATCAAGAGAGAGATAACTTGCAGGTATACACCTCAACATAATGGGGTGGCAGAAAGGATAAATAGAACATTGGTTGAATTTGCAAGAGCAATGTTAAAGGAAAAGAATTGCCCTAATTATCTTTGGGCTGAGGCTGTAAATACAGCCACATACCTTGTGAATAGCCTACCATGTGGAGCTTTGAATGGTATGACCCCCTATGAAGCTTGGTGGGGTAAGAAACCAACACTTGACCATTGTAAAGTGTTTGGGTCAATGGCCTATGCTTATGTGCCATCACAACTCAGACATAAGCTTGAACCAAAGGCAGAAAAATATGTGTTTATTGGATATGATGAAAAGCAAATGGGTTATAGGCTATGGAGTCCTTTAACTAAACATTTTATTGTTTCCAGAGATGTGACCTTTGATGAACAGAAGAGTTGGTATGCAGATAAAGAATGTGATCTTGAAACATTTGAAGAAGAGATAAGAAGGAGTGCAAGAGGTAAGTCACATATGCAGATAGATGGAGATGAAGAACATATGCAAGCAAGCACATCAAGAGTTGGATCATATAGAAGGAATGAAGATGGACCAATATTTGATGAAGAAGTACATCCAAATATACATGAAGAGTGTGAACCAAGAAGGTCAATCAGAATGAGGAAGCAACCTACAAGGTATTCATATGACACTTCTTACTTGACTCAGAAAAATTATGCTTACATGGTTAAGGAAGATGAAGAACCTCAAAGCTATGATGAAGCAAAAGGTAAAAGACAATGGGAAGTAGCAATGAAGGAAGAGTTTGATGCACTTGAAGAGAACAAAACTTGGGAACTTGTCCCAAAGCCTAATGGTAAGAAAGTGATTGGAAATAAATGGGTTTAAAAAGTTAAAAAGCATGCAGATGGAACTATAGCCAGATACAAAGCCAGATTGGTGGTTAAAGGCTATGCTCAAACTTTTGGCATAGATTATGATGAGACATTCAGTCCTGTGGCAAAGATGTCAACCATAAGGACAATCATTGCCATTGCAGTATCAAAAGGATGGACATTGAGTCTATTGGACATTAAGAATGCATTTTTGAATGGATATATATCAGATGAGGTTTACATGGAGCAACCTCAAGGGTTTGCAGATCATAAATTTCCAAATTATGTGTGCAGGTTGAGAAGAGCTCTTTATGGGTTGAAGCAAGCTCCAAGAGCTTGGAATTATAGACTTGTAAAGTATCTTAATGATATTGGATATCAAAGTTCAAAGGCAGATGCAAGTTTACTTATCAAAAGAACAGATGAAGGTATGATCTACATTTGTATATATGTAGATGATATTATAATTACAGGTACCTCAATGAAGGAATCAAGGAGGTGAAGAAGCTACTTGAGAAGGAATTCAAGATAAGTGATCTAGGAAAATTGTCATATTTTCTTGGAATGGAAATCACTTATGCAGAGCATGGTATTTATGTATCACAAGAAAGGTATCTCTTGAATCTTCTAAAGAAGTTTAACATGGAGAATTGCAGAGAGGCATCTACACCACTAGAGGTCAATCACAAACTCAGTAGATATGATGGTGCAGAATTCAAAGACATGAGGAAGTATCAATCTTTAGTGGGAAGTTTGATTTATGCAACTCTAACAAGGCCTGATCTTAGTTATGCAGTTGGTGTCCTTTCTCAATTCATGCATTGTCCAAAGGATCCACATTGGATTGCAGGTCAAAGAGTCCTTAGATATATCAAAGGGACTTTGAAAGAAGGATTGTATTATCCTTTTACATCAAATATAAGATTGAGAGCCTATAGTGATTCAGATTGGGCAGGAAGTCAAGATGACAGAAGGTCTACCCATGGCTACATGATATACATTGGAGATAAGCTTGTGAGTTGGTGTTCAAAGAAACAACACACAGTGGCCTTATCATCAACAG
>CM035413.1:63347766-63350266 GCA_020310875.1 Ceratopteris richardii | reverse complement strand
GGTGTAGATGCCTCTCTGCAATTCTCCATATTAAACTTCTTTAGAAGATTCAAGAGATACCTTTCTTGTGATACATATATACCATGCTCTGCATAAGTGATTTCCATTCCAAGAAAATATGACAATTTTCCTAGATCACTTATCTTAAATTCCTTCTCAAGTAGCTTCTTCACCTCCTTGATTCCTTCATTTGAGGTACCTTTAATTATAATGTCATCTACATATATACAAATGTAGATCATACCTTCATCTGGTCTTTTGATAAGTAAACTTGCATTTGAACTTTGATAGCCAAGATCATTAAGATACTTTACAAGTCTATAATTCCAAGCTCTTGGAGCTTGCTTCAAACCATAAAGAGCTCTTCTCAACCTGCAAACATAATTCGGAAACTTATGATCTGCAAACCCTTGAGGTTGCTCCATGTAAACCTCATCTGATATATATCCATTCAAAAACACATTCTTAATGTCCAATTGACTCAATGTCCATCCTTTTGATGCTGCAATGGCAATGATTGTCCTTATGGTTGACATCTTTGCCACAGGACTGAATGTCTCATCATAATCTATGCCAAATGTTTGAGCATAGCCTTTAACCACTAATCTGGCTTTGTATCTGGCTATAGTTCCATCTGCATGCTTTTTAACTTTGTAAACCCATTTATTTCCAATCACTTTCTTACCATTAGGCTTTGGAACAAGTTCCCAAGTTTTTTTCTCTTCAAGAGCATCAAACTCTTCCTTCATTGCTACTTCCCATTGTCTCTTACCCTTTGCTTCATCATAGCTTTGAGGTTCTTCATCTTCTTTAATCATGTAAGCATAATTTTTCTGAGTCAAGTAAGAAGTGTCATATGAATACCTTGTAGGTTGCTTCCTCATTCTGGTTGACCTTCTTGGTTCACATTCTTCATGTATATCTGGATGTACTTCTTCATCAAATATTGGTCCATCTTCATTCCTTCTATATGATCCAACTCTTGATGTGCTTGCTTGCATATGTTCTTCATCTCCATCTATCTGCATATGTGACTTACCTCTTGCACTCCTTCTTATCTCTTCTTCAAATGTTTCAAGATCACATTCTTTATCTCCATACCAACTCTTCTGTTCATCAAAGGTCACATCTCTGGAAACAATAAAATGTTTAGTTAAAGGACTCCATAGCCTATAACCCATTTGCTTTTCATCATACCCAATAAACACATATTTTTCTGCCTTTGGTTCAAGCTTATGTCTAAGTTGTGATGGCACATAAGCATAGGCAATTGATCCAAACACTTTACAATGGTCAAGTGTTGGTTTCTTACCCCACCAAGCTTCATAGGGGGTCATACCATTCAAAACTCCACATGGTAACCTATTCACAAGGTATGTGGCTGTATTTACAGCCTCAGCCCAAAGATAATTAGGGCAATTCTTTTCCTTTAACATTGCTCTTGCAAATTCAACCAATGTTCTATTCCTCCTTTCTGCCACCCCATTATGTTGAGGTGTATACCTGCAAGTTATCTCTCTCTTGATACCTGCATTCCAAAGATAGTCATTAAACTCTTGGGAGAAGTATTCTCCCCCTCCATCAGACCTTAGCCTTTTGAGTTTTTGACCTGTAACTCTTTCTGCATAAGCATGAAAATGTTTGAAGGCTCCAAATACTTCTGATCTTTCCTTTAGAACATAAAGGGTTATCCACCTTGTAGCATCATCAATAAACAAAACATAATACCTAGATCCATTTATTGAACCTTCTTTTGTTGGCCCCCATACATCTGTATGTATGAGTTCAAGCAACCCATCATGCTTGAAACCTTTCTTCTGAAATGGTTGTCTATGAGCTTTTCCCATCTGACAAGCTTCACACTTGTATATCATATGTTGATTCTTCACATTTGGTAGCCCCATTACAGATTGGTTCTCCACCATAGTTTTGATTCCTCTTTCATTGAAGTGTCCCAATCTCTTATGCCAAAGATCTAACTCTGTAATTACTTCATCACCATGTGTGATTAGGGCTTGACCAACATTTCCTTGTACTTTGAGAGTAAAAAGTCTACCTTCCTTCTTACACAAACTATGGGTTTGTATGCATCCTCTGGATCCTAAACAAATACTCCTTCATTTGTAAATCTGACTTGAAAACCTTTCTCCACTATTTGTCCAACACTAATCAGATTCTTTGGTATTGTTGGAACATACAAAACATTTGTTAATAAATCAGCTCCACACCTGCACTTCACTTTTCCAATTGAATGCACATTATGTTTTGTATTGTCACCTGTTTGTACTGTATGATTTGAATTGCCTTCTTCCAATTCTGACAACAATTCTATATTACCTGATAAATGATTTGAACAACCAGAGTCAATATAGAATACCTTAAGATCCTCCTTCTCTGATGAACTTATTGAATTCATCATCAATGTTGTATGGTTGTCATTCTGTGTATCATTTGCATAATTGTAATATGTGGTGTTGTAAGATTGGTTCTGATTCCAATT
>CM035413.1:63315266-63327766 GCA_020310875.1 Ceratopteris richardii | reverse complement strand
AAATGCTCCTTGGAAGTTGACAGACTTGAAGTAGGACACTCAGACAAAACAGAGATAATGAATGTAAGTGTATATATTATATCATATGGATGTACATTCCCCATTGGCTTGATACACATAGCACAATGGTACTCAGAGGTGTAGGCTATGGAGTAGGCCTTACACACTCAAGAATGGTACAGAATAGCCTCGGGATTGATAATGGACAACCGTGATTTTTTGCTTGTAGATTTTATAGGAGTTGAAGACTAATTTGAATTTCAAATTCAAACTTAGGCTCCCAAGAATATCTCTACTAAAAGTAGGGAGATATTCTCTCCACTAAATCATTCCTTTTTTCCACGACTAATGAAGTAGGTAAGTGACTCAAGTGATTACAAATAAATGCCAAGTCATATAGACTTTTACAAAGGAGTAAAAGGTAAGAACATCTAAGCATATGTTCATATGATCCTTGCTTCAAGTGAAGCCTTGATAAAACTTTGTCCAAACTAATCTTCCATGAGTCCAAGCCAATGTGTGAAGGCTTGATGTGCACCAACAGCTCCCCCCCAAGCCAAACACTTTGTCTTAAGTCTTCTTCTTCATTCTTCAATCACTTCCTGCAATCCAATCATAGATTTGAATCTACATAACTTGTTTCCATCCAATGCCTTTGTAAGTAAATCTGCACATTGCATATTAGTAGACACATATGTCAATTGAATCTCTTTGCTAATTAACTTCTCTCTCACATAGTGGTAATGAACCTCTATGTGTTTGGTTCTGGCCTGATAAATTGGATTAGCTGCAAGGTGAAGAGAGCTAGTGTTGTCTCCAAAAATAATTGGTGGCCTTGTATATAGGCCTAACTCTGTATATAGAAGCTTCAACCAGATAGCTTCTTGAGTGGCATTGGCAAGCCCTCTATACTCTGCTTCAGTGGATGACAATGCCACTGTAGGTTGCTTCTTGGTTGACCAAGAAATAGGCTTATCTCCTGCAAAACAAATGTATCCTGAGGTGCTTCTCCTATCATCCTTGCATCCTACCCAATCTGCATCTGAGTATACTTTGATGTCAATATCTGATGTATAAGGAAAATATAACCCATGACTTTGAGTTCCCTTCAGATACTTCAAGATCTTCTTTGCTGCCTCTAGGTGAGGTACCCTTGGTTTGTGCATGAATTGACTAAGCACACTAACTCCATATGCTATGTCAATTCTTGTCAAAGTAGCATAGTTCAAACTACCTACCATACTTTGATACCCTGTGATGTCTTTGACTTCTTCTCCTTCATGAGCACTTAGCTTTAGGTTGACCTCCATTGGAGTAGTAGATACCTTAGCATCCTGCAAGCCAAACTTCTTGACCATATCCTGCACATACTTCTTTTGAGTGATATATATACCTGAGTTGGTGTAGACTAACTCAAGACCTAAGAAGTACTTCAATAATCCAAGATCACTAATCTTGAATTCTTTCATCATCTGTCCTTTGATGTGTCTAATCCCATTGACATCATTACCTGTAATGATGATGTCATCAACATAAACACATAAGTAGATTACCTCTGTACTACTTCTCTTTATGAATAGAGAAGTGTCTGCTTTACTCATCACAAATCCTTGGTCTAGGAGATAGGTTGTCAACCTATAATTCCATGCTCTAGGTGTCTGCTTTAAACCATACAGAGCCTTCTTCAATTTACAAACATAATGTACCTTTTTTTGATCTTCATAGCCAGGTGGTTGTGACATGTAGACTTCTTCAGATATCCATCCATTCAAGAAAGCATTCTTGACATCTAATTGGTACATATTCCAATTCTTGGATGCAGCTACACTCACCAATATTCTGATAGTTGGCATCTTGGCCACAGGAGAAAATGTCTCCTCATAATCAATGCCTTGGGTTTGTGCAAAACCCTTGGCTACCAACCTAGCTTTGTACCTGTTTATTGTTCCATCTGAATTCTTCTTTAGTTTGTAGATCCATCTGGATCCTATCACCTTCATGGAGTCCTTCTTGGGTACCAAGTCCCAAGTATCACTTTCCTTAAGAGCTTCCATCTCTTCATCCATGGCTTCTCTCCATTCTGGTTTGGTAATTGCTTCTTCATAGGTACCTGGTTCTTCATTCAACAAGTCCTTTGCAAGATATACAGAATGTTTAGTTACAAGTGATGTGTCATACCCAAATCTGATAGGCTTCTTCTTTTCTCTCTGAGATCTCCTCATTGCTTGAGTTGAGGATTCTGGTTTATCTTCTAGTTGCTTCATCTTCATCTTTCCTTTGGACTTCCAAGCCTTGAACTCTTCAAGATTTATTGTATCATCATCATCTGAGCTTGAATCTTCTTGCTGAATTGGTTCTTCCTTGGTGAGCTTTGGAAAATCTTCTTCCATGTCATAGGGTAGATTCACTTTCCTGCATTCATTCTCATACCATGAGTCATTCTCATCAAAGATGACATCTCTGCTTACCTTGAAACCTTTGTTTGTTGGGTTGTAGAATCTGTATCCCTTTTGGTTCAAATCATAACCAATGAAGATACATTTTTCAGCCTTGGGATCTAGCTTTCCACTTACCTGTGAGGGAATATGCACATATGCTACACAACCAAAGATTTTGCAATGATCCAGAGAGGGTCTCTTACCATGCCAAGCTTCATATGGTGTCATGCCATCAAGTGATTTGGATGGCAACCTATTGATGAGATAAGTGGCAGTGGATACACTCTCTGCCCAAAGATAATTTGGCAATTTCTTTTCATTAAGCATAGACCTAGCTGTTTCTACTATGAGTCTATTCCTTCTTTCAGCTACCCCATTTTGTTCAGGTGAGTACCTTGTAGTAATCTCCCTTTTGATGCCTCTTTCCTGCAAGAAATCTTCAAACTCATTGGAGAAGTACTCTCCTCCACCATCTGACCTTAGCCTCTTCAAGCTTCTTCCTGTTTGATTTTCAACAAGTGCAAGATACCTCTTGAAACAATTAAACACTTCATCTTTATGCTTCATAAAGTATAATATGGTCCACCTGCTATAATCATCAATGAAGGACACATAATACCTTGAACCTGAAATAGAAGGGTCCTTGCTAGGTCCCCAAACATCTGTGTGTACCAAATCTAGGTAGTCTTCATGCATGAAACCTTTCCTTGAATAGGGTAACCTGTGAGACTTACCAAATTGACATGATCCACACTTGTAAATCATGTGTTGCTTGGACACATTAGGTATCCCAAGCACACATTGATCCCTGCACATTTGCTTTAGGGTTCTTTCACCTATGTGCCCTAATCTCTTGTGCCATATTTCTAATTCTGAAAGTGTCTGATCCTTGTAATTATACAAAGCAATGTTCTTAATATCTTCTAGCTCAAATGTAAATAATCTACCTGATTTCTCCCCTTTGGCTATCCTTCTGAATCCATGTCTTGGGTCCTCCACATATGCTCCATGTTGTGTGAATCTGACCTGCAAACCTTTCTCCACAATCTGGCCAACACTCATTAGATTCTTAGTGATGGTTGGTACATAGAGTACCCTGCTCAATAGGTTCTGGTTACCATCACATGTCTTCACATTTCCAATCTTAACAACAGAATGTTTAGTATCATCACCTGTTTGTACCTGATGTTTGCCCTTGGGCTCTTCCAAATCAGAAAGTAATGCCACATTGCCAGCTACATGGTTAGAACATCCTGAATCAATGTAAAATAAGTGATCATCATTTGTACCTGCCTTGGAGGTCATATTCATGATCAATAGGGAGTCATCTTGCTCCTCTGTGTAATTGTTGTAGTCTCTTCTATTTCTGAATCCACCTTGGTAATTACCATTGTGGTTGTTGTTGTAATTGTTGTTGTATTGATTGTTGTATCCATTGTAGCTTTGGTGTTGATTGAATCTGCCTCTCCCTTGAGAGTATCCACCTCTTGAGTAGCCTCTTCCTCTCTGATTTTTGTAGTTCTTGTAGCATTCATCTGTGGTATGATTAGACAATCCACAAATGTTGCATGGTGATGAGTTGTAGGGTCTCCCCCTACCTGACTTACCTCCTCTGCCTCTTCCTCTAGATGATCTACCTCTTCCTGCATAATTAGCTTGGGAGGTAGAGCCTTCTTCATCCTGTTTCTTCCCTTTACCTTTATCTTTAACTTTCTTATCAGTATAGAGAGCAGAGGGGTTGTTACCTTTTGATTGATCTCCAGCCTTTGTAAACTTTGCTTCATGTGTGAATAGTTGGCCCATAAGTGTTGTGAGATCTGGGGTATGCATGTCCATATAGAGGTCCATTGCAGTGGTGAAACTTTCCCACTTATCATCTGCCTTGAGTCCATTTGTTACTTGCCTGACTATTTGCTCCTCTTCAATCTCCTCTCCAATGCTTGCTATTGGTCTGCCACATCTTTGATCTTTGTCACATACTCTGAGACTGATTGCTTGGGCTGCTTCTTAAGGGTTGTGAACTCAATCCACAATTGATTCTTCCTAGCCCTTGTGTTGGAAGAAAAGTAGTTTGACAAGGTTTCCCAAGTCTCTTGGGAAGTCTTACAATTCCTTACATGAGGTAAAAGAAAGTCAGATATAGAGTTTAAAAGGTAAGACCTTGCCAAAGCATCCTTTGCACACCATTGGTTGAGTCTTTCATGTTCATCCTTTGTGGGTAGTCCTCTGGTCTTGAATGAGGGCAATTCCTCATCTCTTGATATGTATCCAAATAAGCTTCTCCCTTGTAGATAGGTCTTCATTCTCAATGACCAAGCCTGATAATTGTTTCTGTCCAATTTGTCAATGAATGAAGGGAAACCATCACCCATGTTTACCTTCTTTGCTCTGATACCACTGTTGGGAGTGATGGTTGGATGCACTCAAGAAATGAGTTGATGCTGCAAAACCTGCTTCACACCTGCCCTCCTTTGACTCCAGAAACACTTAGTAGACTCCTTGAGCTTTCAAATGATACCAAGAAACCATATATGTACTTTGCAAATGCTTTGTGAAATGATCAAACCAAAACAGATAACTTGGTTCCTTCACAAATCCAAAAAACTTACTATTTATGTAATGACACCTGCTCAGTGTGACCAGCACACTTGAAATTGAAACAATTCCTTTTGGGAGTATTAAAGTATCTTAATAAGCTACCAATCACAAGTGGAATCACTTAAATTGATAAACCATACACTGAGAAATAAGTTTAGCAAAATTCTGATTACCCCCGACTTTTTAGGAACTCTGCAGACACAGACCAGTGTGCACTTCGAAGCGGATTTCCCCCAAATGGCTGAATGAAATCTTCTGAGATTTTGTATGCTTGTAGAAGACCTTGAGCTGGTTCCAATGAGATATAGATCTCTTGATTTCATTCAGTGAGCACTGAGAAATGCTCCTTGGAAGTTGACAGACTTGAAGTAGGACACTCAGACAAAACAGAGATAATGAATGTAAGTGTATATATTATATCATATGGATGTACATTCCCATTGGCTTGATAAACATAGCACAATGGTACTCAGAGGTGTAGGCTATGGAGTAGGCCTTACACACTCAAGAATGGTACAGAATAGCCTCGGGATTGATAATGGACAACCGCGATTTTTTGCTTGTAGATTTTATAGGAGTTGAAGACTAATTTGAATTTCAAATTCAAACTTAGGCTCCCAAGAATATCTCTACTAAAAGTAGGAAGATATTCTCTTCACTAAATCATTCCTTTTTTCCACGACTAATGAAGTAGGTAAGTGACTCAAGTGATTACAAATAAATGCCAAGTCATATAGACTTTTACAAAGGAGTAAAAGGTAAGAACATCTAAGCATATGTTCATATGATCCTTGCTTCAAGTGAAGCCTTGATAAAACTTTGTCCAAGCTAATCTTCCATGAGTACAAGCCAATGTGTGAAGGCTTGATGTGCACGAACATCTATCTATCTATCTATCTATCTATCTATCTATCTATCTATCTATCTATCTATCTATCTATCTATCTATCTATCTATCTATCTATCTATCTATCTATCTATCTATCTATCTATCTATCTATCTATATATCTATCTATCTATCTATCTATCTATCTATCTATCTATCTATCTATCTATCTATCTATCTATCTATCTATCTATCTATCTATCTATTTATCTATCAATCTATCTTTATATCTATCTATCTATCTAATTGTCTATCAATCTATCATTATATCTATCAATCTATGTTTATATCTATCTATCTATCTATGTATCTATCTATCTATATATTTATCTACCTATCTATCTATCTATCAGTCAATCAATCTATCTATCTATCTATCTATCTATCTATCTATCTATCTATCTATCTATCTATCTATCTATCTATCTATCTATCTATCTATCTATCTATCTATCTATCTATCTATCTATCTATCTATCTATCTATCTTATCTATCTATCTATCTATCTATCTATCTATCTATCTATCTATCTATCTATCTATCTATCTATCTATCTATCTATCTATCTATCTATCTATCTATCTATCTATCTATCTATCTATCATCTATCTATCTATCGATCTATCGATCTATCTATCGATCTATCTATCGATCTATCTATTGATCTATCTATCGATCTATCTATCTATCTATCAATCTATCTATCTTTGTATCTATCTCTCTACCTATCTATCTATGTATCTATCTATCTATGTATCTATCTATCTATCTATCTATCTATCTATCTATCTATCTATCTATCTATCTATCTATCTATCTATCTATCTATCTATCTATCTATCTATCTATCTATCTATCTATCTATCTATCTATGTATCTATCTATTTGTCTATCTATCCATCTATGTATGTATGTATGTATCTATCTATCTATCTATCTATCTATCTATCTATCTATCTATCTATCTATCTATCTATCTATCTATCTATCTATCTATCTATCTATCTATCTATCTATCTATCTATCTATCTATCTATCTATCTATCTATCTATCTATCTATCTATCTATCTATCTATCTATCTATCTATCTATCTATCTATCTATCTATCTATCTATCTATCTATCTATCTATCTATCTATCTATCTATCTATCTATCTATCTATCTATCTATCTATCTATCTATCTATCTATCTATCTATCTATCTATCTATCTATCTATCTATCTATCTATCTATCTATCTATCTATCTATCTATCTATCTATCTATCTATCTATCTATCTATCTATCTATCTATCTATCTATCTATCTATCTATCTATCTATCTATCTATCTATCTATCTATCTATCTATCTATCTATCTATCTATCTATCTATCTATCTATCTATCTATCTATCTATCTATCTATCTATCTATCTATCTATCTATCTATCTATCTATCTATCTATCTATCTATCTATCTATCTATCTACCTATCTATCTATCTATCTATCTATCTATCTATCTATCTATCTATCTATCTATCTATCTATCTATCTATCTATCTATCTATCTATCTATCTATCTATCTATCTATCTATCTATCTATCTATCTATCTATCTATCTATCTATCTATCTATCTATCTATCTATCTATCTATCTATCTATCTATCTATCTGATGGAGAATGTTAATCTCCAAAATAACAACTTACTCTTGTGATTAGAGCACCTCTATACCAAGAGTAAGTCAAACACTTCACTAATTTAGAGGATCAATTGCTAACTTATCAGAAATTAACAAATCTGTGAAGAAGATGATACACAGAAAAGTCTGCTGCATTGTTCATTCACATTGACCTATCAAATCTGTAAAGTTTTTGATGAAACTTTGTACGAATCATCTCCTAGAGATTGCGCAACTATTCCAAGTTGAATTACTTCAAAAGATTAAGTATAACTTGAGAAATTGATTTCACAAGTTACCTATGTCAGAAACTGTTATCCAAAACAGTCGACTCTACTTCTGTAACTTTTAAGACTTGGTTCTCCTTGAATAGAACCCGTTTTACAAAATGCTTCTAGGCATAAGTAGCTTATCTTCCAACTTAAAGATTAAGCCCTTACTCATGCAAAACTTTCAACTGTGCTAGGAGAAATGACCAAAACATTAACTTCGAAATATGCGCCTGTTTTAGGAACCAGTGAATACAATTCACATATGAATGTTCCTACACTCAATTCACTCAGCCTGATTACAATTGGAAGCTGAAACTTTGCACAGAGGTCAAGCAACTCTCAACTTAGACTTGTACAAAAGCATTCCACAATTGATCTACTGTAGAAGGAGAATACACAGAAACATCGGGCGCAAAATTTTTCATTTACTCAGAGAAAATACAACTGAGTGATGAGAGCTAACTCAAATTCACTTTCCTCTATCTTATGACTTCTATCTCCCTCATTCTTGACTTCTAACTAATGTCACATAAGCTCTCATACATGCCCCGACTTTTCTCAAAGTATTTATAGATAATTTGTACATAATCTTTACTGAACAAAAGATCTAAGTCATCTATGACTATGCTAATGTACATATGTGTACACTTCTCTTGTCTTCTGATTGTAATCTTCTTCCACACTTTAGGAATTGATTCTTCCTTCATCATTTGATCTTCCAAGCCTTCAATTGGTGATTGGTATGCACCAACAGCTCCCCCTCAATCATCAATTGAGGTCTTCTCTGTCTTCTTGATACTTGCCATGTCTTTGAACCTTTGTAATTTAGGTCCATCCAAACTCTTTGTCATCATATCTGCCACCTGTTCTTTTGTTGGAGTGTACATCACTTCAATCTCTTTATCTAGTACCTTTTCCCTCAAGAAATGATACTGTATCTCTATATGCTTAGTCCTGGCATGAAAAACAGGGTTAGCTGCCAAATACAAAGAACTCATATTGTCTCCAAAAATTATTGGAGTACTATGATCAATCTCAAAACTTTTCATCAAGGTCTTCAACCATATGACTTCTTTTGCAGCTTCTACCATTCCCTTATACTCAGCTTCTGTGGATGATAAAGCAACTGTATGTTGCTTCTTTGAACACCAAGACACTAACTTGTCTCCAACATAACATAAATATCCATGGGTAGACCTTCTATCATCTGAGTCACCTGCCCAATCTGCATCACTAAACACTTTGATTCTTGTGTCAGAAGTGAAACCATAATACAAACCTTCACTTAGGGTTCCTTTGATATATCTGAGTACCCTTTGGGCTGCAATCCAATGAGTCTTCTTTGGACAATGCATGAATTGTGACAACACACCTACTGCATATGATAGATCTGGCCTTGTCAAGGTAGCATAGATTAGACTACCTACCAAACTCTGATATTTCTTCATGTCATTGAACTCTTCACCTCCATACCTGCTCAATTTATGATTTACCTCCAATGGTGTAGTTGAGGTCCTGCTATCTTCCATGTTAAACTTGACTAGAAGATTCTTCAAGTATCTCTCTTGTGAAACATATACTCCATGTTGAGTATACACAATCTGCATTCCTAGAAAATAAGATAAGTTTCCCAAGTCACTTATCTTAAACTCCTTCTCTATTTGCTTCTTGAGTTCATTGATTCCTTGAGCATCTGTTCCTGTAACAATAATATCATCAACATAAATGCACATGTAAATGTATCCATTTTCACTTGCCTTCACTAGCAAGCTACTATCTGCCTTTGATGCTTGAAAACCACATTCATTCAAGAACTTGACCAATCTGTAATTCCAAGCTCTTGGGGCTTGCTTCAACCCATATAAAGCTCTCTTGAGCTTACACACATAATCTGATCCAATTGATTCCATGAAGCCTTCTGGTTGCTCCATATATACTTCATCTGCAATGTAACCATTAAGAAATGCATTCTTCACATCCAATTGTGATAATTTCCATCCCTTGCAAGTAGCAATAGCAATCAATGTCCTAATTGTAGACATCTTAGCAACAGGACTAAAGGTTTCATCATAATCTACCCCATAAGTTTGGGCATAACCTTTAACCACTAGTCTAGCCTTATATCTAGACACCTTACCATCTGCAAACCTCTTCGTTTTATATACCCACTTGCATCCAATGACTTTCTGATTCTTTGGTCTTGGTACTAGTTCCCAAGTTTCATTTTCAAGTAGAGCATCATACTCTTCTTGCATTGCCTTCTCCCAATTCTGTTTACCTTTGGCTTCTTCATAAGTAGTTGGGTCTTCTTCTGTTTTCACAATGTAGGCATAATCTTTTGTTGTTAGGAAAGATGTATCATAACTATACCTTATAGGCTCTTTCCTTTCTCTTGTAGATCTCCTGATTTCTGCACTTCTTGAAGTTTCAGCCTCATTTGATTCTGGATCAAATCTTGGCCCTTCTTCTACATGATCCTGCACTCTACATCTAGAGTCAACTTCATCAACAATTTCTTCACAAACTTTTACCTTTGCCTTTCCTTTCCTTTGAATTTCTTCAACACCTGTATACTCATTTGGTGATCCTGAATACCACACATTTTGCTCATCAAATGTCACATCTTTAGTAACAAGAAATTGCTTTGTAGATGGACTCCACAACCTATAACCCATCTGTCTATCATCATATCCAATAAACACATACTTCTCTGCTTTTGGTTCTAGCTTATGTCTTAATTGTGAAGGAACATAAGCATATGCAATACATCCAAATACTTTACAATGATCAAGACTAGGCTTCTTACCCCACCATGCTTCATAAGGGGTTCCTCCATCCAAAGCTTTGCAAGGCAACCTATTCACAAGGTATGTTGCAGTGTTAATGGCCTCTGCCCATAAGTAATTTGGACAATTCTTTTCCTTCATCATGGCTCTTGCAAACTCTACAAGAGTCCTATTCCTCCTTTCTGCTACTCCATTTTGTTGAGGGGAGTACCTGCAAGTCACTTCTCTTTTGATACCTGCATTCCACAAATAATCATCAAACTCTTTTGAGAAATACTCTCCCCCTCCATCTGATCTTAACCTCTTTAGCTTTTGTCCTGTGATCCTTTCTGCATAAGCATGGAAATGTTTGAATGTCTTGAAGACTTCTGATTTATCCTTGATTACATACAAAGTAATCCACCTGGTTGCATCATCAACAAACAACACATAATATCTGGATCCATTTATGCTATAGTCCCTTGAGGGACCCCATACATCTGTATGAACCAATTCAAGCATGTTTGAATACTTGTACCCTGATTTGTTATAAGAACTTTTATGTGCTTTACCTAATTGACAAGCTTCACACTTGTACACCATATGTTGCCCTTCAATGTTTGGCAATCCAAGCACCACCTGATTCTTTGACATCTCCTTTATAGCTCTCTCATTGAAATGACCTAGCCTCTTATGCCATAGGTCTAATTCAGACACCTTTTGACCTCCATAGGTAAACAATGCATGTCCCACATTACCTTGGACTTTGAGAGTAAACAATCTTCCTTCCTTTTTACCTGCAATTATGTTTCTATATCCCTGATTTGGATCTTGTACATAAACACCATCATTTGTGAATCTTACCTCATATCCTTTCTCCACAATTTGCCCTACACTTATCAAATTTTTAGGAATAGTAGGAACATAAAGTACCTTACTCAGAAGTGTACTTCCACTCTTTGTCTTCACTGATCCAATGCTCTCCACTTTATGTTTAGTATTGTCACCTGTTTGGACTGTATGTCCATTCACCCTTGCTTCCATATCAGTCATCAAGGATAGATTCCCACTCAGATGGTTGCTGCACCCTGAGTCAATATAAAACACTCTTTGATCTTCTCCCATTGATTCATGAGTTGCATTCAAGATAAGAGTCATGTCATCCTTCTAATCTGATGCATAATTGTAATAATTATTGTTGTAGGACTGAGATTGGAAGTTCCTTCCACCTCCTCTACCATATGATGTCCTACCACCTCTTCCTCTGAAGTTACCTCTTTGGTTTCTGCCTCCTCTACCTCTTTGACTATAATTCTGATTGTTGTATCCTCCACTTTGATTATTATACCAACAATCATTTGCCAAATGATTTGTTCTGCCACAAATCCAACAAGCTTTAGCATTATCTTTGTTCTTACCTCCTCTTCCTTTACCTCTGAAATTTGTCTTCCCTTTTGTGAAATTGGCTTGATTTGAATTCCCTTCATCATCATTTGATTGCTTTCCTTTGCCATTCTTTTTCTTGTCTTTGGAGTACATAGCTTGACTTGTACTTCTATCATTGTCTCCTTTAAGATCCTGCTCAAAGGTTAGCATGTGTCCTAGCAATTGATTAAGGTCAGGAGTAAAGTGATCAAGTGACAACTCTATGGATAATATAAAAGGCTTCCACTTCTCATCACCTCTTAGACCTGTAAGTATTTGTCTTACCAACTTTTCCTCTTCAATATCTTCATCCACTGCTCCCAAGCTATCTGCAATATCTTTCATCCTTGCCACATAATCTGAAATTGATTGTGAGCTCTTCTTCTTGAAGGTTGTGAACTCAGCCCATAGTGAGGACTTCCTTGACTTAGTTGTATTTTGGAAATGC
>CM035413.1:63300266-63302766 GCA_020310875.1 Ceratopteris richardii | reverse complement strand
GTCTGAGTATCCCTCTGAACTACCATCATCTCGAGGATCCTTTGACCATAGCATAGACTTAGTCCCTGGTAGTTCTCCTCCTCATAAAGCACCTTATAGACATGGCCCACTTCATGAAAAGGAAATAGAAAAATCAAGTAAAAGACCTACTACAAAAAGGACTTATAAGGCCTAGTTCTTCTCCATTTGGAGCACCAGTTCTCTTAGTAGAGAAGAAAAATAAAAGTTATCGCATGTGCATTGATTATAGAGCCCTTAACAAGATCACGATTAAGAATAGATATCCTATTCCTCGAATAGATGATCTCTTAGATAAGTTACGAGGAGCTCGTGTCTTTAGTAAAATTGATCTTAAATCGGGCTACCATCAGATTCGTATAACACAAAGTGATATTTTTAAGACTGCATTTAGAACTCAAACCGGCCATTATGAATTTATGGTAATGCCCTTTGGAATTACTAATGCTTCTGCTACATTTGCGCGAATGATGAACAATATTTTTTTGGATTACCAAGCTTTTGTTCTGGTATTCTTTGATGATATACTTGTTTACAGTAAGAATGATAGTGAACATGAAAAGCATCTTGAAACAGTTTTTCATTTGTTACGAGAAAACACACTTTATGCTAATCCTGAAAAGAGTTACTTCTTTCAACATAAGCTAGAATATTTAGGACATATTATTTCAAGTGAAGGTGTGCATGTGGATCCGAAAAAGATTAGAGTTATAGTAGAATGGCCTACACCACAATCAATCAATGATGTTCGTTCTTTTCTTGGGTTGGCTAGTTTCTATAGGAAGTTTGTTCAAAATTTTTCTTATTTAGCATTGCCTCTTACCTTGTTGTTGAAAAAGAAAATAAAATTTGCATGGGGACTTGCTCAACAACAGTCCTTTGACAAACTTAAACATGCACTTTCACATGCATCTGTTCTACAATTACCTAATTTCTCACAACCCTTTCATGTTGTTACTGATGCTAGTGGTTCAGGAATAGGTGCTGTGTTAATGCAAAATGACCATCCCATTGCATTTGAGAGTAGAAAGCTTAAACCCTCAGAACAAAATTATAGTATATATGATAAAGAATTGTTATCAGTTGTGCATGCTTTGCAAATTTGGAAACACTATCTTATGGGCTCTGAAGTATTAATCAAAACCGATCAACAGGCTATTAAGCATTTATTAAGTCAGCCCTTAATCTCTGATAGGCATCTTAAATGGGCATCATTCATTCAAAATTTCCAACCCATGATACAATATCAGCCTGGTAAAGCTAATGTCGTAGCTGATGCTCTTAGCCGTTTTCCTTCGAATTCCGTTGTTTTGAATAATATTTCTGCCATTCAAATTCACTCTTTTCAAGACATGGTTTCCACTTATGCATCTGATTTGTATTTTTCACGTGCATGGCGTGACTTCAATAATGGTGCATCTTTATCTGATGAACATTATACATTTCATAATGGTTTTCTTTATTTTCAACATAGATTGTGCATAACCCAAGCTTTTAAAGATTTTGTCATTACAGAAATGCATGAACCATCTTACATGGGTCATAGAGGCATACAGAGCACTATTTCTGCTTGCAAAGATTTCTTCTTTTGGCCACACATGGAAAAAGACATTGCACATTATATTTCACAATGCATTGTATGTCAGCGAGTCAAACGTCATCATGGTAAACCATTTGGATTATTAATGCCACTTCCTATTCCAAATGAACCATGGGAACAAATCTCTATGGATTTTATCACAGGTCTTCCTATTACTTCATCACATAATGATATGATTTGGACAATAGTTGATAGGTTTAGTAAATATGCATATTTCATTCCTTGTAGAAAAACTTTGACTGCACCTCAAGCTGCAAAATTATTCATTAAATGCATTTTCCCACATCATGGATTTCCTAAAGTAATGTTATCTGATCGTGATGTTAGGTTTTGTAATCATTTTTGGGTTGCCTTATTTCAACATTTTGGTTCTAAAATAGATTTTAGCTCTTCATTTCATCCTGAAAGTAATGGACAGAGTGAGGCTACAAATAGTACTATTCTTGATTTATTGCGTTGTTATTCATTAGATAATCCTACTAACTGGGATGAAAAGTTGCCATTGCTTCAATTTGTTTACAATAACACTGCACACACCACTACAGGTCGTGCACCTTTTGAAGTTTTTTTTGGTAAAAAGCTTCCCACTCCCATGTCCCTCACCCAAACCGACATTCCGATGGCTGATTCTATTGCTCAAGATCACGTTTCTATACTTCATGACGTTCACGAGCACATTAGGAAAAGTCAAGAGCGATATACACGTACTATCAATACTAAACGATTAGCCAAAGAATTCAAGGAAAATGATTTTGTATGGTTGCGTATCATTAAAAGACGTCTCAAAAATATTTTGCAGCATCCTAAAATTAAACTTGCACCACGCTATTATGGACCGTTTCGCATTATAGAAAAAATTAATAATAATTCATTTCGATTAGA
>CM035413.1:63270266-63292766 GCA_020310875.1 Ceratopteris richardii | reverse complement strand
TGAGGGAGAATACAGAACCTCCTTGGAGTATGTGAACACCAACGACTATGAGATCCCCATTTATTTGGATGGCTTAAACAGATCTGTGGCCAGGTTACAGAAAGCATCAGAAGCTTACATAGTGCCTAGACCAGCAGTCAAGTACGTAGGAGGACTGTACATGGACAAACGAGATATCCAGTATGTTGTCACAGAACACCCGGAAAACATTAATGAACATGGTGAAGAAAATAATGCTTCAAGCTTAAATGGAGGTGGGAACGAAGAGCAAGTAACTACTCCTAGAGGGAGATCTACGATTACTAAAATTTGGAGAGGAGACCTGATTCCCTAGGATAATACTCTAATAGATGTATATTTGATCAATGGGATGGAGCATCTGCTTAGAGCCCATTCCTCTATATGGGAAGCGGCTCCTAATCTAGTTACCATCTAGGAGTTACAAGATCCTGAGTTCCCCACCATCATCACATATTTGGATAAAAATCAGAGAAGATATTGGCCATTAAGGATGGAAGCTCATCTTATGAGCAAAGATTTGATTGCTTACATCACAGGAGAAGAAGAGAAGCCACAGTTCAGAGATCCTAGTGTTCCAACTAGGGAAGAGTTAGCAGATTTGAAAAATTGGATGAAGAAAGATGCTCAAGCTAGGAGCATTATCTATATGGCAGTCAATGATTACCTCATATTCGAGGTCTTGAAAGTGCAACTCATATTTGGAATGCTTTGGAGGAGCATTTCCAGAATACTACAAAGTCAAGGAAGGCATCCTTATGGGCAGAGTTTACAACCTTTAAGAAGAAGGCCTCTCAATCTATTTCAGACTATGTAACAAGGATGAAAGACATTGCAGATGCATTAGGAGCTGTTGATGAAGACATTGAGGAGGATAAATTGGTAAGGCAAATCCTTACAGGTTTGAGAGGTGATGACAAATGGAAGCCATTCATTTTATCTACAAAATTATCACTTGACCATTTCACTCCTGATTTAAATCAGTTGCTAGCTCATATGCTAACATTTGAGCAGGATGTTAAAGGAGATGGTGACAAGAGTGCAGGTCATGCAATGTACTCAAAGGATAAGAAGAAGAATAGCAAAGGAAAGCAACAAGCAGGTGAAGATGAAGGAACAACTACTCAAGCCAACTTCCTAAGAGGAAGAGGAGGTGGCAAAGGTAGAGGAAGAGGCAGAAACAACAAGGATGGAGGCAAAGCTTGCTGGATTTGTGGTAAGACAAATCACTTAGCTAATGATTGTTGGCATAATAATCAGAGTAATGGTGGATATAATCAGAACTATAATTCAAGAGGAAGAGGTGGCAGAAATCAAAGAGGTAATTTCAGAGGTAGAGGTGGAAGGAGTTACTTTGGAAGAAATGCAGGTAGAGGATTCCAAAGTCAACAATATAACAACACCTACTACAATTATGCTTCAGATCAAAAGGAGGATTCAACATTGATAATGAATGCAACTTGTGAAAGGCAGAGTGAAGATCAAAGAGTCTTCTACATTGACTCAGGGTGTAGTAATCACCTGAGTGGTAATATATCCTTGATGACTGATTTGGAGAATAATGTTTTTAATCATGTTGTTCAGACAGGTGACAACACAAAGCACAATGTGAAGTCGATTGGATCAGTGAAGGCCAAGGATGGTAGCACCTTATTGAGTAAGGTCTTGTATGTTCCTACAATCCCTAAGAATTTGATAAGTGTAGGACAAATTGTTGAAAAGGGATATGAAGTAAGGTTCACTAATGATGGAGTATATGTGGAAGACCCTAGCCAAGGGTATAAACAGATTGTTTCAGGGAAAAAGGAAGGAAGATTATTTACATTGAAGATTCAAGGCAATATTGGTCATGCTATGTTCACATATGGAGGACATAAGATCTCTGAGTTAGATCTTTGGCACAAGAGGCTTGGACATTTCAATGAAAGAGGTATTAAAGATATGGTTAACAATGGTTCAGTGCTTGGATTGCCTAATGTTGCAGGTCAACATATGACATACAAATGTGAGGCATGTCAATTAGGTAAGGATCATAAGAATTCTTACTCCAAGCATGGTTTTATGCACTCAGAGAAGCTTGAATTGGTACACACAGATGTGTGGGGACCATCAAAGGATTTCAGTATAAATGGGTCAAGATATTATGTGATTTATGTTGATGATGCTACTAGATGGATCACTATCTATGTGATCAAAGATAAGTCAGAAGTGTTTAATACATTTAAACACTATCATGCATATGCAGAGAGAATTACAGGTCATAAGTTGAAGAGATTAAGGTCAGATGGAGGGGGAGAGTATTTCTCTAATGAGTTCAGTGATTACTTATGGAATGCAGGTATAAAAAGGGAAGTTACTTGCAGGTACTCTCCTCAACAAAATGCTGTTGCAGAAAGGAGAAATAGAACACTTGTTGAGTTTGCAAGATCCATGATGAAGGAGAAAAATTGCCCTAATTATTTGTGGGCTGAGGCTGTAAATACAGCCACTTATTTGGTCAATAGGTTACCATGTAAAGCCTTGCAGGGTATGACACCATATGAGGCTTGGTGGGGTAAGAGACCTACCTTGGATCATTGCAGAGTTTTTGGATGTGTGGCATATGCATATGTGCCATCACAATTAAGGCACAAGTTGGAGCCTAAAGCTGAAAAATATGTTTTCATTGGTTATGATGATAAGCAGATGGGCTATAGATTGTGGAGTCCATCTACAAAACAATTCATGGTTTCTAAAGATGTTACATTTGATGAACAAAGTACTTGGTATGCAGGTACAATCAATATCAATACAGGTGATGAAGAAGAAGTGAATCAAAGGAAAGGTAAATCAAAGGTTCAAATATTTGATGAACAAGAGAATAATGAAGTGCAGGTTGAAGTGGAAGAAACACCAAGATTTGATCCTGAATATGAAGAACCAGAAACCTCAAGAAGTGGAGAGCTTAGGAGGTCTACAAGGAATAAGTGGCAACCTACAAGGTATAGCTATGATACTTCATTTTTGGCCACAAAAGATTATGTTTATATGATGAAAATAGATGAAGACCCTTCTACATAGAAGAGGCAAAAGGTAAGGAAAAATGGGAGAAAGCTATGCAGGAAGAATATGATGCACTATTGGAGAATCAAACATGGGATTTGGTTCCAAAACCAAATAGTCAGAAAATCATTGGATGCAAGTGGGTCTACAAGACAAAAAGGTTTGCAGATGGAAGTGTGTCTAGATACAAAGCTAGACTTGTTGTCAAAGGGTTTGCTCAGACTTATGGTGTTGACTATGATGACACTTATAGTCCTGTGGCAAAGATGACAACCATCAGGACACTTATAGCTATTGCTGCATGTAAAGGTTGGAAGTTATGTCAACTTGATGTGAAAAATGCTTTTTTGAATGGTTATATTTCAGATGATGTATTCATGGAGCAACCTCAAGGGTTCAGAGATAAAAGGTGTCCAGATCATGTGTGCAAGCTCAAGAGAGCTTTGTATGGCTTGAAGCAGGCCCCAAGGGCATGGAATTATAGACTTGTGAAGTTCCTAAAGGAACTTGGATTTCAGGTGTCTAAAGCAGATAGTAGCTTGCTTGTCAAAGCAAGTGATAATGGTTTCATATACATGTGTATATATGTTGATGATATAATTCTTACAAGTACAGATGAAGAAGGAATACAAAGACTCAAGAAGCAAATGGAAAAGGAGTTCAAGATAAGTGACTTGGGAGACTTGTCATACTTCTTGGGCATGGAGATTACATATACTCAACATGGAGTATTTGTGACCCAAGAAAGGTATTTGAAGAACTTGTTAATCAAGTTTAAAATGGATGATTGCAGGGTAGCACCTACACCAATGGAAGTGAATCACAAATTGAGTAAGTTTGGAGGTGAAGAATTCAAGGACATGAGACAATATGAGAGTTTGGTTGGTAGCCTTATCTATGCTACATTAACTAGACCTGATTTATCATATGCAGTTGGAGTTTTGTCTCAATTTATGCATTGCCCAAGGAAAGAACATTGGATTGCAGGTCAAAGAGTGTTGAGGTACATTAAGGGTACACTCAATGAAGGTTTGTATTATGGGTTTACCTCAGATACAAATATCAAAATTTATAGTGATGCAGATTGGGCAGGTAATCCAGATGATAGAAGGTCAACTTTTGGATACATGTGTTATGTGGGAGATAAACTTATCTCATGGTGCTCCAAGAAGCAACATACAATTGCTTTGTCTTCTACATAAGCAGAGTATAAAGGCATGGTTGAAGCTGCAAAGGAAGTAATTTGGCTCAAGACTTTGATGAAGAGTTTTGACATTGTGCATGGGGTACCAATTATATATGGAGATAACATGAGTTCATTGTATTTAGCTGCTAATCCTGTTTTTCATGCCAGGACCAAACACATTGAGATTCAGTATCACTTTCTAAGAGAGAAAGTGATGGATAAGGAGATTGAAGTCATACATACTTCAACAAAGGATCAAATAGTTGATATGCTTACAAAGAGTTTGGATGGACCAAAGCTACAGAAGTTTAAAGACATGGCAGGTATAAAGAAGAAAGAAGAAACCTCAATTGATGATTGAGGGGGAGCTGTTGGTGCAGATCAATCACCAATTGAATGTTTGAAGACTAAAGAATGAAGGATGAAATCAATTCTTGAATCTTGGAAGGAAGACACATTCAGAATATGTGAGGAATGTATACATATGTACATAGGTCACTTAGACCTTTGATTAGTCATAGACTTGTACAAATTTGCCTATAAATACTTTTGGAAAATGTCGGGATATAGAGAGAAGACGAGGAGAGACTATGTATGAGCATAGGAATAGAGAAATAAGTGATTGTAAATGTCAATAGACACAAGAGAAAGGTGTTGAAGTCTCTCTCATTTCCAGTTGTAGTCTTCTCCTGAAATGAAGAAAATATTACGCCCGATGTTTCTGCGTCTACTCCGTCTGTGGTAGATCATTTGTGAAATCCTTTTGAGGATATCTAAGTTTAGAGTTAATGAGTCTGTGACTTGAATTTCAGAGTCTAATTGCAAACAGGTTAAGAGAATTGTTAGTAGGAACATTCATATGTGTTGAGTGTTCACGGTTCTCTGAAACAGGCGCAAATTTCGAGTCTAAAGAAATGAGTAGTGCTCAGTGCACAGTGTAAAGTTTTACACATATGATAGCTCAAAATCTAAGTTGAGAGATAAGCTATCTACAGCCAAAAGGATTTGGTAAAACGGATTCGACATTGTGAGAACCAAAGTTAAGAAGTTAGGGGTGTCAAATCGACTTCTCAGAAGTACAGATTTGGACATAGGTAACTTGTGAAGTTGATTTCTCAAGTTATACTAAACCTTTTTGAGAACTTTAACTTGGAGGAGGTGCGTAATCTCTAGGCGACACTCCATACAAAATTTCGTAGAAAACTTTACACGTTTGATAGGTCAATGAGAAGAAATTGTGCAGCAGACTTTCTGTGTTTTACTTTCTTCACAGATTTTCTCAACATTTGATAATTTGGAGATTGGACCTCTAATTTGGTGAAGGTTTTGACTTACTCTTGATATAGAGGTGTTCTAAATTCAAGAGTAGGTTGTTCTTTTGGAGATTAACACTCTCCATCAAATCTTAGGACATATTGTCTCTAAGAATGGAATTTCAACAGATGAAGACAAAATTAAAGTAATTTTAGATTTACCAAGACCTAAAACTGCTAAAGAAGTTCAAGCATTTATGGGACATTGTGGATACTATCTGTTGGCGAAAACTTCAGCTCTAACGCCACTGTTGCAGAAATACTTTCGCCCTGAAGGTGGGTTTCGCGACAAAGCTTGAACTCTGTCAGGCCTGCGGAAATTGTCGCGCCACCGTAGTAGAATGCTAAACTAGAGTGATTCAGAATACCTCTGTAATCAACAGTAGCTCAGCCTAATTAACGTCGCCTTAACTGTGTTATCCTGCAACACAAGTTCTACCGGAACTTCACCAGACTGTCGCTGGAACGTCACCGAAATCTTACCGGAACTTTACCGAAAATAAGCTTAGTTCTGCTCGTAATTGCTTCGGATGAACTTATGTGAAGTAAGGAAGTAGTGTGTGAGCTTCCTTCATCGAATGAACTTCCTTCTGGAAATTTCACAGTTCTAAAGTGCTACTTTCCGGTTAACTTTTGTACTATGTGTACATCTCCATTTCACCGGAAACTGTGATCAGCTTAAAGTAGAGATGTCTAGCTACAAGATGAGCTATCTCTCATACACAGCTTCAAACTCTGTTACGAGTTATACTTCGTTGTTCTACCGGAAAATCTTGTTTCTGAGAAATTGTAACTGATTGGAAATTACTGAAATATGTTTACTGAGTAAACTATTATTCACCGAAGTATGCGTTTACAAGGAAAGTACTGAAGCACGTTTAGTAACGAGTCGTGATAGTTAACGATAAACAAAACTTCCTACCGTAACACGAAGTAGCTTCAGATTCTTCACAAGTAAAGATTACGCGCAGACATCCACATGAACATGTGTTTTCGATTAGAGAAGATGTGTACAAGTAAGCTTGGCCTCTTCTTGCTCAAGTTACAGAAACTCTCCTACAGTGAGTAGTTTCTTATTACCATCTCTCTTCAGATGAAAAGACCCGACACTTCAGGCTTGTGTTATTCATCTGTACATACGCGATCTATGGCGTCTTCTGAGAACTTCTAAATCTCTCTTCACTCATACGCGATCTATGGCGTCTTCTCTCTCTCTGTGTTCTCCGTCTATGCTTTCCTCTCTACCCGGAGCTCTTCAAATCTTGCTGTATATATACACTTTCTTTTGGCGCTCCTCTGCGCTGTCACTCTTCAATTCACGTTATGCGCGCCTTACGCGCCCGCCGCGGTTAATTGCTCTGTTATGCGCACACCGTGCACTAACTTCGCATACTGTACACCTGTGCGTAGATTTTCCGGAAGATTCTGTTTCTCTCTTTGTCTGTTGCGTCAAATTCGTGAGTGTTTCCTTAACAGCTCCCCCTCAATCACTAATTTGACCTCTTTCGGTCTTTCATATATCTTTCTTTCTTTTATACCTGCCATCTCTTTGAATCTGTTTGTCTTTGTTCCATCCAAGCTCTTTGTCAGAATATCTGCAATCTGATCTTTCGTAGGAGTGTAGACTATTTCTATCTCTTTCTCCATTACTTTTTCCCTTAGGAAATGATACTGAATCTCTATGTGTTTTGTTCTTGCATGAAACACAGGATTCGCTGCAAGATACAACGAGCTCATATTATCTCCATGTATGATCGGTATACTTTGATCTATACTCATGCTTTTAAGTAAAGTCTGCATCCATATTACTTCTTTTGCTGCTTCTACCAGTCCTTTGTATTCTGCTTCTGTTGACGATAAAGCTACTGTGTGTTGCTTCTTCGAACACCAGCTTACCAGCTTGTCTCCTAGGTATATCATATACCCGTGTGTTGATCTTCGGTCATCTTGACTTCCTGCCCAATCTGAGTCACTGTATGCTCTAAGCTTTATATCTGACGTAAAAGGATAATATAATCCTTCCTTTATAGTTCTTTTGATATATCTGAGAACTCTTTGTCCTGCAACCCAATGTTGCTCTGTCGGACAATGCATAAATTGTGAGAGAACTCCCACCGGAAAACTGAGATCCGGTCTTGTTAGCGTAGCATATATTAAGCTTCCTACTAACGATTGATACTTCTTCATATCTTTAAACTTTGTACCACTATATTTATTGAGTTTATGGTTTACTTCAAGCGGTGTTGAAGCTTCTCTGCAATTCTCCATTTTGAACTTCTTTAGTAAGTTCAGGAGATACCTTTCTTGTGTGATATATACACCATGATCTGTATATGAGATTTCCATTCCTAGAAAGTACGATAACTTTCCTAGGTCACTGATTTTGAATTCCTTTTCTAGCAGTTTCTTTACCTCTGTGATTCCTGCATCTGAGGTACCTGTAATTATTATGTCATCTACATAGATACAAATGTAGATCATTCCTTCTTCTGTCCTTTTGATGAGTAGACTTGCATCTGCCTTCGAACTTTGGTATCCAAGTTCGTTCAGATACTTCACGAGTCTGTAGTTCCAAGCTCTTGGAGCTTGCTTCAGTCCATAAAGTGCTTTTCTTAACCTGCAAACAAAGTTTGGGTATCTGGAACTTATAAACCCTTCCGGTTGTTCCATATAGACTTCATCTGATATATATCCATTCAGGAATGCATTCTTTATATCTAGCTGACTTAGCTTCCATCCTTTTGATGCTGCTATAGCAATCACTGTTCTTATGGTTGACATCTTTGCCACCGGACTGAACGTCTCGTCATAGTCTATGCCGTGCGTCTGAGCATAGCCTTTGATAACCAGTCTTGCTTTATGTAATCTCTCTTAATTCCTGCATTCCAAAGATAGTCATTAAATTCTCGGGAGAAGTATTCTCCCCCTCCATCAAACCTCAGTCTTTTAAGCTTTCGTCCGGTGAGTCTTTCGGCATATGCATGAAAATCTCTGAAAGCTCCAAATACTTCTGATTTCTCTTTCAGAACATAAAGAGTTATCCACCTTGTGGCATCATCAATGAATAAGACATAGTACCTTGATCCGCTGATTGACCCTTCTTTCGTTGGTCCCCATACATCTGTATGTATGAGTTCTAGCACACCGTCATGTTTGAATCCTTTCTTCTGGAAAGGTAACCTGTGGGCTTTTCCCATCTGACAGGCTTCGCATTTGTGAATCATATGTTGGTTCTGTATTTTCGGTAATCCCAGTACAGACTGATTCGCTATCATAGCTTTGATTCCTTTTTCGTGAAAATGACCTAATCTCTTGTGCAAGAGATCAAGTTCTGCAATTACCTTTTCATCATGTGTAAGCAGCGCTTGGCCAATGTTCCCTTGTACTCTTAACGTAAAGAGTCTTCCTTCTTTCTTACCAGAGACGATCTGATAATATCCGTTCTTGGGATCTTCTACAAATACACCTTTGTTTGTAAATCTGACCTGAAAACCTTTTTCGACTATCTATCCCACACTGATCAGATTTTTCGGTATGGTTGGAACATACAACACATTGGTTAGCAAATCTGCTCCACTTTTGCATTTCACTTTTCCAATTGATTGTACTTTGTGATTTGTATTGTCACCTGTTTGAACAGTGTGACTCGCACTTCCTTTTTCCAATTCTGACATCAGTTCTATGTTTCCTGACAAGTGATTAGAACATCTAGAGTCAATGTAAAATACCTTTAGATCTTCGTTATCAGATGTGCTGATTGAGTTCATCATCAATGATGTATGACTTTCATTCTGTGTGTCATTTGCGTAGTTGTTGTAGGTGGTGTTGTAGGATTGACTCTGTCCCCAACTTCTTGTTCCACCTCTACCATAGCCTCCTCTTTGATTTTGTCTTCCTCTTTGATATCTTCCGCTTCTGCCTCTGCTATTGTTGTTTTGATTTTGATTTGATCCTTGTTGATTGTGCCAATAGTCATGCGCCAGATGGTTACTTAGTCCACAAATCCAGCAAGCTTTCTTGGTGGTATTCTGGCGGCTTCTTCCTCTTGCTCTTCCTCTGCCAGTGCCTTTACCTCTTGCGTAATAGGCCTGAGAGCTCGACTCTTCTTCGTCTTTTGACTTTCCTTTGTCTTTCTTCTTGTTCTTCATGTACATTGCAGAGCTATGTCCTTTATCTGTGTCTCCTTTCAGGTCTTGCTCATATGTGAGCATCAAACCAAGCAGCTGATTTAACTCTGGTACAAAATGATTTAAGGAGAGTTCAGTTGATAGTACGAAGGGTTTCCACCTTTCATCTCCTCTCAACCCTGTGAGCACTTGCGCTATCAATCTATGATCTTCGACTTCTTCATTTATGGATCCAAGACTATCTGCTAGATCCTTCATTTTAGTGACGTAGTCACTGATGCTTTGACTCGGCTTCTTTTTGAACGTTGTGAACTCGGACCATAGGCTGGCCTTCCTAGCTTTCGTAGTATTTTGGAAATGATCTTCCAATGCACTCCATATGTCCTCTGCTTTCTCCAGACCTCTAATGTGCGGTAGCAGATGATCTGAAACAGTGTTGTAGATGTAGGCTCTTGCCGTTGCATCTTTCTTTTGCCACAACTTTAGGGCGTCTAGTTCTTCTTTTTCCGGTTGACTATCATCTTCGAAGGTCGGCTTCTTTTCTTCTCCGGTCACGTACACCATTAAGTCCTTACTCATAAGTAAGGCTTCCATGCGCATTACCCATGCGGGATAATTATCTCTGTCTAGTTTATCAATTTGGACATGATCTACCATGATCTTCTTCCTCTCGTGGAATGATCCGGCTCTTATACCGATCCTTGAAAACTAACCTGCTCTGATACCAATTGTTGGCGAAAACTTCAGCTCTAACGCCACTGTTACAGAAATACTTTCGCCCTGAAGGTGGGTTTCGCGACAAAGCTTGAACTCTGTCAGGCCTGCGGAAATTGTCGCGCCACCGTAGTAGAATGCTAAACTAGAGTGATTCAGAATACCTCTGTAATCAACAGTAGCTCAGCCTAATTAACGTCGCCTTAACTGTGTTATCCTGCGACACAAGTTCTACCGGAACTTCACCAGACTGTCGCTGGAACGTCACCAAAATCTTACCGGAACTTTACCGAAAATAAACTTAGTTCTGCTCGTAATTGCTTCGGATGAACTTATGTGAAGTAAGGAAGTAGTGTGTGAGCTTCCTTCATCGAATGAACTTCCTTCTGGAAATTTCACAGTTCTAAAGTGCTACTTTCCGGTTAACTTTTGTACTATGTGTACATCTCCATTTCACCGGAAACTGTGATCAGCTTAAAGTAGAGATGTCTAGCTACAAGATGAGCTATCTCTCATACACAGCTTCAAACTCTGTTACGAGTTATACTTCGTTGTTCTACCGGAAAATCTTGTTTCTGAGAAACTGTAACTGATTGGAAATTACTGAAATATGTTTACTGAGTAAACTATTATTCACCGAAGTATGCGTTTACAAGGAAAGTACTGAAGCACGTTTAGTAACGAGTCGTGATAGTTAACGATAAACAAAACTTCCTACCGTAACACGAAGTAGCTTCAGATTCTTCACAAGTAAAGATTACGCGCAGACATCCACATGAACATGTGTTTTCGATTAGAGAAGATGTGTACAAGTAAGCTTGGCCTCTTCTTGCTCAAGTTACAGAAACTCTCCTACAGTGAGTAGTTTCTTATTACCATCTCTCTTCAGATGAAAAGACCCGACACTTCAGGCTTGTGTTATTCATCTGTACATACGCGATCTATGGCGTCTTCTGAGAACTTCTAAATTTCTCTTCACTCATACGCGATCTATGGCATCTTCTCTCTCTCTGTGTTCTCCGTCTGTGCTTTCCTCTCTACCCTGAGCTCTTCAAATCTTGCTGTATATATACACTTTCTTTTGGCGCTCCTCTGCGCTATCACTCTTCAATTCACGTTATGCGCGCCTTATGCGCCCGCCGCGATTAATTGCTCTGTTATGCGCACACCGTGCACTAACTTCGCATACTGTACACCTGTGCGTAGATTTTCCGGAAGATTCTGTTTCTCTCTTTGTCTGTTGCGTCAAATTCGTGAGTGTTTCCTTAACACTATCGAAGATTCATACATATGTACGCCATAATTGCTAGACCTCTTTATGCATTATTGACTCTGTTCAAATGGACCGAAGAATGCGAAAAAGCTTTTAATGAGTTAAAGAATCGATTGAGTTCAGCACCCATTCTTCGAGTCCCCAATTGGAATAAACCGTTTCACATTCATGTGGATGCTTCCAAGTTTGCCATTGGTTGCATCTTAGCCCAACCAGCTGACACAAGAAAATTAGACCACCCGATAGCCTATGCCAGTAGACAATTAAATCAAGCGGAACGCAATTATACTACTACGGAGAGAGAAGGCCTAGGGATGGTATACGCAGTCAAGAAATTCAGACATTACTTACTGGCAAACAAATTCAAATTCTTCATTGATCATCAAGCCCTTTTGTACCTAGTCAACAAGCCTTGCAATACAGGACGACTAGTACGATGGTTTTTATTGCTAATGGAATTTGATTTTGAGGTAATAGTCAAGAAAGGAAACATCCACATGAGAGCAGACCACTTATCTCGTATGACCCATGGAGAACCACCCATAGGAGTACCTGATGACCTGCCAGATACTTATCTTTTTAGCCTGGAAGTATGTCCTCAGTGGGCAGAAAAATTGATCCCGATACTTACACATGGACCTAAAGATGGGATCACGCCAAACCAAACGCAAGATCTCTGGAGGACTAAAAACCTTCACATCATTGCAGGAAGTTTGTACCACCAGGATTCAAGCGGATTATTGATGAGATGAGTGGAAGAAGAGGAACAAGAAATGTGGCTTCAGAAAGCACACATAAACCAATGGAACACTCATTTGAATGCAAATGGAACGTGGCAAACACTCAAGAGATTTGGCATATATTGGCCAACCATGCAAAGAGATGCACATAACTATGTGTCAACTTGTCAAACCTGTCAAGAACAAACCCCAGATGAGAACTCTACCTTATGCTATTCTACGATAGCACCAAGATGGAGCATGCCTCTAGTAAAGTTCTTGAAAACTCAAGAATACCCTGACGGAGCTACTTTAGCCAAGAAGCGTGCTCTTGAAGAACAGAGTAAAGATTATGCCATCATAGGAAAACAACTCTTTAAACGCGGAAAAGATAACCAATTAAGAATGTGCATTCATGAAAATGAATATCTCTCTGTCTTAGAGATGGCCCATACAGGAGCCGCAGGAGGACACTTCTCTGCAGACAAAACAGCAAAAATGATCCTCTTTGCTGGAATGTGGTGGCCAACTCTACATCAAGACGCCATAACATATGTGCAACGGTGTGATACTTGTCAACGAACGAAATATCCTATTAGAAGAGATGAGATGCCACTTAGACCCATGATGAGTGCTAGAGCTTTCACGAAGTGGGGAATAGACTTTATAGGACCTATTAGCCCACCCGCAAAAGGGTCACATGCCGAATACATAATTGTAGCCACAGATTACCTGACCAAATGGGTTGAAGCAAAAGCAACAACGAAAAATGACGCAAGAACTACAGCCAAGTTTCTCTTCAAGAACGTCTTCACTAGATTTGGACTACCTATAGAGATTGTGAGTGATAGAGGTACACACTTTGTTAATGAAGTGATAGAAGCCCTATTGAATGAATTCTTGGTAATTCATAAGAAATCTGCCCCTTATCACCCACAAGCAAATGGACAAGCGGAAAGTTCAAATAAAATCTTGTGTACCGTTCTCACCAAAATCGTTAACAACGGTAGATCAGATTGGGATAAACAGTTACACCATGCTTTATGGGCATTCCGAGTAGCCTATAAAACTGCAATAGGCACTACTCCTTTTAACTTAGTGTATGGACAAAATGCTATTTTGCCAATTGATTTCTTGATTCCCACTCTTAGAGTAGCAACTACTTACGAGTGGACAGGACATGAATTATCAGCCCAATTGGACCAAATAGAAAAGCTTCATGAAACTAGGTTACAAGCAGTAGCAGGTATTTATGCTGCTAAAAGACGACAAAAAGCCTACTTTGATGCTCATATCAAGGACAAAAATTTGAAGGAAGGAGATTTAGTTTTGGTATACACTTTGAAACAACATGCTAAGAAATTGCAAAAGAGAGGATATGGTCCATTAATCATTAATCGTATATCTACAAGTGGAGCCATCAGCTTAGCAACCTTAGATGGAGACGTGTTACCAAACTACATCAGTGGGTGTAGAGTAAAAAAATACCTAGAACCATTAACAGAAGAAACTATGTCTCGATTAATCAAAGGTAAGAATAGACGCATAGAAGAGGAAAGAATACGAGAAGAAGCGAGACAAGAAGCATTGGAAAGGATAAAGAAACGAAAAGAGTGGATGAGAGAGCGAGATGAAAGATATCGTCAAGGAGAAGAACTCATCCCGATGGCTAATTTTAGAGCCACTCAAAACCTAGGATCGCAAAGAACACAACCATATCTAAATTTGGGAGCCGGAAAAATGGAGTATCACTTGGTAAATGCTCTTATTGACACAGGAGCCACTGTAAGCTACATTAAGTTTTCTTTGACCCAAAAACTCAAGGAGACAATACACCCCTCAATGGCCCAATTGATAGGAATAGGAGGAACAATTACTCAATGCATAGGTGAGATCACCTTACTGTTGCATCTTGGCAACAATACTATGGAACAAAAGCTGTTAGTGTGTCATGACCAAGATTTACTTGAAGAGATAGTGTTAGGTCAAGACTGGATTTACGAATACGAGGTGACCATTCAATTGGCGTTGGGATACATCTCAGCCAGGATAGGACATCGTGAAGTATTCAGCCTGCTAGATGAACGACCACTCACATCTGTACGCATGGAGCAAACTGTGCATTCTAATGAACAAAGTCCTGAATGTATGATCACTAGCACTATAGAGACACCTTCATCGAGTACTATATGTGCGGACACATTGAATTCTGCTTGCACACCTTGTTCTAGTCTAGCAAGTCTTGAGAGTATCAGTCAAACTGAAATCAACCTCACTGAAACACCATGCATTAGAGAGACTAAGCCTCAGAGTAATTCAAAATCTGTCACCATTAAAATATACCCTATTCCATACTCTAATCAAGCGTGGATAAAGAAAGATCAAGTGGAGGAATATCTTCGTCGACAGAAGCACAACCGACATCAAAACGAACAATCAAAAGAGAAATCAACTCAGTCTGAACAACGAAGTCATCGACAAATTACTTCAATATGGATTCCAAAGAAAGTCATAGCCGCTCAACGAGATCGATCGCAAATATGGGTTCCGAAGTCTTGCATTCCAAGGAAAATAAACCGAAAGGATGATCCCCGAAACAAGAAGAACCAATGCAATCCACAGGCAAAACAACCACAAATAAAGCGTTACTGGAGAAAAAAGGAGTCTGCAAGGGCAACCCGACCCTCCCCGAAATTCACGAAGCAGACCAAGCAGACCTACAACCAGAAGAAAAGAGCCACATTCAGTGGAAGTGGGCAACATACAACGAAGCCCAGCACAATGAAGCAAATCTGGATACCAAAAGACAAATTGGACGGCATGCATACGCCAAATACTTCCAATTGCACACATATGGAGTTGTCGAGATCCCAAGTATGCATGATAGGGCCACATTACAAGGCCAAGCATTCGGCACATCCGTCTTCTATTTCAGGATAGTCAAGCACATTTTCCTAATGGGAAAATAGGAGAGCACTTGTACATATATTAAGAAAATACTCCAAAAAATGTAATAACCGCTTCGGCTACGAACTAACTTTTCTGTTTTCCTTCTCAGATGAAAATATAAAAATACATAAAAATGTGAAAAAATCCAGGTATTACCTTTCTCACACACACGAGACAGGGACGACACCATTCACTCGGAGCAACATCGAACTTATAACCAACATATAGAGGAGGATTTCTGAGAACATATGGATACTAATTCATACTCTATATTGAGTGCAGATGGCATCCACTGATTCCGAATCTACACAGCAAGAAGAGGTGCAACTTCTTCCATTAGAATCAGTAACAAAAGCAAGAGGTCACTGGTTCAGAGATGATCAACCAGTGGCAGAGCTAATCTTCATGGCTACAATCAAAATTATGGACACAGATCATTACTTTCCAATCATGTCTCAGGATTTCAAAACGATCATACAAGGACTACCTCATATTGAGGATGTATGGACACAAGCAGGAATAGAGGCATTTCTTAAACTGCCTATATATGTACCAGACTTTCAGAGGTGTGCATAGGTGATGAATACCATGCAGCCTGCCGCAACAAAAATATCAGTCCCAGAAGCCCGAGTATTGGATACAGTCGGGACATGGAAGACCATCCAATTCACACATGAGTTGATTAATAGAGCTTTTGGATGGAATCAAACAGGAATTACGAGTGTCAAGGAGGAATGCCATGATCCCAAGAAGAGATCATTCCTGGAAATTAACAGAATTGACATAGAGGATGCTGTACGACTGGTACATCAACATTTTTGCTTTCCCAGCATGCACAGGTATAGAGCTCCACAGAAAATAATAGTCCAACTACTATCACATGCCATGAGGCAAATTGGAAACAAAATCAATCTAACAGGGTATGTCCAAGAAAGATTGTTTGAAGCACAAAAGAAGTGGGGGCAAAAGAAGTTTTTGAATGGCAGTTCAGCTCTTACATTGTTGATTTATGAAGCTTTAGAAATGAAGAACTGTTTGAGAGAGATGCCAACCTCGGAAGGACTAGCAAGATACGTAAAATCAGCTACGGTCCCTAAGAAGAAGAAAGCAGTAGCTATGGTTGAAGAGGCTGGAACCAGCACACAGAAACCCATGAGGGGTACGAAGCGTTTACGGGAAGAGGAAGCCCAAGCAACACCACAATCAAAGAGAATGCATCTCTTATCGAAGATCACGACGGCTCAAATGCCGATTACTAAGAGAGATCTGTCCGCTGCCCTCGAGGAAACACATCAGTATATGCAAGGGCAGGTCAATTTAAACGTTCAAGGACATCATTATAGACAAGCTAGTCAAGAGAAGACACAACGTAATCAAGAGCAAACACCGAAACAAGCGGGAAGATACAAAGAGTTGGGCATTGATGATTCTAGTACCAACACGGAATCGAGCCCTGAAAAAGATACATTAGATACTGATATACGGACAGAAACACACGAGGATGAATGGAACGAGATCGATCAAGTGGAAGTGATGCCACAAAATCAAGAAGACAAAAATAAGCATCAAAGAAGACACAACCCGTGTCGCACATGTAAAACCACCTATTAAAGAGGAAGAACAAACTCCAGTGAGTAAGGAAACGGAACGGCGACACCAAGAACAAATTATGATCGAGGTGCCTGATGAAACACCTCAGGGAAATAAAGAAGACATGGGGGCTGAGCCAAGGATCCAACTTCAGATTAGGCAGCCCCATGACACCACATTACACATTGCTCAGGGCAAGGACGTCAATACCGGAGAAGAGCCGGCAATACCAAAAACATGGCTTAACGTGGATGTTACTCAGTTGAAACCTGTAGTAAAGCAGATGATTCAAACAGCCATGGACACTCAACAACAGATGATGGATATAGATGCCGAGTATGATCAAGCAAGAAGAGAAAAGAATCAGTTTCAACTCATGAGTGAACAGCTATCGGCACAATTGATTGCAGCACAAAAAGAATTAGCAAACAAAAATACAGAAATGCTGGCAATCTAGACACAACATGCAGCATCCATTGCTCAGAATCAACAGCTGCATACACAACTAACCGAGTTGCAAAGATTACACGAAGCGAGCGAGGCTGAGAAAGAGAAAATGAAGATGTGAAGCATGCTATTAGAGCAACAACTCAAGCTATATTTGGAAGAGAACGACAGCCTACGCAATAGAAATAAAGATCTAATGAAGTCTTTATTATATGATCAACCACTAATACAACAGGAATCCACAGAAACCAAGGATCAAGAATTTCGGGATCAAATCTCAAAATATGAAGAGCTGCTAAAGCAAGAACAAGCCCAGATAGAAGAATGGAAGGGCAGATATGCCAATGAAACCAGTGAGCTGAAGCGTCAATTACAAAAGGTGAATGCCAAACTGGTCCAAAGCTATAGTGAAAACATGGATCATGTAGCTGACATAGGTAAAGAACTATTGGCAACTAAAGAAGCACTCGGAGAAGCCATGCAAACAATAAAAGAAAAAGATGAATGCATAGAACAGCTGAAGACTCAGAAGAAAGACAAAGAACCGATCGGGACATCAGTAGTGCCAGAAAAGGAACATCCTACTGACGAGGTAGAGGTAAGCCCTCTATCTCAACCGATCTATGATTCTCCAATACGTGGGCAGGTGGCAGATATACATGATGATCATCCTATGCCATATACTACAGAAATAAGTCAGAAGGAACGGGCACTAGTGGTGTCCCGATTGACGGAAAATTTTGAAAATGAAGTTATTAAAGTCATGAAAGAAGCAAAGATCAAAGGAAAAGACTTAGAGACGCTTGTTAGACGATAATAACTCAATCCAACTTTCGGACGAGTATTATCGGGTCCTCGGGTTCTTGGGAGTGGTAGGGGTCTGTTAGACAGAGGCCCTGTACTATTTTCCCAATCCCTTACACAATCACAAGTATTCTCTCACTTCTTAACACAAGGAGTGAGTTTGAATACTGACTACTCTTCGGCATAGTGATTGTTAAACTATTCGAACCGAATATGCTATGATAATAGCGTAGTGATCCAACCGTAACTTACAACTATTAGAATTCGTTCACTACTTGAATTTTTCTCAGTAAGACGATTTCATGTGACCGGTAGATATACCGAACAACATATACAGACAACCCGGGTCGAGATTACGTCAAACTTTCATATGACAGCGCAAGTTATCGATTTCTACCGCAATTAGTAACTTACTACAACTTCTGTCCACACACAGATCTTTACCGAATACTCAGTGATCACAGTTTATTGTATAGAACCTGGTCACTTAACCTAAAAAGGTACTAAACTTTGTTCTTACACAGCCTCATGCCAGACAACAAACACACAATCTCACAGCCGAGAAATACAGAATCATATATAACTGATCAACAAATAGACTCACCACACGAGACTACTGAATGGAAATCGATTCAACCAAAGAATAGCAGAATAATTAAATATGAATAGAATGGAACAGTACTCAATGTCCTCAGCAATGTCTCATACACAGCTTTTAAAATATGTTACTCGCGGTCTCCGAATACTTCAGTTTCGATGTGATCAACCCTATTCACTACAGTGCGCAACAGAACAGAGACGTATCTATCCTCCTGTCTCTCTCAAATACATTCCTGTTAACTATCAATCCAAGAGTCTGTTTAACACAGTAAACTCTGCTCCACCAGTCTAACAAAATGACGACGCGATGACAGAACTCTTTTTCTCTTCCTGTCTTCTGCTTTTATTGCTTTTTCGCATTCTTCATCTACCGACTCTTGTGAAATTTCCTACATCTCCGTCATTTCAGCCACAAGTCTTGTTTATCCTTCTTCTGCGGTTGCGGTTGTCTCGCTCCATCAGCCTTGTAACACTGGCACGCACGGTGGACTCGAACCCGCAAGTGCAATACTGTAGATGATATCCTTTTGCCTGGGGCTATCCTCCTGTTTTCCTTCTGTACATGCATCAGAAAGACTCTGGCTAGTCGTTTATAATGTCCATATCCTACTGGTGATTCAGCAAATATCTTTCAATCCCGAATGTGTCACTGTACGTAATAGGTCGTCTCTTTCTCCAGAACTTCCTCAAACTGGTATAGCTGGTCTAGTTGCCTCTTCATGAAGTTCTGCTTTCTTATATGCTGTTGCTTCAAAAATTCATGCTTTACATACTCATATTCTTCAGCTGGACCCACCGTCTTGATCATGTGCTTTAAGCGCTTTGTCTATGGAATCAAAGTACCCTCTGTGCTGTTGAATCCATGTCTTCTGCAGAAGCCATGTGACCATACAGTATCCTATCACCACCTGGCTGAAATATCCGTTTACAGTGTCTGTCGGTCCATGCCAGGATTTGAATTCCCAATCCTTTCTGATTGTACTTGTTCTAGTGGTGGAACAAGTATGGCTAGCCATCTCCTGCGAAAAAGTGTCCAGCGATTTTGAATATGACTATCCAACTGTTCTTTTAATAAATCTATGTCCATATTTGTCATCATTGTGGCATTTAATTCTACACCCTCATCTTTTAATATCTGCTTTTCGAACTCCTGCAATACTTGTATTCTTGACTGCAAAAGTTGATTTTCGGCTTGCAGGTGAGCATTCAGGGTAGAAAAACTGAACATCTCAGTTTGAATTTGTGTTTGGATAGCTTGCTGCCACTGATTAAGGTCTTGGACATACTTTTTTACAGTGATCAATTCGGCCGTAATATGCTGGTTGTCTTGTTGTAACACCTGTATTAACGCATCTTTGTCGTCCAATCCTTTTTGCATATGTGCCATTACTGAGTTGGACTTAGTCATTGTTGCTAATAGCAACTCGTTTCGGTGCTGAATCGCTTGTTCCTGTTGTCGTAAATATTGGGAAACCTCTTGGAGTTGGTTCTTCATTTTTGTAACAAAATCGGGTTGGGGGTCATTCGGTGTTTGCTTTGGACTGGCAGTAGGCACGTTGTCTGTCTTTTGTCTTCTAAGGGACAGCCGAAATGGTGTCCCTACTGTTTGGTTCTGTGGGCTGTTACCTGTGTGTAATAAAGATGCAGCCGAGGTGGAGGGTTGGGCTTCTTCTTGAGGCGCTGTGTGGTGTTCGTGGTAAAGAGAGGGGGACCAGTGTAACTGTTTCTCCTTTACAGACTTGGCAAAACCAAATATAGCAGCAAAATACAATGGTAAATGTTAGACGATAATAACTCAATCCAACTTTCGGACGAGTATTATCGGGTCCTCGGGTTCTTGGGAGTGGTAGGGGTCTGTTAGACAGAGGCCCTGTACTATTTTCCCAATCCCTTACACAATCACAAGTATTCTCTCACTTCTTAACACGAGGAGTGAGTTTGAATACTGACTACTCTTCGGCATAGTGATTGTTAAACTATTCGAACCGAATATGCTATGATAATAGCGTAGTGATCCAACCGTAACTTACAACTATTAGAATTCGTTCACTACTTGAATTTTTCTCAGTAAGACGATTTCATGTGACCGGTAGATATACCGAACAACATATACAGACAACCCGGGTCGAGATTACGTCAAACTTTCATATGACAGCGCAAGTTATCGATTTCTACCGCAATTAGTAACTTACTACAACTTCTGTCCACACACAGATCTTTACCGAATACTCAGTGATCACAGTTTATTGTATAGAACCTGGTCACTTAACCTAAAAAGGTACTAAACTTTGTTCTTACACAGCCTCACGCCAGACAACAAACACACAATCTCACAGCCGAGAAATACAGAATCATATATAACTGATCAACAAATAGACTCACCACACGAGACTACTGAATGGAAATCGATTCAACCAAAGAATAGCAGAATAATTAAATATGAATAGAATGGAACAGTACTCAATGTCCTCAGCAATGTCTCATACACAGCTTTTAAAATATGTTACTCGCGGTCTCCGAATACTTCAGTTTCGATGTGATCAACCCTATTCACTACAGTGCGCAACAGAACAGAGACGTATCTATCCTCCTGTCTCTCTCAAATACATTCCTGTTAACTATCAATCCAAGAGTTTGTTTAACACAGTAAACTCTGCTCCACCAGTCTAACAAAATGACGACGCGATGACAGAACTCTTTTTCTCTTCCTGTCTTCTGCTTTTATTGCTTTTTCGCATTCTTCATCTACCGACTCTTGTGAAATTTCCTACATCTCCGTCATTTCAGCCACAAGTCTTGTTTATCCTTCTTCTGCGGTTGCGGTTGTCTCGCTCCATCAGCCTTGTAACACGCTTATGAAGCCTTTCAATATTCCATACGGATTACTGAAAGAGAAAACACGTCAATATATCAAGAAGATCACAAAAACGAGCCCTGATGAGCAGCTCAACTTCGAGAATGACACATTCAATTTCACTCAAGCAGAATTTGAATCCGCACAGCCAGTTTGGAGAAGAAAGTTTTTGGAGAAACATCCGACACTAAGGATACACTGGCAAGCTGCTCCATATTCCCTGTAGGTAAATCTTGCATTTTGTCCTGTACCTCGTAGAAGAGAAGCTAGAGCATTTTTGGACATGCAAAGGAATGGTACAATAAATAATCAGTGGCTGAATTATCCACTACTTCCAAGCCCTCCACATAACTATTTACCAACGGAGGATTATATGGTCAAGACCATAGAATTTTGGCTACAGAATTACGCGACAGTACCTGATTTAGCTGTCAAAATGACCAACAAAATACTTAGCATGATCCTCACAGTTTTGAAGGTATTCAAGCATGCGGCATACACATTTTTGAACTTCATAGGCATTAATCAGGGCACAGATATACTTATTTTTTATCTATCAGTGATGCCAAGCAGACCAACTATAATGGCTTATTACTCCAGGCTTATGTTCTTGCCAAGTCCATATATGCAGACATTTGAAGAAGCGTTTTTTACAGGATTCTTTGAAATAGATTCAGAGATCTTTTTGAAGATGTCATCCAACCTGAATGCCAGACTCGTAGCATATGAATTAAGCTTCTTCGCAGACCACAGACAGCCACCCAATGACGGTGTGAAGGCAGAACAATGGAAACAACTCATGATACGTGAAGCCAATCAGCTGAATGCTACAGAGCAAAGAGTTTATCAAACATAATATGCCCG
>CM035413.1:62897766-63262766 GCA_020310875.1 Ceratopteris richardii | reverse complement strand
TGTGTTTAGAACATGTATTTGCAAACATATGTCACTATCCATCGATCAAATTGTTTCCCAAGTATTGATCAACTTCATTATTGGAGAAGGTTTGTTGAGATGGATCTTCACATAGGCATGATGCTTCTTTGAGTACTTCACCTTTACTTTTTATATCATCACTTCCTAAGCTTATAGATACCTTCAACCCTTCGACTATCTCATGTCTTGGTTCTTGATTTGTTCCTTGAACTATTTGATTTTGTTTTGATTTATTTCTTTCATTGATTGTTTTGATTTAGATTGGCTTCCACATGTCTTCTTGTATCCCCCCATCTTAGTACTTGGTGTATTTAAAGCACTCAAATATGCAATCATTGTGGCAAAGATATCTATAGGCTCTTGATATCTGAAAACTTTAGAGATTACACATTCCATTTGTAGGATTTTCTTGATGAACCTCATCATAATTATGTATGTGTACTCCATGAATAGCTGATTCATGCACAATTAGGGTTTTAAACACTTTATGAGCTTGGAAAATATCTATAATTGTTTTTTTTTAATAAAAGGAAGTTCCACCTTATCCTACTCTCCCGGACTTGTATTAAATAAAGAAAAAGAAAAGTACAAGTGAAGGGGACTAGTGCTTACGGGACCGTCCAAGTCCCACAAAGCTGTTGGAGACCTATAAATCTCCAACGGTTTGATCTATAATGATTTAAGAGCACCTCTATATCAGTTATGGACCAAAGTTTACACAAATGTTACCTTCATTTACCAAATCTTTCACTATCACTTCTCTGAGTGAAAATTTTCTTTCTTCAAGAAGTCTGCTTCAAAGATTGACTTCATTACCTGCACATATCTTCATATTTCTTCAGACTAATGATGCACATATCTCCATGCTACCTTTGCGCAATCATATCAACCATTAGTCCTTCAAAAGAATCATTAAAACTTTAATTTGATCCTTAAGATCAAAAGTATGTTAGAAACTATCTTCTTGAATAAGCGACTTTGACATAGCTAACTTCTGAGGATGATTTCTCCTAGCACAGATCTCGTTTTGATAAATTCTTTTAGCCATAGCTTTCTTACCTTCTAACTTAGATTTTGAATGCTCACTCATCAAAAACATTACACTGCGAACAGAGATCTACGCAAAACATGACACAAAAACATGCATGACTCTGAGAGATCTACCTGCAGACTTTACATACACATGTTCCTATTGATCATACTCACAGCATGAAAGAAATTAGACCATGAAACTCTGAACATAGCCTCATTAGCTTCTAGATTAGATGTGTACAAAAGATTTCTTGATCCACATGATCAGGCTGAGAGAAATCAGAGAAAGACGCGATGCTAACTCATGAAGATGACTCTCAACACACCTATCTCAATGACACATGGCTTCTAATGACTCGCTCTCACTTATTCCTTTACATCATTGACTTATATATATATATATATATATATATATATATATATATATATATATATATATATATATATATATATATATATATATATATATATATATATATATATATATATATATATATATATATATATATATATATATATGTTTTTGGAATTATCCCACATCTATTACATTACTCCTTACCATCCTAAGGATCATCTACACTCATAGTACAAGAATTTTCATCTGTAATGTACATATGTATACAAGCTTTACTTCTGAAATCTCTTCACTTTCTCAAATGGCTTCTTTCACTTCAATCTCATCATTGACTTGCTTCAAGCTCTTTGTAATCATCAATTTGTGATTGCTTTTCTCCAACAGCTCCCCCTTAGACACTTTTCGATTTGAAAACCTTTTTGTTTTGTACACCCACTTACATCCAATGACCTTGTGGTTCTTTGGTCTTGACACCAATTCCCATGTTTCATTTTCAAGTAGAGCATCATACTCTTCTTGAATTGCCTTCTTCCCATTCTGTTTACCTTTAGCTTCTTCATATGTGATTGTATCTTCTTCTGTCTTCACAATGTAAGCATAATCTTTTGTTGTTAAGAAAGATGTATCATAACTATACCTAATAGGCTCTTTTTTTTCTCTCAAAGATCTTCTCACCTCTGCACTTCTTGATGTCTGAGCCACATTTTATTTTGGATCAAATGTTGGCCCATCTTCAACATTGCCCTGCAAATTACTTTTGCAATCAACATCATCAAAATCTTCTTCCTACACCCTTACTTTTGTCTTCCCTTTGCTTTGTATTTCTTCAAAATCTGCATAATCATTTGTTGACCCTGTATACCATGTGCTTTGCTCATCAAATGTAACATCTTTTGTAACAAGAAATTGCTTTGTGGATGGACTCCACAATCTGTAACCCATCTGTCTATCATCATACCCAATAAACACATACTTCTCTACTTTGGGTTCTAGCTTATGTCTCAATTGTGAAGGAACATAAGCATATGCTAAACATCCAAACACCTTACAATGATCAAGATTAGGTTTCTTACCCTACCATGCTTCATAAGGTGTTCTTCCATCCAAAGCTTTACAAGGTAACCTATTCACAAGGTATGTTGCAGTGTTGATACCCATAAGTAATTTGGACAATTCTTTTCTTTCATCATTGCTCTTGCAAACTCTACAAGAGTTCTATTTCTTCTTTCTGCAACTCCATTTTGTTGAGGAGAGTACATGCAAGTTACTTCTCTGTTTATACCTGCATTCCACAAATAATCATCAAACTAATGTCTTGAACACTTCTGATTTGTCCTTGATTACATATAAAGTAATCCATTTGGTTGCACCAACAACAAATAACACATAATATCTAGATTCATTGATGCTATATTCCCTTGAAGGACCCCACACATCTGTATCAACCAATTCAAGCATATTTGAATACTTGTATCCTGATTTATTGTATGAACTTTTGTGTGCTTTTCCTAATTGACAGGCTTCACACTTGTACACCATGTGTTGACCTTCAACATTTGGCAATCCAAGAACCACATCATTCTTTGATATTTCCTTTATTGCTCTCTCATTGAAATGACCTAGCCTTTTATGCCATAGGTCTAACTCAGACATCTTTTGACTTCCATGAGTAAATAATGCATGTCCCACATTACCTTGGACCTTGAGAGTAAACAACCTTCCTTCCTTTTTACGTGCAATGATATTTCTATATCCTTGACTTGGATCTTGCACATAAACACCATCATTTGTGAATCTGACTTCATATCCCTTCTCCACAATTTGTCCTACACTTATCAAGTTTTTGGGAATAGTAGGAACATAAAGTACCTTGCTCAAGAGTGTGCTTCCACTCTTTGTCTTCACTGATCCAATGTTTTCCACTTTATGCTTTGTATTATCTCCTGTTTGAACTGTATGTCCATTCACCTTTGCTTCCATATCAGTCATCAATGGTATATTGCCGCTCAGATGATTGTTACATCCTGAGTCAATATAGAACACCCTTTGGTCTTCTCCTATATCTTCATGTGTTGCATTCAAGATGAGAGTCATGCCATCTTTTTGATCTGATGCATAATTATAATAGTTGTTGTTGTAAGACTCAGAGTGAAAACGTCTTCCACCTCCTCTAGCACATGATATCCTACCAACTCTTCCTCTGAAGTTGCCTCTTTGGTTTCTGCCTCCTCTACCTCTTCGATTGAAGCTCTAATTATTACTTCCACCATTTTGATTGTTATACCAACAATCATTTGCCAAATGATTGGTTCTGCCACAAATCCAACAAGCTTTAGTATTGTCTTTGTTCTTAGCTCCTCTTCCTTTACCTTTAAAATTCATCTTTCCTTTTGTAAAGTTAGCTTGATTTGAAGTTCCTTCATCATGAGTTTACTGCTTTCCTTTGCCATTCTTTTTCTTGTCCTTGGAGTACATAGCTTGACTTGCACTCCTATCATTGTCTCCCTTAATGTCCTGCTCAAAAGTTAGCATGTGTCTTAGCAATTGATTAAGATCACGAGTAAAGTGATCTAATGACAATTCTATGGACAATATGAAAGGCTTCCACTTTTCATCTCCTCTCAGACCTCTAAATATTTGTCTTACCAACTATCCTCTTCAATATCTTCATCTATTACTCCCAAGCTATCTGCAATATCCTTCATCCTTGCCACATAATCCGAAATTGATTGTGAGCTCTTCTTCTTGAAAGTTGTGAACTCTTCCCATAATGAGGACTTCCTTGACTTGGTTGTATTTTGGAAATGCTCTTCCAAAGCATTGCACACATCTCTTGCACTTTCTAATCCTCGAATGTGAGGTAGAAGATAATCATTTACAGCCATGTAAATGATGCTCCTAGCTTGAGCATCCTTCAACATCCAATTCTTCAAACTTGCAAGTTCCTCCCTAGTTGGAACACTAGGATCTTCAAACTCAAGCTTTTCTTCTTCTCCTATAATGAATGCCATCAAATCTTTGCTCATGAGGTGTGCCTCCATCCTCATGGACCAAGCTGGATAGTTCTCTCTATCTAGCTTATCAATCTGCAAGGTGTCTCCCATCTTTGATCTTCTGTGTCTGAAATTACTAGGATTTATGATAATATAGTGTACCTTTGAAGCTTTAATCCTAATTGATCCTTTGAACTCGTGCTTTGTACTTTTACAGGTCATCTTCAAGAATTTTGCTTTGTCCACCTTCAATTAGAAGGAGCTTCAATATCTACAACAGTCCAGACTTCCAATGCCTTTACTTCACTTGTATTACACCTTCAACTCTGATACAACTGTTAGAGACCTCTAAATCTCCAAAGGCTTGATCAATACCTCTATATCAGTTATGGACCAAACTTTACACAAATGTTACCTTCATTTACCAAATCTTTCACTATCACTTCTCTGAGTGAAAATTTTCTTTCTTCAAGAAGTCTGCTTCAAAGATTGACTTCATTACCTGCACATATCTTCAAATTTCTTCAAACTAATGATGCACATATCTCCATGCTACGTTTGCGCAATCATATCAACCATTAGTCCTTCAAACAATCATTAAAACTTTAATTTGATCCTTAAGATCAAAAGTATGTTAGAAACTATCTTCTTGAATAAGTGACTTTGACATAGCTAACTTCTAAGGTCGATTTCTCCTAGCACAGATCTCGTTATTCTAAATGATTGTAGCCATAGCCTACTTGCCTTCTAACTTAGATTTTGAATGGTCACTGATCAGAAACTTTACAATGTGCACAAAGATCTAAGAAAAACATTGACACAAAAAAGTGTGCGACTCTGAAAGGTCTACCTAGACTTTACATACACATGTTCCTATTGATCATACTCACAGCATGAAAGGAATTAGACCATGAAACTTTGAACATAGCTTCATTAGCTTCTAGATTAGATGTGTACACAAGATTTCTTGATCCACGTGATCAGGCTGAGAGAAATCAAAGAAAGACTCGACGCTAACTCATGAAGATGACTCTCAACACACGTATCTCAATCACACATGGCTTTTAATGACTCTCTCTCACTTATTCCTTTAAATCATTGACTTATATACATATGTTTTTTGAATTACCCCACATCTATTGCATTACTCCTTACCATCCTAAGGATCATCTACACTCATAGTACAAGAATTTTAATATGTAATGTGCATATGTATACAAGCTTTACTTCTGAAATCTCTTCACTTTCTCAAATGGCTTCTTTCACTTCAATCTGATCATTGACTTGCTTCAAGCTCTTTGTAATCATCAATTTGTGATTGCTTTGCTCCAACAAGAGTGGGGGAGGATCTTATACAGTTTAGATGGCATTACAAAGAAGGTTAATCACCCTCTCATCACCTACATGTGGGGCCCAGTTGGGTTTCAGCTTATTGTTGATCAAAAGGAGCACCAGATGATGCCTAAAGTGGAGGGATTTCTTGCAGGTAATGATTCTTTTATCAAGGAGGAACAAAAATTCTCAATCATAAACGCGAAGAAGGAAATTTGCCCCCAAAGATAGCAAAAAATGCATCCTTTCTAATATGGATTCTACACACACCTCAACAAATATAGCAACAACATGATATGGAGTGCCCTCCGAGTTTGTCGTTGTTCCTTACCATTTCCAAGTAGCCTTTCTCCTTCGAGTTTCCCACGTTACATTATGCTATGGAAGCCCTCACGTGGTACATGGCTTCCCTTCTAGCCAAAACAAAACCATGTAGGGACTTTTCTATATCTATAAAAAATATCACGTTCTCTCTTCACGTGTATTCTATGTGTATAATATTTCATATAAAAAAACAAATACCTATAAAAATAAATATATACACATGCATTTCCATAGATACAAATGCACCTTGATGCATACATAGACAAATATATGTATGAATATATACCATTGATGCTCTCATATGCGGTATTCAGTGCACACCAATGATTTGCATGATTGCTCTCTCGATACTCTTAATCTTTACGCAATGAGACAACCATGTTCATGCTATTCAACCGCAAAGAAATGAAAATGAAATGTGTTAAGCATTCATGTGCAATCATATCCACAAACAAAGATGGATTTCACCAATAGCAGATATGTTGATGGTATCCAAAAGTTTTTCTTCATTTAAAGACACAATGAATATAGGGCTCATCAAGACATGCCTAGATCTTGGAATTTATACATAGCCTTAGCCCTCCTTTGATTAGATCGTTAATTAATTTGTATCACAACTTTGAGGATTGACTTTGCTAAGATTTCTTACATAAGTCGGCAAGTTTAATAAGTTCATAAGCAATTCAAAGGACATCTTCTTGAAAAGTTCTTGATGTTCCTCCTATGGTTCCGAATGAAATCTACTGAAGAGATATTACTTTACAAATAACTTTTTCTCCTGTTAAAACACTTTTTATTAGAGTCTTTTCGACCATGTGTTTCCTAGTTTCATTCTCTTCTAATTCACTTTTGTTGTTTTATGTTAACAACATGTTTCTCATTCATTACTTTTCATCTTTTTGTTTTTTAATTCACACATAGTTCATACAATCACGTACCCATATTCTCTTTATTTATGTGTGCACATGACCCTTCATGTAAATCACGCAGAAGGTAGGGAAAGAAAATGCATGTGAAATCAAGCAACAAACTTCAGAACATCAAAAATGATTATTGAGCATGAATTACGAAGCGCGTCCTGTTCTCCTCTCAAATTTCAATATTTTCACATAGCATGTTCACCAAAACAACTCCAACAGCTAAAGTAAAATCGTGAAAGTTCCAAGAAAACTCGGTGTTCACTATGAAAAAAATGACGGTAAAACAACAACGTTATTCAATGATAGCATCAAATGAAACACAAAGATTTCCATAATAAAGTTGAACGAGTGGGTTGGTCTGCCTCAAACCTGAGTAAATGTAAACTTGTCCTTCTCATTGTGGGTTGAGTGTGTTTATAAGCACAGGAAATAAATTCTGTTGCAACCAATTGCTACCAGTGATGCATAGTTGAATCAGCAAGAAAATTCCTAGCTTATGATATCACTTTTGTCCCTACAGCCCGTCCTCCAAATTTCCTTACTGATGCGAGAAAGGAGCTGGGAAAGCTCACTTCAATTCCTGCGAATTCCTGCAATGTATTCGGTTTGCAAACCATGGTGGAGAAGATTAATGCTGTGATTTCAAACATACAGAATGCATTGAGTTGTCGCATCAACGGAATACATACATTCCTTTGCTTTCGTATGATTGCATCTGCTTCAACCGAATGGATCTCCGAATATTTAAACATCCTCTATTGAATTTTGAAACAGCAGAGTCCATGAGATTATCGCCGCGTTTGACTGCTTCTGATTTGCTTAACAATGTCTACTGCAGCATGCATCAACGGTGCGAATGAACTTGGACCTGCCATCAAACATGATAAACAATCCAGACAAGTTACATACTATTTCACATCTATAAGAACCATTTCCTTAGGAAAAGTTGTACTGTCTTTTCTTAGACACATCTCTCTTCAAGCTTGCCTGAGTTTTGTGGCATAATGTGGGTTCCATTGCCACTAAACCCTTCATGTAGCATGTGTGAATATTGGTGTCTTTAAAAGTTTAAGTCTTGCTCACAATCATGTGCCTGTGGAGACCAGGATAAAATGCAAGGGAAAGAGGGAATAAGGAGGCTCATGGACCAGATCAGTGCCTATACTAGCTATCCCTTATCAAACATCTAAAACAACAACAAAACTTCTCAAAACAATTACACTTCTTCGAATATTTTGCACACGTTGTTCTCAGATGTGTAGAAACATAAATAAAGATGCCTTTGCTTCCCATCACCAAAACCAAAACAAGGGATTTTCCTGTCATCATCGTAACCCAACAAAGTCCCTCCCACGACAGAAATAACATGTTGGTAAGGATTTGGGCATTTGGGTGCGGGTTTCATGTAGAATCATCCCATCAAAGGAATGTTTACTTGCCCACTTGTTGCTCTTTGTGAAATCGATATCAATGATCAGGCTTGCTAATTCCAGACCTGTTTTTTTTAATGCATCTTCAACTTCATAAATACTATTGAATTGATCAGGTATGCTTCGCCAGCCTGCCATCTTTCTGAAGGCAGATCTTTGCCAGCATATCTTTGAAGCTGGATTGTACAAGAAGTTCTATAATTGCAATGTGCTGCAATGTCGTCAGCGTAAAAGCATGTATTTGAGGCTGGATCAGAGAACAAGTGGCAGTAATCTGCCCCATATTCTTCAATCGATGACCTGTAGAGAGAAGTACTCGACTTTCTGATGATAAACACGAAGAAGGAAATTTCCCCCCCAAATATAGAAAAAAATGCATCCTTTCCAATATCGATTCCACACACCTCAGCGAATATGGAGTGCCCTCCGAATTTATCGTTGTTTCTTACCATTTTCAAGTAGCCTTTCTCCTTCGAGCTTCCCATGTTATATTATGCTATAGAAGCCCTCATGTGGTACTTGCCTTCCCTTCTAGCCAAAGCAAAACCATGTAGGGACTTTTCTATATCTATAAAAAATATCATGTTCTCTCTTCGCGTATATTATTTGTGTATAATATTCAATAAAAAACAAAATACCTATAAAAATAAATATATACACATGCATTTCCATAGATACAAATGCACCTTGACGCATACATAGAAAAATATATGAATGAACATATACATTTGATGCTCTCATATGCGGTATTCAGTTCACATGCATGATTGCTCTCTTGATACTCTTAATCTTTACGCAATCAAACAACCAAGTTCATCTTATTCAACCGCAAAGAAATGTATCAAGCATTCATATGCAATCATATCCACAAACAAAATGGAAATGAAATGTATCAAGCATTCATATGCAATCATATCCACAAACAAATTAGATGGATTTCACCGATAGCAAATATGTTGATGGTATCCATCTCAATCGACTCGCTTGTAAGAATCATTTTTATCACAGCTTTGAGTTGGTGTTTGTAACTTGATGTTCGAGACTTGGATTCAGATCACGATGACAGCGTGTCAAATGATATAGATTCTTGCCACACCAAACAAAGCAAAGCGGCTACCACATGGTTGAAGGTCTTGAAAAACTCATTCGTAAGGCCATCGTGCCCCCAACTTTTTCCATGAGGAAGGGAATCAATAACCTCAAGAATCTCAACATCTGAAATTGGTGCTCCACAAAGAACTCGTAGATTTTGTGCGATTTTTTTTAATTTGACCTTTGAGATGATGGCCATGTAGGTCTGTATGTGAGGAGAAAAATGCATGGAAACCCCCAAAACGTAGGTAAAGTGCTTCACAATCAGAGTACTATTTTCTTTATCCTCTTCACATTCAACCCCATCAATGTTCGTCATGAATGGAATTGCTTCTCCTTGAAGAGGTTGCAAATCTCTTTTGTGGGTTTGTCTGCCCTACCTGCCCACCAATCTTTAAAGTATATGTGTAGATTCTTTTTTTGAATTTCTTCTTTGTATCTCATCAAGCTTCTCATTGGAACCATGTGTGATACTGTGAGAGGCCTTTGTTTGTCAGACATTGGTCTACAGAGACCATTCCATGTGTGTGTGGGACGAGGGCTAGTTAGCCAAGGTCCTAAGCTCAGGGATATATCCTAAGGTATTTGATGGTTAGTGGGGATGAGTGTTGCATGCTGACCACATGGCGATGCTAGAACATTCCAGATCACTGCTATTTTAGATACAAGAGGATATAAATGGATGGGAGGAGAGTGGCACACACATCATTTGCATGTTTCTTGAGGAAAGCCTCACACTTGGTATTAGAGCAGGATTTTCATTGAGCTAAATTAGCAGAAATTTTTAGTAGTGGGCGCATGCGTGCATGTTTTTTTTGGTCGCGAGCGTTTCTGGAGTGTTGTCTTCTTCGTTGTCGTTGGTCATCGTCTCGTTGAAGGAACCACGCCATCGGAGTTGGGGCAGAGAGGCAGGAGCTTTTCTCCATAGAAACCTCCTTTTGGTCTATCGGTCCAGGAGAAGTTGGATCGCTCCCTGTCACCGGACGTCGCTGGAGTCAGAGCCAATAGGGGCGCAGTGATTTACTGTAGATCTTGACGCGCAGAAACCTCTCCAGAATTCACGGAACTCAGCTTTCGAAATTTGGTTTTTTTAATTCAATATTGTGCAGAACACTCTGCTTGCTACCCAGAGAGAAGCGGCTTAGCGTTTCTTTGGTTTTCAGCGTAGAGAACCGACTGCTATGTACTTTCTTGGAGTTCCTCAGTGCATGTGTGCATGTGGGATATTGTGTGGGATATTGTACATCTGCGCGCGCACGTTCTTCTCTCAGGCGAAATTTTTTTGAAAGTCATAGCCAAAGAATTTAGTATTTAGAAATTTGGAGTTACCAAAATTTTACCAAAATAGCCAAATTGGCCATAATTTGGGCAAATCACATCCAAATTGTGAGTTCAGGTATTTTCTGCAACAGAGGTTAGAAGTGGATTGTTCTTCATCGAATACCGTCAATGAAGCACTTTTTGAAGATTTGTGCGATCTACGAGCAAAAGGGAGTCGATACTCTACCCGTAGCTCTTCAATTGGACGCTTCAACAATATCAAAGAAAATCGAAGATAAGTATTTAGTCAATATTTGCTTAATTATTCTGTTGATTGTGCATATTAGAACTATTTTTGCATTACGCATAGGATGACGTAATTAGAGCGTAAATAGAGATGGATGTTCGATGCTTGAGCTTTTCTTACAGGTGGTAAGTATAGGCAGGTATCAACCAGAAAAATATTGTGATTGAGGGCCTGTAGTGCCCAACAACATATTTGGAAAAGTTTTCTATTGCAGGTGTTCGAAGATAAAAAGAATAGATCGTGCCTGCCGGCACATGATTTATGCTTGACGTTTCTATTTTCTTTGAAATTATTTCAGATTTCAAAGTGACACCATTAGGCTGGCGAAATATTTAAGTCCTTAAAGATAGCGTTTTGGTTAGAGAAGCCAGATGGCAGCTTAAGGATCTTAAGCCGCCAAGATATCATGGCTCAACTAGCGCTAGGACTGCTGACGCGGTTGAGCAGTGGCTCAGCAAGTGGGAACAGTATTTCCGTCTGTGTCATATCACCGATGATAGGCACAAGATTCAGCAGGCCACTTATAATCTTATGGATGTCGCTCATAGATGGTGGCGTAAGATGGAGCAGGATAAGAAGGAGCCCACGACATGGGATCAATTCAAAATTCTGTTTTACAATAATTTTGTACCACCTGATGAGAGGTCTAGAGCACTAGACACTTGGTTCTTCATCAGTCAGAAGAATCAGTCAGTTCAGGAATATGCAGATAGGTATAGAGAGGTACTTCTTAAAGTACCTGATACCATTTCAGAGTTTCTTCAAGTTCACAAGTTTGTCTTGGGACACAGAGAAACTATCCGACCATTAGTGAGAAAGGAGCGGTGTCAGTCTTTGGCATAGGCCACAGAGATGACCTTGATTTATGAGGATGACCATAGGAGCACAGGTTCCAAGGGCCAGAGATCCCCATGGACTAGGGTTAGCCGACCTTTCTCTACTTCGACTCCTGGTTCGGGCAGTGCACAGCCTTCTAGGGAGGCTAAGCAGGTGCACATGATCCAGACAGTCTCAGGAGGAAAGAGAAAAGTGTCTGCTCTGGCTGAGAGGGCGTATAATCGATCTATTCTTACCTCTCAGCAGAAAGAGAAGGCAATGAAAGAGGGTTTGTGCTATGGATGCTTAGGACAACACTTATATAAGGATTGTCCTAAAAAGAAAAAGATAGCAGCCACCATAGTCATAAATCCGACTCAGGCAGGGGGTGGGAGTGAGGATGAGTTTGGGGATCCCCCATCTCCATTATCATCTCTCATAGTGGCTATGACAGTCAGTAAGAAAGTTCCGACTGTGCCAGATGCTATGCTTTCGCCAGTGGCACAGAAAGGATACCGATTCCCAGATACTGAGCTTATTGTTATGAGAGGAGTCGTGGCAGGACAGCTTGTCAAGGTACTCTTTGACACAGGTTCGACTCATAATGTTATTAGTTCCCGACTAGTCAAGAGATTATGCTTAGATACGGTACAGTCAGATTATACTTATACCGTAGAGCTAGCTGATGGGAAGGGAACTGAGACTTGGGATAGACGAGTAGTTGATCTTCCTATTCAGATCCAGTCCTATGAGGACAGATTGGATTTTGAGATAGCAAGAGTAGCACGATTCGATATAGTTCTTAGTAAGAAGTGGCATGCGAGGAAGAAACCAGTCATTGATTTTGCTTCGCATGTGTATCAGTTTGAGCATGAGGGAAGGAGATTATTGATCCGTGGAGAACCAGATCTCCAAGAGACGCGATTGGTGACTGCTACCAAGTTGCTCAAAATTGATTGTAAGTATATCTATTTTCTTTATTTCATGTATTTGTCGTATGTTGAGATGGATTCATGCAGTCATGGAGACTCTAGTTGGAATGCTCCAGCACTTTCAGCTAAAGTGAGAGCAGAATTCCAAGAGTTGTTTTTAAAGGAATTACCTTTAGGTTTGCCTCCTTGCAGGAATATAGAGCACAGAATCGAATTGGTACCAGGAGCGAGTCCGACCGCTCGGCCACCATTTCGAATGAGTTTGCAGGAGAAAAATGAAGTCCGCAAGGTCGTGGGCGAGTATCTTCAAAAAGGGCTGATTAGACCCAGCTATTCACCCTTTGCCGCTCCAGTTCTTCTTGTGAAGAAGAAGGATGGATCTTATAGGATGTGCGTTGATTATCGAGCACTCAATAAGATCACTATTAGACACAGATATCCTATGCCCCGGATTGATGATCTTTTGGATGCCCTAGGTGGAGCCATTGTATTTAGTAAGATAGATTTAAAGAGTGGCTATCATCAGATTAGAGTGAAAGATCATGATGTACATAAGACAGCTTTCAGAACTCATTTTGGTCATGCCTTTTGGTTTGACAAATGCTCCAGCATTTATGATGTTAATGAATGATATCTTAAGACTTTTCATAGGAAAGTGTGTTGTTGATTTTGTGGATGATTTGCTAGTGTATAGTAAAACTGTGCATAAGCATGAAAATCATTTAAAGTTTGTGTTGAATATTTTAAAAGAAAATAAGTTGTATGTAAATCTAGAGAAGACACAGTTGTTTCTTCCGAGGATAGACTATCTAGGGCATGTGATTTCAGCCAATGGGGTTCAAATGGATCCCAAGAAGGTATCAGTTATTTTAGCTTGGCCTACTCCTCAGGATGAGGGACAGTTACGGTCATTCTTAGGACTTTTCGGTTTCTATCGGAAATTCATCTCTTTATATTCGTCGATAGCAGCACCTATGACGAACTTGCTTCAAGGCAAAATTCCATTTGCATGGAAGCAAGAGCAGCAAGAGAGTTTTGATACTCTGAAACAAGCTGTTTCAGAGGCTCCTATACTCAAAGTGGTAGATCCTCAGAAACCATTTGAGTTAGAGACGGATGCTAGCGGCATAGCCATAGGTGCAGTCTTGAGTCAAGATGGCAGGCCAATAGCTTTTGAAAGTAAGAAGTTAAGTAGTGCACAACGTAATTGGCCGGTGCATGTACAAGAGTTGTATGCAGTGGTGCATGCACTTAAAGTTTGGAGACAGTATCTTTATGGTGCAGACTTTAAGGTATTCACAGATCACCATACACTCAAGTATTTTTGTAGTCAGCCAGATCTTCGAGGTCGGCAAGCTCGTTGGATTGAGCTCATGCAAGAATTTCATATGGAAATCTTGTATAGAAGAGGCAAAGAAAATATAGTAGATGATGCATTGTCTCGTATAATGTATCAAATGAGCTTTACAGTTTTAGAAAGCTCATTGCTTCAAGAAATTAAGGAAGCACAGGTGGAAGATCCATATTTGTTACAGATAGTTAGAGCCATTAGTGATGACTCTATTTTAGGAGACGGGAGATTTCCAGCTGTTTCTTTTTCTACTAAAGCAAACAAGTCCATTCCGTATTCTAATTTCTCACAGGAGAATGGAATATTGAAGTGGAAAGGAAAGGTTTGTGTGCTAGATTCCCGGGATTTGAGAAAGAAAGTCATGCATGATAACCATGATGTTCCCTGCGTAGGACATCCTGGTGTTGACAAGACAATACAGCTTGTTAGAAGAACATTTTGGCGGCATGGATTAGCCAGAGATATCCATACTTATGTTCAACAATGCTTTATGTGTCAAGTCAACAAAGCAGAAAGGGTAAAGACACCAGGTCTTTTACATCCTTTACAAGCTCGAGATCATAATTGGGATAGTATATCCATGGACTTCATAGTGGGGTTACCGCGGACCCAAGGAAGTGGGATACAATCCTAGTTGTGGTAGATAGACTGAGCAAGATGGCTCATTTCATACCTACACAGGAGACGATAGAAGCTCCACAGGTAGCGGAGTTGTTTATCCAGAATGTCTTCAGATTGCATGGGTTACCTACATCCATAGTCTCAGATAGGGATGTCAGATTCACAGGACACTTCTGGAAGTTTGTATTTCACAAACTGAAAGTGTCACTAAAAATGAGTAGTGGTGATCATCCACAGACAGATGGTCAGACCGAGAGGGTCAACCAAATTCTAGAGGATATGTTAAGGGCATATGTTTCTGAGAGACAGACAGATTGGGATAGTTATTTGCCATTAGTAGAGTTTGCTTATAACAATAGACCTCACAAGGTGACTGGGATGTCTCCCTTCGAGATGAACTATGGCATGAATTCCACTGCTCCGAGTACCATAGGAATGCCTAAGAAATGTCCTAGTGCTTCCGAGTTCTTATCGAATCTCCAAGCAAACCTTGAAATAGCTAAAGCCAAGATGCAGCAAGCAGCTGATAGAGCCAAAGCGTATGCTGATAGGAAAAGATCTCCTAGATCCTTTGAGGAAGGAGATCGAGTTTTCCTTCAGGTACCGGCTAGATCTACTTCATTGTCCACAGGGAAGTGTAGTAAGCTATCACCAAGGTATTGTGGACCTTGGAAGATAGTTAAGAAGTTGAGTGATGTTGCATACCGATTAGAGCTTCCTCCAAATTGCAGAGTCCATCCAGTGTTTCATGTTAGTAAACTAAGAAAGTATATCTCTAGGGAGGATAATCTAATAGAGGGTATTGTTTCTTTGCAGGAAACCAATAGATCATATCATTCTCCAGACAGAATACTAGATAGGAGACAGAAACGGTTGAGGAATCGTGTCATCCAAGAGTATCTGGTAGCTTGGAGAGGATTACCGCTTACTGACTCTACTTGGGAATCAGCAGCTCTAGTTCCCAAGTACTTTCCCTCATTGATCATTGAGGACAATGATCTTTAGAAGGGGGAGAGAGTGTCAGACATTGGTCTACAGAGACCATTCCATGTGTGTGTGGGACGAGGGCTAGTTAGCTTAGGTCCTAAGCTCGGGGGTATATCCTAAGGTATTTGATGGTTAGTGGGGATGAGTGTTGCATGCTGGCCACATGGCGACGCTAGAACATTCCAAATCACTACTATTTTAGATACAAGAGGATATAAATGGATGGGAGGAGAGTGGCACACACATCATTCGCATGTTTCTTGAGGAAAGCCTCACATTGTTGACCTTAACCTCTAAATGTCTCAGCCTTTGATAAAGATTTTCTCTTCTAGCATGAGAAATGAATTGAAGACTCTTGTGAGCCTTGGCTAAGATGGAATGATTTTTCTTGACTGCCCTCCAACATTGGGCTAGGGAGAAGAGGGAGGAAAAGGCCCTATCCCAAGCCACAACGATCTTGTGTTGGATTTAGGGGAGCGAGAGAGTGGTCAGATGAAAGAAAATGAACCCTCTTAGGATCTTGAAGTTTTTCACCCATAGGCCTTGTATTTTTTGCATTTCTCTCAATACGTGCACGTGCAGAGCATGAAAATGAAATTTTGAAGGTTGGTACTAGACTTATAGAACTTTCCAATGAGAAATTAGCTAATGTAATAGATAACTTGATCTCTTCACAGAATATAAGCAACCTATACAGACAAACTTCTCGACATTTCTCCACACACGTGCACGTACTGAACTTGAGACTTATGCCACTAAAATTGGGGCTTATAATCTTTCCAACAAGACAAAAATCATTGCAAACGGATTCGAGATGAAGGAGAAATAACAATTACAATATTAGGGGGTATGCCAAGATCAACTAGAGAGATAAAGTATGTAAAAGTGAAATTTCTGCAAAATATGCAAAGAACAGCTAGTAAGGGGTGTGCTTAAGCAAGGGGTAGCTTGGGCATGTATTTCCATGACTCTAAGTCATAATACAACTCGTTAGATGTTTAAAAGATGATATAATAACCTTTTTAACCAATCAAAAGCATATACATGCCAAAAAGTGAGGTCCAATCACATCAAGAGGTGACCTAAATCTTCTCTAATCAACTTCTTTCCATTATAGGCATGATTGGATGCCTCCAACTCGTGGTAATCATCCTCCTTTAATTGTGGATAATGTGGAAGATTCAATTTGGGGCATGTTTCGACACTCTTAAGCTCGAAATACAAAAGTTTCAACACAGACTGGATAGGAGCTATATCTCATAGGAAATTATCAATACCTCCCCCCCAACTTGCAATTTTGGACTTGATCATCTCGGATCACTACCCAATTGCTTATCTTCAAGCCGATCATTAATCTCAAGAAGGCCCCTTGGTTTCATGTCAATCCGACCGATAGGTTTCATCATCATTGGAAAATTGGACTATAGGTGGAAGCACAATCGACCAATGGGGTGGTGGCACACATCTAGTGTCTAAACCCTTACAAGTAGGTGGAGGGTAAACTACACTTAGACTACGAATTTCATCATGGATTCTTTTATTTAATACATAAGCTAGACTTATCTCACCTACAGGTAAATATTAAAGTAAAAAAGAAAAAGCGAAAATCTTTTGATCCTCTAATGGGCTTCATCGATCGTCTTTGTCCACGAAATCTTTTCCTCTGCTTTCTTGAATGATCCACATGAAAAACGCATTACAATAAAACTACATCAGTATAGTAGTTTACAAGTTAACATATTTTCATTTTACTTTTACCCTTTATTTATTTTTATTTTAATTTTTATTACTTAAATTTTTTTCTATATATTTCCTTTTTCTATGTATTTTAGTTTTGCTATCTCTTTTTACACCTATTTTATCCTATCTTGTTATTAGTCTTCATTTCTCCGTTTTTTCTTCCTCCTCCTCTCTCTCTCTCTCTCCCTCACTCTCTCGCTCTCTCTGCCTCTCTTTCTTTCTCTTTCTCTATCAATATCTCTATATCCCTGTCTCTCTATCGCTCTCTATCTCTCTCTATCTCTTTCTCTTACTTTCTATCTCTTTCTCACTTTTTTCTCTCTAATATCCCTCTCTTTTTCCCTATCACTCTCTCTCCTCCACCCTCTCTCTCTCTTATCTCTCTCTTTATCTCGCTCTCTATCATTCCACTATATCTTCCTATCATTCATTCCTAAGAAACAATATAAGAACAGAAAAAACAAAGGGCTTAAAAATAAGATAATAATAAGCTTACATAAATGACATCACTTCTTCTCTTTCTATATACCTCTCTCTCTCATTCTCTTTCTCCCTCCATGTCTTCCTCTCTCTTTCTGTCTCTTTCTCCCTCTTTCTCTCTCTTTCTCTCTCTTCCTCTCTCTTTCTCTATCTTTTTCTCTCTTTCTCTCTCATTTCCCCATCTCACTCTCCCTCACGCTTAATATCTCTCTCCCTCTCTCTCTCTCTCTCTCTCTCCTCTTTTGCCGAAGTGCACAAAACCTCTCTACTACTCTCTCTCTCTCTCTATCTATCTATCTCTCTCTCTATCCTCTCTCTCTCTCTCACAGACACACACGCATACATGCACATATAGACCCATGCTCTTAGGAACATAAACACAGGCACACATTCACGAATACAAACACATACATTCACTTTCGCAAATACACATATGAAGCTACCTATACACATACACACAAACACACACACGCAACAACATTATGTAAGCATTCAAGTTATAAAGATTGATATTAATGAAGTGTTACAATCTCTATAGGGCTAGCCCTCATCTATCACAAAAATTCACCTCAAAAGAGAGAGTACATGGTGAGCCTGCTGCTAGCAGAGTACATAGACATCAGAAGATTTCTCCATCTAGAATACTTATAGTTACATAAGACATTCTTAAACTTACTTTTCTTGAGGGGGCATCACTAATATGCTTGGTACATAGTCCACCAACTCTATTGAGTTCAGGTATGCAACTAAACAAATGATCTTTTGGAGACACACATTTTGTCAAGCAATCGGTTGAATTTTTTAGCATGAGGGAAGTTGATGAATAGATGAGCAAGATCCTCCTCCCCATCACAGAAGCAATAGAGATCTTCATTAATATTAACCTTCTTGACTTTGCTACTAGTCAACACAACTTGATGAATGATCAACCACAAACGAGTTGAGTGCTTAGCCGATAAGGGAAAAGCCCATAAGCTCTTGAATCTGTATCCCCATTGAGATGAGGTCCAAAACAACTTTCATTACTTATTTAATCCTATTGACAATCGGCTTGAAGGATAAGCTCTCGTTCTGGAATTGAAGAAGCATGTCATCAACAATAGATTACAAGTCAAGATCCTTATAATGGTTGCATATTCTGGAATTGAAGAAGCATGTCATCAACAATAGATTACAAATCAAGCTCCTTATAATGGTTGCATATTCTCAGTGTATCCTCCTTCAAATTTTTCTACTCCAACAAAACCTATGTGCATGGAAAGGAAAGATTAGTACCATTAATTATTTCATCATCAAAGCTAATAACTTGGTTCCTAGAAAGAAAATTCCAATCATCAAATTTATAGTTCTTGCATATTTTATTCATTCTAACAATAAACTCTTTATTAGACCAGTGCATAAGCCATCCAATCCACATAGATTCTTGGATAAAAAACCAAAACTTAAATTTGAAATCAGATCTCAATATATGTCAAGCCTTGACCCTCATCCAAGCCTTCCACATATTGTAGACTAGTTTACTTCCTTAGGAACAAAGGTTATAGGAGACAAAATTAAATCCCATAATCTATAATTTTTTCAAGATTTGTAGTTAGCTAGATAAAATTTACAATAATTCCTTTTAATCAAACAAGCCTAGTAATCATTCGAGGAAGAAGCCCTTGAGACCCATTTAGTAGCTAAAATAGTGGCCATGTTTTCAGGACAGAGGATCCCTAAACCATCATCTTCTCTCTCTCTCTCTCTACAACAAAAATGCGAGGTAACCTAAAGGACTTTAGGAAAATTGTTGGACCCAACCGAGAGGAACCTTCTAGCTATGTCATAGCTTTAGAAATTTGCTCCTTATTAGGCATCCAATAAGATAGAAAATAAACAAGAGAGAGAAAAAGCTAATGATTAAGGACAAAACCTCTATGAGGGAGGGTGGAGTGGAGAGACACCCACTTCACAACCTTTTGTCTGAACTTGTGTAGCACCCAGCCCCATCTTTGATCATAAGTAATATTGAACTCCATAGGGATACTTGAAAGTATGAACACTCTCCCTTCCTAAATGATGTGACACCCACTGTTACTCACACAACTAGGGATGAAATTATTGGAGGCCTTAGAGGAAGTCTGTCTATGGTTGATATAGGAAAGTTTGAAGGTAGGACAAAAAGGTCTCAGCACATTTGACCTCAACTTTTGTTAGCATGTTGGTGTCATCAGCAAACATTTGAAGGTAGAGAGGGGTAGGAGCATAAGGGATGTGAATCCCTTTAATGGTACCATGGTCAATGTATTCCTTGACCAACCAACCAAGAGCATCACTAGTAATGGAAAACAGGAGAGGGGCAAGGAAGAAGCCTTGTCGAATGGAGCTATGAAGCTTAAATGGCTCATAAATATCTCCATTCATGGTCACTCTAGAGTGAACAAATAAAAAAAACACACTAACAACTTTAATAAAATTTTCGCTAGCACACTTTTCCTAAAGAACTGGAGAATGAAATCCCAATCCATTATGTCATAAGCTTTGTCAAACTTCTATCTTAAGAATGACATATTCTTGGTCAATCTCTTTAGCATGCTCAAGTCCTTCCCATAAGGATATGGTGGCATCAAGGATAAACCTCCCTTTAATGAACCACTTTTGCTTAGGAAGAATGATCTTATCCATGATAGAACTAAGTCTCCTAGCGAGAGTGGAGGAGAAAATTTTGTAGAGAGGAGTGAGACAAGAGATAGGTCTCTAGTATTAAGATCATCCTTGGACCCCTTTTTTTGAATCATTTTAATAACTCCAACGTTGATAAAAGTAGAAAGCGAGTCCTTGCACACAGACTCTTCCTATACCAAGAGAATAATTCTAATAAAAAAATCCTAAAGATCCATGAAGAAATCATGAGGAATACCATCAAAACTAGGTGATTTATAGGGTTTCATTTTATTAATGGTTTCTCTGACCTCAAGAGCAGTGGGGGCCAAGTCCAGAATGGAAGCCAAGCTAGCAGAAATCATTTTCTTCCTTTTGAAGAGTATTGGAAGCTCTCGCTCTTTGGGAATCTTCCCCCCACTTGGCAGGGCTAGAGAAAACATTGGCAAAAAAACCAATGGCATCTTATAAATTCTCCTTGATATTAACAGAATATCCTCCTAAACTCTTCCTCAACATAGGAATAAAATCCTTAGATTTTTTCTTTTTCATCAAATTAAACATGATTTTGTTAGGTTTATCAATCTTTTTAGCCTGAAATTCTCTTGATGAGTTAAGAGCACCATAAGTAATGATAATTCTCTTCATATCTTAGTCTATTCTTTATTCTGAACCTCTAGGAGGATCTCTTTACCAATTGAATCATCATGGTACTGAACCCTAATTTTCTATATCTCCCTAACTATCATCATTCTTCTCTTTCTCCTAATCTTCTTAGCTAGCATCTTATAGTGAGTAAAAGTCTTTGTGTTTCTTCGATGATCTTTCCTAAGCAATAGAGGGTGAAATACTACAATTTAAATGATTTCTAAAAATATCTTTAGGTCTCTTGACAACACAAGAAATTGAGAGCAAGGAGGCATCAATGCGCGGCCACGTTGCCTTATAATCAAGATAGTTACTAGAGCACTTGCATATAAGGGGCCTCTGACTTGAGATAAGCAAAGAATTGTCAACAACACAAGAGGAGTGGAAAAGCTCTTGATATCTACTAACATTCATATAAATCCTATCTAGTCGAGCAGAGAGGGATTATCCAGATTTCTATTATCCCAAGTGTGACTTGTGAAATAAGAGATGTCAACTAGGTCTTTATTATTGATGCATTGAAAACCAAGCCTCCTTTTCTTTACCTTGAACAACATTCTCCCTCTTAGGACATCTATCTTGAGGATTAACAACCATAGTAAAATCCCTTGAGAGCATAATATCTCAAGGAACCCTCGAAATCTTGGATCAACAAGAAGTCCTATCCTTGGAGTTATTAGCCACATAAATACTAATGCAGGTCAAATTCAAAGGAGAATAGCACTTGATGCCCACCCACTAGTTAGTAGGACTTAAAAGGATATCAACCACAAAATGACTTAAGCAAGAAACGATACCTAGAGCATCCCCCCTTTACCTTCTACATGATGAGTAATATACCAAGAATGATTAGAAGTTAGAATGTTAATGTTAGTTCTAAGCTTAAATCGAGTCGCTTTAACCTCCTATAGGCAAATAACGTTAGGCATCAAGGACAAATCATGTAACCAGACATGAATAGCTTGACTCCTCATAGGTCAATGAGACCTTTGGAATTAAAGGAGATCAATTTGATATAGTCCATAGTAGGATAATAAACACACAAATGAAAAGAAAATCAAAGAGCAAGACCTGCACTAAGAGAAAGAACATGGCCATAAACACCTAATAGAGAGCATAACTTTTCATTGTAACGATCGATCTTATACAAATGGGGCTTACTGTGCTGAAACTTGAGGTGAAGGATGTTCAAACTATAAAGAAGAATATAATTTTTCGTTTCCAAGCAAACATCATTATGGAAGAAAAAAATCGAGATTACATTAGTAAACTAAAGTGCTCGATAACTGCATCATCTCAACGACTCTAAAATAGCAAATTAGGTAATAATCAACAAATTCATTCGTGAAAAAGTTTACCTTACATAGAGACACAATCATTTTCTATGGTTTTTAAGAGGTTCTAAAGTTGAGCCAAAAACTCTACCCATGTGCGTTCTTTTTGTCTTAGAGGCTCTCCGCAACCACTTGAGTCATTGGGACATCTTCAAAAGTGTAGTCTGAATTCCGATACTTATTAATATCTTCCTAATCTTTTCTGTTTAATTTAGTGGCAAACTTAGCATCTTGGCTTTGAGTTTTCTCATTTTCCTCATCAGAAAAAGAATAGTCAAAGTTCTTACCAGAATAGTATTCATGTTTTCTTTGGCTTTTTACCTATGTCCAACCTTCCTCTTCATCCTCGTGGTGAGTTTGAGACGATTCTTTCTCATTTATGTTGATGTTTTGGCCTGAGTTGTTATCCAAATCACTGTGTGTTCCATCCTTGATAGTCTTTTCTTGATAATCTTGCAAAGGGTTAAAGACACTATCGAAAAGAACATCATACGTATTCGTCTAGCTACTCTTTATCTTTTGGGTTTTAGCCATAACCTTTATATTCACATTACCTATAGATTTACCTTCTCTTCTGGCAAAATCACCAAATTTAGAGGAGTTACCTTCTTGCTTCTCGTCGTTCTTGTTAAATAGGACAATCTCGAATCACATGACACTGCTGGTAACATTCGAAACAAGCATGAGGAAGGTTCTTATAGTTCTTAAAACCGTCAGAGTCCTTTATGTTCAGCATAGTTTTGATTTCTTTAGAAACATAAACTTCAATCATTAGTTGAGGATCCCAATTGAGATTAAATCCATTCCTAGGTCTTTGCCCCAAGACTTTGCCTATCAAATTACCTAGTTTCTCCACCCAAGGATAATATTCAAGAGGTAAATCAGGAAGCTCCACCCAAACACAGAATTTAGTAGGCTTTCCACCTCTAGGGTTAAATCCTTCATGCCACTTAAAAATGTTATAAGGGTATTTCGTATCAACCATTGACCTTTGATGTCTACTTGCATGGCACTACTGGTGTTATAAAAAAAACCAAAAAGTAATTATGAGGTAGATATTGAACATGCTTGACAACTAGACCTTTCGATTCCTAGTTGGCCCTAATCCAAGATTTCATAACTTGCTATGCAGGACGAGGACCATGCAGAGGCCTGATCACAACCTTATCTTCCAAGTGGGTATGCCACTTTTCTCATGCTACTCAATCTATCACTAACATACTCTCATGTAGCCTATAAAGGCCATTTTCCTAAAGGGACTAGTTACTATCGACATTTTTCCTCACATATTCAACATTAATGTGATGAGAATCCTCGTTGACCTTACCCTTTCATTTAAAATCATACCAAGTGTGGTTAATACATAGATATGTTACCAGGTACATGAGCATTTTTTTTTAAATAAAAGAAGTTCGGACTTAACCCACTCTTGCGGACTTGTATTAATCAAAAGAAAAGTACAAGTAAAGGGGACCAATGCCCACGAGATCCCCCGAATCCATAGAGCAAGGATGATTAACCTAATGTCATTTAAACTCTGTAAAAGGTACATGAGCGTTGGGAGCTTCAGCATAAGATTTCATCAAAGCAAGGGCTTGGTTGTTCATGCTCCCTAAGGTGTTCTTAGCATTAAAGATTGATAAAGCTGGCCATTGGATGGACCTGTGCCATCTTTCCCCTCTCGAGGGGGGGGGGGGGGGGGGGGGGGGGGCAACGAGAGAAATTGATAGCAAACAAGAAAGCCCCGTGCCTGCCAGAAAAACAGGAAGAGGCCAAGTAGGATGCAGTAGATGGAGCCATCAGGTGCAATGATGACTTAACAGCCTGCCCCAGGGCACAAACATTACTATAGTTCTAAGTGGTTTTGCTTCAGATATCATCGTGAATGCATTTTTGCGTACAAATATTCAGTTTTATGTTTCAAAAACTTGGTGATAGTATTGATTTTTGACAAGCGTATTGCCCATTTTAGTGTTTTTGAATATAAAATAAAGTTAATGATTTTTATTACTTTTTAAAACATGAACTAAAATGGTAATATATAAGTATGACATTGTATTAACCTGCAAAAGTGAAGGGCAGGGCTGATCGTCAAAATAGAGCACTGCTAGTGGATAATCCCAACTCTATAGGATGTGAGTCACTAACCAGTGATGACTTGAGTTCTTATCCTCACCTCATTTTTTAGCACAATAAATTACGAATCTTGATGACAGGGAAGCGAAGTCACAACAAGCATAAACAACTATCTTGTCAAAGCTCCATTAAAAAAAAAAGTATGAAAAAAAAGTATGAGGGCATGTAGCCTAGTGGCTAGCGCCTTGAAGCTATGGAAGGAAGTCTAGAGTTCAATTTTTTTTTGAAAAAAGCGAGGAAATAAATTAAGAAGAGTGTAAAATGCAAGCAACAAGTGGGGAGCTCCCAACAACAAAGAAGAGGGAGAAAATTACAAAGCAGAGTCCAAGAACTCCAGAAGACTTAGTCTTTTTTTAAGAATAGAGGGCTAGGATCTTACTTTTCAAGTGTTTGTAATTATAATTTCTGCTCGAGACGTTTTAATTTCCAAATGTCTGATCTATCTTGACGTAAGAACTCCTCTATATCAAGAAGAAATCAAACTTTACACAAACTTCAAATTGTCTTTCACATATGTTAAGAAATACTTCTATGTATGAAGCTTTCTTCATCTTCAAGAGTGTGCTTCAGAAATGGACTTCAACCTCTGCATATGACTTTGATTTTAATCATTCAAATGATACTCACATGTCCATACTACCTTTGCGCAATCATATTGATCATTAGTTCTTCAAAAGAACTACTAGATTTCTAATTTGATCACTTAGATCAAATCTGTGTCAGAAACTGCCTTCCAAAAATGACGACTTTGAAATGGTCATCTTCTTAAGTTGATTTCTCTCAGAATCTAACCCATTTTGCTTAATGCTTTTGGAAAAAGCTTCCTTACCTTATAACTTAGATTTTGAATGCCCAATCATAAAAAACTTTACACTGAGCCCTGAGATCCAAGCAAATCTTTGAACAGGAAAATGTGCAATTTTGAGAACTTCACTTGCAGACTTCTACATATGAATGTTCCTACTTGTCATACACACAATCTCAAGAGAATTAGATCATCCGACTTTGATCATAGCTTGATTATCTTCTAAATTAGATGTGTACAAAAGATTTCTTGATCCACATGATCAAGCTGAGAGAATTCTAGGAAAGACCACTGGCTAACTCATGAGAAAACTTTCTACACATCTATATCTTGAATAATATGAAAAGCTATTGATTACTTCTCATCTGTTATTCTTCTCTCTTCTTTAACACGACTATACATGATCTTATATATACATGTGGATATAAACTTGTCACTCCATCAAGTAATTTTTAAGTGTTTTCCAAAACTATTATACATAAATGTACAAAACATTTGTTTATGATTCTTCAATTGACTTCAAACATTTGAGCTTGAATCTTTTCTTCACTTCTTCATTGATAAGCTTCATGTAATCATCCATTGATGATTTTCTTGCTCCAACAGCTCCCCCTCAATCATCAATTGTGATTACTTGTGTTGGAGCAAGTCTATGACAAGCCTAAGTATCGGCTTGAGTCTCACAAAGTCATAGAAGAAGCTTTAAAATGAAGACTATGTAAAGTTCACTTGTGAACTACCTCTTGTAACTTTTTGAAGTCTTACTCGATGTAAAAGTGAAACAATCTTAAGTGGTTGAGTCCACTTGATCAAAATACAAAAGAGAAGGCACGAATTCATGATTTATGTTAGTTGGAGAATCAAATCAATCACTAATTGATTGAAGAGTGATTGTGGGAAGTTAGGCTCCCAAGATCAACTATAAAAACATGGTACTCTTAATCGTGGTTATGTGAAGACCTCCAAGAGCTGAGCTTTATGCCATATCAAGGTGTGATTCCAAGGCACACATATTGTCATGTTCTTGTGAAGTGTATTGTTCACTTTCTTAGTTAGATTGCACAGATGATTTCTCTGTGCTTGGTGCATTATTTTCAATGACTTAAGTTGGTAAAGTTAGCTTTGTAAGTCTACTATATGCTCACCAATTTTCATTGTATTTGGATGTTGCAATCTTCAGTTATGATCATTTGAAGTCAACTGTGTCACCTCATTTTCTTCTTCTCTGGTAGCGCTCTCTTAGAATAGTGATCTTGTCAGAGCTGTTTCTCAGTGTGTACTTGACCATTTTCGTTGATTTAAATCTTTTTAAATTTCATGTCTATCTATTATATGCCTAAAAAATTTCATAATCATTTGATTCCTAAATCCTGAGATATGTGCATTTTACTGATCACGGGTATGTGTACTGTTGCAACCCGGGAAAATCGGGGTCATCCTTTGACTTGCTAAGCTTGTTTATCTTTGTGTAGTTCATCTTTTTTTTATCAAATCGCTCATGATTGTTATACTACTAAGTTTTTAAGAGTTCCCTAAAAGGAATTAAGTTCATTGCTATTGTGGCTAGAGAATTGTTCAAAAATTTGGACAGGTGTATGAACATAAATAGCAAGTTTTTGGCTCTTGAACCTACTCCAACTTATGTGTTTTTATTCAACTTTTTGAGAGTGATCTTCCAAGGTACATAGGGTGCCTAACACATCCCTTCGCAAGCTAGAAGTGCCCACAACACATCTCTTGACTTCATTTGGCTAGTGTAGTGCAAAGTTTTTGCAGCACCACTTCATGTTCATCAACTACAAATCCATCTCGTCACAACCTGCACCTTCTTTATACCTGCCATCTCTTTAAACCTTTGTAACTTTGGTCCATCTAGACTTTTTGTTAGCATATCTGCCATTTTCTGTTTTGTTGTTGTATACATGACTTCAATTTCTTTGTCAAGTACATTTTCTCTCAAGAAATGATAGTGAATCTCTATGTGTTTAGTCGTGGCATGAAAAACAGGATTAGCTGCGAAATATAGTGAACTCATGTTGTCTCCAAATATGATTCGAACACTCTCATCAATTCCTAGACTTTTTAATAAAGTCTTCAACCAAATTATTTCCTTCGCAGCTTCCACCATTCCTTTGTATTCAGCCTCTGTGGATGACAATGCAACTGTATGTTGCTTCTTTGAGCACCAAGAAATTAACTTATCTCCAATATAACACAAATAACCATGAGTAGATCTTCTATCATCTGAATTACCTACCTAATCTGCATCACTAACACTTTGAGTCTAGTATCAAAAGTAAATCCATAATACAAACCTTCATTCAGAGTTCCTTTGGTATATCTTAGCACTCTTTGTGCTGCAACGCAATGAGTTTTCTTTGGGAAATGCATAAATTGAGATAGGACACCAGCTCCATATGAAATATCTGATCTTGTCAAGGTAGCATAGATTAAACTACCTACCAAACTCTGATATTTCTTCATATCCTTGAACTCTTCTCCTCCATACCTGCTTAACTTATGATTAACTTCCAATGGTGTGGTTGAGGATTTACAATTCTCCATGTCAAACTTTATCAAACGATTTTTCAAATATCTTTCTTGACTCCATGTTGAGTGTATATAATCTCCATCCCTAGGAAATAAGAAAAGTTTCCTAAATCAGTTATCTTAAACTCATTTTCCATATGCTTCTTTAGCTCCTTGATTCCTTGAGCATCTGTACCTGTGACAATGATGTCATCAACATAAATACACACATAAATGTATCTACCTTCATTTGCCTTCACTAGCAAACTACTATCTGCCTTTGAGGCTTGATATCCAAGTTCATTCAAGAACTTGACCAATCTGTAACTCCATCTCTTGGAGCTTGTTTTAGACCATACAAAGCTCTCTTAAGCTTGGACACATAATCTGTTTCATTTGACTCTTTGGAACCTTTTGGTTGCTCCATGTATACTTCATCTTCAATATATCCATTTAGAAATGCATTCTTTACATCTAATTGACAAAGTTTCCAACCTTTACATGTAGCAATTGCAATTATAGTTTTGATTGTAGCTTAGGAGTGTACTTCCACTCCTTGTCTTCATTGATCCAATGCTCTCAACTTTATGCTTGGTGTTATCTCCTGTTTGAACTGTATGTCCATTCACTTTAACTTCCATATCAGACATCAAAGAAATATTGTCACTCAAATGATTACTACATCCTGAATCAATATAAAACATGATTTGATCTTCATTGATTACTTCATGAGTTGCATTCAGGATAAGATTCAAGTCTTCCTTCTGATATGAAGCATAATTGTAATATGTGTTGTTATAAGATTGAGGTTGAAAGCTTCTTCCTCCTCCTCTGGCATATGAAGATCTTCCACCTCTTCCTTTGAAGTCGCCTCTTTGATTTCTGCCTCCTCTTCCTCTAGGATTAAAATTTTGATTATGACTTCCACCATTATGATCGTTGTACCAACAATCATTTGCCAAATGATTTGTTCTGCCAGAAATCCAACAAGCTTTAGTATTATCTTTGTTCTTACCTCGTCTTCCTTTACCTCTAAATTTCATCTTCCCTTTCATGTAGTTTACTTGATTTAAAAATCCTTCTTCATCATTTGTCTACTTGCCTTTAGCATTCTTCTTCTTATCCTTTGAATACATTGCTTGACTTGAACCTCTGTCATTCTCTCCTTTAATGTCCTGCTCAAATGTTAGCATATGTCCTAACAATTGATTAAGATCAAGAGTAAAATTATATGATGATAGTTTTGTAGACAATATGAAAGGTTTCCACATTTCATCTCCTCTTAGACCTATAAGTATTTGCCTTACCAACTTGTCTTCTTCAATTTCTTCATCTACTGCTCCCAAGCTATTTGCAATGTCCTTCATCCTTGTAACATAGTTAGATATTGACTGAGAACCTTTCTTCTTGAATGTTGTAAATTCAGCCCATAGTGAAGCCTTCCTCGATTTGGTTGTGTTTTGGAAATGTTCTTCCAAAGTATTCCAGATATCTGCTGCACTTTCTAATCCTCCAATGTGTGGTAGATGATAATCATTTATAGCCATGTAAATGATGCTCCTGGCTTGAGCATCTCTCTTCATCCAATTCTTTAATTCTGCAAGTTCTTCTCTTGTTGGAACACTTGGATCCTGAAACTCAAGATTTTCTTCTTCTCCTATAATAAATGATATCAAGTCCTTGCTCATGAGGTGTGCTTGCATCCTCATGGACCATGTTGGATATTTCTCTCTATCTAGCTTGTCAATCTGCAAGCTTTCTCCCATCTCTTGACTTCTCTGTCTGCAATTACTAAGATTTATGGTGATATAACGTACCTTTAATATGAAGCTTTAATCCTTCTTGATCCTTTGAACTCGTGGTTTGTTCTTCCTCACGTTTTCTTCCAATCTTTAATCTTTGCTTCTTCAATTCACAAAATCTTTGATATCTACAACAGTCAAGGTTTTGCTTGCTTCTTCTTCATCTTGATTTGATATTTTTGCTCTCATACCACTACTGGAGACCTTTTAATCTCCAAATGTCTGATCTATCTTGACTTAAGAACTCCTCTATATCAAGAATAACTCAAACTTTACACAAACTTCAAATTGTCTTTCACATATGTTAAGAAATACTTCTTTGTATGAAGCTTTCTTCATCTTCAAGAGTCTGCTTCAGAAATGGACTTCATCCTCTACATATGACTTTGATTTTAATAATTCAAATGATACTCACATGTCCATACTACCTTTGCGCAATCATATTGATCATTAGTTCTTCAAAATAGCTACTACATTTCTAATTTGATCACTTAGATCAAATCTGTGTCCAAAACTGCCTTCCAAAAATGACAACTTTGACATGGTCAACTTCATAAGTTGATTTCTCTCATAATCTAGCCCGTTTTGATAAATGTTTTTGGACAAAGCTTCCTTACCTTCTAACTTAGACTTTGAATATAAAAAACTTTACACTGAGCACTCAGATCCAAGCAAATCTTTGAACAAGAAAATGTGCGATTTTGAGAACACTTGCAGACTTCTACATATGAATGTTCCTACTTGTCATACACATAACCTGAAGAGAATTAGATCATCAAACTTTGATCATAGCTTGATTAGCTTCTAAATTAGATGTGTACAAAAGGTTTCTTGATCCTCATGATCAGGCTGAGAGAATTCTAGGAAAGACCACTCGCTAACTCACGAGAAAACTCTCTACACATCTATCTCTTGAATAATATGAAAATCTATTGATTACTTCTCATATATTCTTCTTATCTCTTCTATAACATGACTATACATGAGCTTATATATACATGTGGATATAAACTCGTCACTCCATCAAGTAAATTTTAAGTGTTTTCCAAAACTATTATACATAAATGTACAAAACATTTGTCTCTGATTCTTCAATTGACTTCACACATTTGATCTTGAATCTTTTCTTCACTTCTTCATTCCTAAGCTTCATGTAATCATCCATTGATTATTGTCTTGCTCCAACAATTTCTACATATGCTATGAGAAGAGGATGAATTACATGAAGCATCCATCATCAAGGACTTACACAAACCACAACATCTGGGATCTAAGCAGCTGCTAGAGACCCACCTCCACCCTGTAGCTCTCGCCAATTAGGATCTCTTTGGTTGAAAGGGAAGAGTAGCCAAGAGTACAACAAAACTAATTCAGAGTTTGCTAGTATCTATTAGCCTTGGGACAATGCAAGATAGTATGCTCAATGTCTTCAGCTTTTCCATAGGAAAGACAAAGACCATTACTGATGTTGAAGGACCTTTCTTTACTTCTATTCAAAAGACCCTTGTGCAAAATCATCCAGAATAGCAAAGCTTGCTTGGCAGTGGGGGAAAAAGCACATAGAAGTCTAAACCTGTATCTCCATTGGTGAGAGTTCCAATTGAGATTCCAATTGAGATTCCAATTTCTATTGAGTTTGGAAATGATAGCTTAAACAAGAGTGAAAGCTCTTTTGAACCTCTAGTACATGTCCTCAGGAACTTGATGAATGTGAACAATTTTGGAATCCTGTAAAATGAACTAGAATTTATAAGAAAAAGCATTAGTCAAGGAAAAACCACTTTTGATTTTCATCCAAGCATTCCATAAAGAACAGACCAGAGCACTTCTTTTGGGAACAAAAGTGAAAGGAGACACAACAACATCCCAAATTCCCATGTTATCCCAGCTTTTAAAATCTTTAATGTGGAATTTGTGTATGTTACATTTAATTAAGTAGGCCCAATAGTCCTTAGACAAAGTAGCTCTAACAATCCATTTTCCAACCATTTGAGTAGCCATTCTGGTAGGGCATATGAGGCTAAGACCCCCCTCATCTTTCTTCATGCAATAAGTACTCCAATCAACCTTTGGGAACTTGTTGGTAAGTTGAGTATCCCCTAGAGAAACCTTCTATCCAAAGCCACAACTTGGGCTAACTACTTCTTGGAAGGATGCAAACAGGAAAAGAAATAAGTTAGGGTAGGCAAAATGTAGTGTTTTAACATGAACACTCTCTGAGACAAGGATTGTTGAAGGCCCATCCAATGGAACACTTTTTTCTTGAATTTTTTCAAGACCTAGGTCCATCTTTGTTCCATGGAGACTTCAAAGCCCATTGTTATACCTAATAATCTAAGGATAACACCTTTTTTTATAATATCATAATTTTTATTTTCCACACAACTAAGAATAGAATTGTTAGTAGCAAAGAAACCAATTTTAAGATGATTGACTATTGACCCACTGGCTTTACTAAACAAATCCAAGCATTTATGAAAATTCTCAATAGAAAAGTTATTAGCTCTAGTGATCATGTTAGTGTCATCAGTAAACATTTGCAAACCAAGTTGGGAGAGGGAAACAAGAATTTCAATACCTTTAATGGAACCTTTCTCTATACAGTCTTTAACAAGCCAACCAACGGTGTCACTAGTGATAGCAAAGAGGAGGGGGGCAAGAGGACAACCTTGCCTAATGGATCTAAGCAGTCTAAACGAGTTAGAGACGACCATTCATAGCAACTCTAGAATTAGCATTGTCAAAGAAAATGCTAGTGAATTTAATAAATCTTTTACCATACCAACATCATGCAAGGACTAAAGAATGAAATCCCAATCAATCCTGTCATAAGCTTTATTAAAATCAATTTTGAAGAAGAAAAAATCAATTTTCTGGTCCTTAGCAAAATCAAGCTCTTCTCAAATAGAAATAATAGCATCCAAGATGAATCTTCCTTTCATGAAACCCTTTTGTTATGGGAGGATAATACTATCGATGATGGGGCTGAGTCTTCTAGCAAGAATGGAAGCAAAAATTTTATATAGAGAAGTCAATCAAGAGATAGGTCTCTAGTTTTAAGATCATCCTTGGGCCCTTTTTTGTGGATCAACTTAATAACTCCAGTATTGATAAAGGTAGAAAGACTCCCCCCCTAGTGGCTTCTTGCCACACCAAGGGGACAATGGGCACTAAAAAATCAACCAATTCCTGAAAGATTTCCATCAAAACCAGGAGTTTTATAGGGTTTAATTTCCAAATGGTTTCTCTAACCTCACCGATAGAGAGGGGCAGGTCGAGGATAGAAGCCAAGGCCTAAGAGATAATTTTTCTTCTCTTTAAGGCAATAAAGGCTCTAGATCTCTGGATGTCCTCCCCCCTCTTGGGACGCATAGAGAAAACATTGGTAAAGAAGCTAACAACCTCTTGTAAATTCTCCTTGATAGAAATAGCATAGTCTCCTGAACTCTTTTTAAGTAAGGGAACAAAATCCCTAGCTTGGGTTTATCCACTTTACCTGCCCAAAATTTTCTTGAGGAAGCAAGAGCGCCACTAGCTAGGAGATAATCTTCAAATCTTAATCTATTCTAGAGCTCATGAATTTGTTGATTTTTAGAGCAAGGGTCCAAGTCAATATGTTCAACCAGATCTATCTCTCTAAGTATCATCACCCTTCTTTTCTTTCTGATAACTTTCACTTTTTGTTTATACATGGTGAGGAGTTTTTGAGTATCTTATGACAAATCTTTCCCAAGACAAAAAAGGATTCAAATTGCAACTATAGAAATATCTTGAAAAAATAAGCTTTATCTGATCCCTAATGATGGGAAGCTTAAGCAATGCGGTATCTATATGAGGCCATCCTGCCCTGAAATTGGGAACATTTCTATTAAGCTTCAAAATAAGGGGGGAATGGTCAAATAGATGGAGAGACTCATCTTTAACATAGGAGTGATTCCATAGATCTTGGTATCTATTAACACACATGTACCATGTATCAAGTCTAGCAGAGAAGGGATCAATAGCAATTGTATTATACCAAGTATGAATAGTCAGGGGAGAGCAGACAATGAGATTAAGAGAGGCAGTCATGTTAAACCAATAGCTTTTTTCCCTACCTTGCAACACATTGTTAGGGTTACCAATTCTATCAGCAGAGTCAAGAACCATATTGAAGTCTCCAATCAGAATAACTTCACCAGATAAGGAACAAAGCTTAGACCAACACATACATCTTTCATAAGCATTGTTGGCAGCATAAACAGTAACAATGGTGTAATTCAAAGGAAAATTGCAGTTAATAGCAATCCATCAACAAGTATCACTCATTATAGCATCTTCAACTATGTGAACAAGGTCATGGAGTATATCAATAGCAATACCACCTTTGCCTTTTGTGTGAAAGTCAAAGTTAGTCAAATTTAGTGGCTTTAACTTGCAGTCAAAATTCAATATCTTTGAGCCAATTATTAAACACCATACCCCTAACAAGATGTGTAATACCTTTGATGTTGAGGGAGACAATTTTTAAGACCTACATGAGAATAAAACCAAAAAGGAAAAAGACTACCAGAAGCACTAAAGAATAGAACCAGCCAAACACATGTCATTTCCTATGATTTTTAGGGGGGCTTGAAGGTTGAGCTAGAAACTCTAGTATTCTCTTTCCTCTTACTCTTACTTTCAAAATTACTTTTAGGCTTGGGGTCAAATTCTTGAATCATTTCCACATCTATAGCATTGTGTATGATTGAGAATTAAAATCTATTGTGATTCTTTGACTCAATAATGATTTTTACTTCACAATAGTATATGTAATTTTATATGGGTGTATGATTGAGAATTAAAGTCTATCATAGTTGTTTGACTCAACATTGATTCTATATCTTATTTGATATTGATTTATGTTGTTTTCTTGTAGATATAGTCTTCATAAAGCAATTTGCAAGCACTATGGGAAAGGGAAAAGAATGGTCATATCTGATTGTTCATCAAGAGGGTAAAACCATGTCCACAATACAATGCAAATGTTGTGGACATCGTTACGTAGGAAATGTAACTCCAATAAAAGAGCATCTTTTTAGTACACGTAATGATGTGGCTGGATGCTCTAATCTAGAAAGTGATATATGCATACATTTTGCAAGTTATTCTCTTTATTTTTGTTGATAATATCTTGCAGCATTTGAAGTCATGATTTAACCTCCAAAGTTGAAGAAACCAAGAGGCATAATCATGACACATAATTGGGACCAAATGGAAGGAGTGACTCAAACAAATTGATGGTTGATTAAGGAGCGAACTCCATGCAACGTGCATTGATAGCATATATACACAAATTGAGGACATGCAAAAACTCTTGGATTCAAGAATTTTTCTTATAATGGACATGCTCTGGGATTTCATGAACATGAACATAAAGGTTAACTAGAACATATCAGTAGATGAGATTTGTAGAATGTCGTCTTTGGATGTTTTGGGTGATCTTTGGATATTTGTTTGTGGGCAATGAATATAAAGTTATGAATACTTCAAAAGCTTCCTCATCAAAAAGTACTTGGAGTCATAACTAAGGCAAAAAGTTCTTAAAGAGCATGTTGTGGGTTCAAACCCCATGATTGGATTCGAAGAGCAATATTTTGCTTTTTTTGCTCAAAATTTAAACTCCTACAAGACAAAAATACTGATGACTTCTTTGTTCTTTCATCATGTGAATGGCGACAACAATGGATGACTTTTTGAACTCTAAATTTAGAGTTTTAAGGCTATAAAGAGCATGGCATGAAAACCATCGGGGATCGCTTATATCTGACGAAGTTCTCTGATGCCTAAATTTGATGACACCAATTCTAACATGCTAAACTCTAAGGACTGATGATGATCAATGCTCTATTCTGCCATATCTGATGATGCCCATTCTAATGTGTTGAACTTTGAGAACTGATGATGGTCAATGCCGACTCTGACATACGCGTATGATCTGACACCATCTCTTCCAACATCCACATTGTGTGCTAGATCTCTGATATCAACTTTAACAACAATTCCACCTATGATCTCACACATCTAACAATCTCTGCCAATTCATCTACAGTCTAATGCTCATTTTGACAAAGCTATGTTATGAAAAACTCTATATTCTGATGCCATGGGGACACTACTCTACCCGATTCCGACTATGATTGTAATAATCTAGGTTCCATTTATTCGATCGAATAATAAAAAAATATTGAATATGTTTGTTTTATTCATGGTCATCCGAATAAACACCAAAAAAAATGGATACAAATAATTTTTTGATTGAAATGCTTTTGATCGAAAATCATTTCAATAGAAAGCACTTTCCATCAAAAAGCATTTTGATTGAAAGTGCTTTTGATCGGAAAGCGATTTCTAGCAAAAAATATATATAATCAAAATGCTTTTGATCGGAAAGCGATTTCTAGCAAAAAATATATATATTTTTACATTCATTCAAAAATCTCATTCCACACGTGCTTCATTGCTACTCTAGAGAGCTTTAATCCTACCATTTCTTTCCTAGAGAGCTTCCTTCACCATATCATTGAGGTATTGATTTCATTTTTATTTATTATTTGTTTTATTATTGTTCATTGTATCATGCATATTGTATGATTCGCACGTGTGTCTCTTACATATGCCTGATTTTATTTATATATTAGTTTTGTGTCTTTTAATCATCAATTGTATTCATGTTTGACTTGCGAAAGCATTTCTTACTTGTATACATTGATGAAAAAAATAAAAATAAACCACTTCTGTGATTGTCTGACTCACTTCATTGATTCTTACTCTCACAGTAGTATAGGACTCAACAATAGATCTATTGAGATTGTTTGAATCACCACCTCGATTCCTACTCTCTCAATAGTATAGGGACTATTGTGATTGTCTGATTCTTTGAATCTTACTCTCACAATATTCACTTAGATTCCAATGAGAATACCTAGTGTAGGTCACAAGGCATATAGAGACAATCAATGAGAATAGTTACTGTAGGTCACAAGGTGTATAGAAACTATTGTGATTGTCTGATTCTTTGACTCCTACTATAATAATAGTCACTTAGATTTCAGTGAGAATAATTAGTGTACCTCACAAGGTGTATAGAAACTATTGTGATTGTCTGATTCTTTGACTCTTACTATCACAATAGTTATATACAGTCATGTGACAAGACTCATACATAGTATAGTGAATGTATATGAACTATTAGTTCAATCCGATTCTTTGACCCTTACATTTTTAATAGTTACATAGATTCACTTCAAGATTATAATTACACTTTCTATCTAATTATAAATCTACTTATTTAACTATCCATATGCCTATCATTTTTGTATAAATACTATTGATTTATTTATCTCTACACTTATTGATAGTCTATTTTTTATTTTTTTTCACAGATGGTAGGTAAAATAAATAAGCAAGAGTGAAAATTTTTAGAAGAATTTGTGTGCTCCTACATGTATGGAATGAGAGAAGATCAAGTCATTCTAGCCATGGACGCATCTAATTACAAAGATTTCATTGTGCAATTATCGAAAGGAACATTTATTAACATTGAAGATGAATTTGGTAGTATGTCAGCTAGAGCACAAGTATTAGATGAGCAAATGTCGAAAGAGCTTACACATATCTCTGGATAGATCATCAAAGTAGCAAAGTCATTGGTGATGGATACCACCACAATACCCCGATTCATCGATAAAAATAAATTTATTGATTTACAATATCAGATAATAAAGAGAGGAAAGCAATCAAAATCCGATATGACTCAAGACCTTGTGAGACCATCGGTAGATCCAAATACAAGAGATATGCTGGCAGTGGTCAGGGCGGTCAAGGACTTACAAGAAAAGGGAGCCAATGAGAAGGGCCAAGCAGGCAAAGCAGTCAAAGAAGATCTGGCAAATAGGCCTACCATTTTTCCTGAATTAATATTTCCCAGATAGTGATTTTAGTCACTTCACACTATTGTAAATACCATTCCACCTTTTTGTAACTCCATTTTGTGCAAGCCAAGTATTCCTTGAGCTTGAGGAGCATTAGAAGTACCTACCTATCAATTTTCATATTTTTTAGACTCCGTTTGAGCCCTCAAATAGACCCTAGAACCTAATTTTTAACTAAGCCAGACACTAGGTCTAGACAAGGCCAAAGCTAGTCGAAAATTATAAATAGAGCTAGAGAGCTCATTTTTGTGGTTAGTGTTTTGTAGAATTAAACTTTTAAGAGCACTTTTGAGAAATCTAAAGAATTCCATTGTCTCTCTCTCTTTGTTCTTGCCTTGTGTGCGTGTGTGTGTGTATGTGTGTGCATGTTAGTGTGCTTCTCACTCACACACTTGTGCCATCACTTGTTCGAGGTCTTCATACCATCCTCATGTCTTCCCGGATTGACATTAAAGAAGGTGCTACTCATCACTGAGCTACACCAAATTTTGGCACCATTGCCCGAGATCGAGCTTTGAGGACGAGCGTGTGATGGTAAGATGTAGAGTTGTGATGTTGGCATTGTAGTTAATTTCTTTACTTTTTATTACTATTCTCTTTCTGACTCTTACTTCACCATCATCATCACCATCATCATCCTCACCATATCCGATCTCCATCTTCATCATCACGGAATTTCCAATTTTTGATCATATCTCCTTCCCACTTCCATTTCCCTCATTTCACTTGTGAGAGAGAGCAAGAGAGCGATTTGTGTGCATTATTTTAGCATGTCTTTTGAGTGATCTTGCAGGTTGTAGCTGTATCATCATCTCCTGTAGTTTGCGCACGTACGGAAAAGCTCAGCCCTGTCTCTCTGTCGCAGACCTCTGTCGATTGCGATCGACAAGAAATTTGATCTTTTGGTAAAACAAAGTGTACCACTAGGACAAGCATGAAATTCTAAATCACTAATCACAGTAAAAAAATTATGTGTTTCTCTATGAATCGCGACCGACACTGTCGATCACGACTGACAACCATGATCGATAGCCTCTGTCAATCACGACCAACAGATGCTGTCAACCGCGACTAACAGACCCCGACAGACTGCCATGTAGGACTCATTCAATCGTGATCGACATCGTCGATCGTGATCGACTGAAATTTCATGATTGACTCACAGACTCACAGTGCCACGTGTCCCTTGCAACGGATAGACCTCGATTGACTGAGATTATGGCAAAATTGCAGAAAAAGTGTCGATCGTGATTGACATCGTCGATCGCGATTGACAGGACCCATGATCAACTGTGATTGACAGTCTTTTTTGGCTAATATTTTAGGGTTTCACTGTTCTAAGTTTTGGGGTAAATTTTGTGCATACGTTTCAATGAATTAGCATTTTGTGAGGTCCCTACACTTGTGTTTTGAGAAAAATCCTGTGAACTGTTAGCCTGTTTGGACCTTGTTTTAACCCTAGAACCCTGAACTGTCATAACTTCCTCATACAAAATCCATTTGGGGTGATCTTGGGCTCATTATGGTAAAATTAATATCAGGATTATTAGATATAGTATTTTGAAGTTGACCATATCTATGGGGAAGAAAACTAAGGGATCTCTAGAATTGTTTTCCATAAAGACAAAGGGCAAATTGATATCTGAATTGCTTGAATGAAAGTGATTTGTTATGTCATTTGAATCTAAGTCTTGAGCTAACCTTGGGACTTTTATAGGTCCATTGAGAGCGCTAGAGGGCATCCAAAGAAATGGCATTATGCAAGCTTGAGAACGGCGTTCTTGAGCACCAAAGAGCAAGGGATCCGCAAGTGAGGTTGGAATAGTCCCAACTCTCTCTGTCAATTCCTAGCTTAGGCTAAGTTTGAGTAGTGCTAGGAGTAAGTCAGGGCGGTGATAGGCATCTATCAAGTTGAAGACTAGCTAAGCACTCAAGTTCAAGCTTAAACATAATCTCTTTGTGATCGATAACTTTAAAGGAAAGAACTTAACGTGGAACGATCAACTTAAAGTGCGAGAATTAACTCAATTCTTCCCGACGACGTGATATCAGACAAGATCATAAACATGATAATCAACTAAAAAGAACAAAGTGACTAATATGAATTGATGTGCAACGAGGTTGTACCTTGGGTAAAAATTAGGGTTGCTCACTAAGGCCTATGAACCTTAGATCAGGACGCCACCTAGGGAGAGATAGACAAAGCCTTAGGTCTTTAGAGGCTAGTGTCAATCATATTGCTCGGTCTTGGGCCCAGTAGTTGAGCCATTATTCGCACTACCCTAGCTCTGAAATGAGTGAGTCCGAGATGTCTCATGGTATGGAGAGACCTACAGGAAGTTCACGTGTGCCATATTTACATAGGGTAGAAGGCCCCTACTAGACGCAACTCAAATACCTTAGGTCCAACCGATTAGGTGCTTGCATCTATGAGGACGGCCTAGGAAGATCCATGGTTCATATTAAAAACCCTCACCAACCCATTGGACTCGAACATCGAGTAGTCAAGTTTGAAAATGGTGCATACCTAGACAAAGAGGGAGCCATATATGTAGTCACCAGTCACCCAGATAGGATAGAAAAATTCCGGAATGTGATCCTAGAGATGGATATAGGTGACCTAGAGCAAGGGAAGTTAGGTGGAGAGCCTAAAACCCCTCAGGGCAAATTACTTCTCACTAGAATTATGACACCAGAGTGGGTTCCCTAGGACAATAAGAGCATAGATCTGCTCTTGAACCGAAAGACTAATGAAGCCTTTTGGAGGTATAAGCTTGATCAACCGAATGAGATTGGAGCACTCACTATCTACGAGTTTAAAGATCCAGATAGCCCAGGCAAAGTGACTTACCTAGACAATACTTCTGAGAGGGTCTTTGTGGTCATAGAGCATGGTAGGCATGCTTACACTTGGAAGGGTGAATTTTTGTTTCCCCAACCAAGATCTAATGTCTCTTATGGCCACCAAGGAGCTGGAACATCCCAAGCTCATAGAGCTCAAAGGGACAGAAGTAGAGATAGGCTAGAAGTGAGTTTTGCCAACCCAATGGGGAGAGAAAGAACCAGAACGAAAATGGATAGAGTGGAACCTGAGAGACCTAGAGCCCCAAGAAACCAAAGAAATGCAGATGACTTCCCCTACCAAGACCTAGAGAGCACGCGAGGACTTTGAGACCTATACAACTAGTTAAATCCATGAAGAATTATTTCAATGGCACGAGAGACCCATATGATCATGTGGCTGAGTTTGGGCAAGTCCTAAGAGCTGAACAAGTTCAAGACTTATTCACGCAATACAATGCCTTTGGTCTGACCCTTAGAAACACCGCCCTTACATGGTTTCAACCACTGAATGAAAGAGAGTTCAGGAGCATAGAACAAATTCTAGAGGCTTTCATCACTTAATTCTCTAAGAGTGGCATATGACATAGTACTTCCTCATTGATTCATAGCTTCAAGCAAACACCTCAAGAGACAGTTAGACTTGCAGGAAGAAGATTTAGGCAATACCTAGACAGATTCCCCATTTCTGAGTTACCCACACCAGCCAAACAAGTGGCTTTATTCTTAGATGGATTTCTAAGTACTAAATTAAGATCATATGTGTACTTGAAGGACCCTAGGACCATAGAAGAATGTGTACTCATGTGCATTGACATTGAAGATAACCTAGGGGAGGAATTGGAACTTTCAAAATCTACAAAGATTCAGATAGTTTTACTAGCCTCACATCCACGCAGTCCGCGTCTATTGAGGAACTCGCTGAGAAAGTGGCTCATAAGTTAGGAGTCTCAAGCAAACAAATACCAATGTACGCTGCAATGAAAAGATGTTATACCTGTGCAGGTGACCATATGGCAAACGTGTGTCTCAGTATGGCTCAACCCCAAGTGAATCTTAGTAGCCAGTACTGCACCATAGAATGAAGATACACTAATCACACCGTGCAAGATTGCCCATACAATAAGCAAGCTATTAGGCAACCTTATCAACAACCATATCCCTAGTAGGGAAGATACCAGACCCATTACCCAACACAACAGTATGCTAGGCCTCAACAAACTTACCAACCACAATATCAGGCCCAACAAAGACCTCAACCAGTTCTAACACAACAACCCCCTACCCCAGCCAATGTGATTCCCGTAAAGTATGGAGACGCAAAAGAAAATTTGAATAGAGCCATAGTTCGAGTAACACCATTGCTTTCAGAAAGTGACCCAAGTGATCATACTTTTGATTCTACTCACATAGATAGTCCACAGGCTTACTACATGTAGTCACTTGAGCATAACAAATCATATTACTTTGAAGAACCGAGTGAACCTAGTTGGGAGCCAGAGTTGCAAATGTCATGTACACAAACCCCAACTATAGACCTCAACCTAGGCAGTTAAGACCCCCAGCTCCTAAAGGACCATGCTACCGATGTCAGGGAGATCACTTCATTCGTGATTGCCCCATACCTGCACCTACACAACCCCAGTCAGTAACAATCCAAGGCTTTTGTCAAGATTGCAGGAAAGAGCATCTCTTACAAGATTTCCCAAAGAATCCCAATAATATGCCAAAAATCACTCCTATTAATGTTATGGGTTAGTCATAGACTCTTCAGGAAGTGTAACCTCCACTGCGCCAGTGCAAGTGGTCACTAGAGCTCAAGCATTGCAGCAAAACCAAGGTGTAGGCTAGGAAAAGAGCTTCGAGGTTAGTCAAACGAAGAGCATGACGAAGAAGAGGACTAGAGCTTGGAAGGATAGTTGAGAAAGAATGAAAAGGCAATGGGCAAAGAAGATGAGTGAACTCGAGGAAAGCCTAAGAGAAACACAAACAAAGATAATTGAACTTACATCTCCAACTCCCTCTCACACTACCCCACCACCACCATTCCCATCTCCATCCAATCCACCACCCTCCAACCTGCCTCATACAATCCCACCACCCCTTAGAGTAGGATGAGTCCTAGCAGATGGCACTCTTGAGGACCTAAACATGATGCTTAAAGCATATCAGGCTAGAATTCAAGAAGGGCCAAACATGATGGATCATGAAAAGTGTTACCCTAGAGCCGAACTAGAGCTTGAATGAACTAAAATTTGTGCTAAGATGGTGGAATTGGCTCAAACCATGTTTGAAGCTAGTCACCTCTTTAACTTCTCTAGTTCAGCGAAGATGCAGTTGCACTTTTATGGACTGCTAGAAAGACTGGAGAGGCTAATTGCACAATCAGAAAAGGACCCCACCTCTCAAAGTAAGGACAAGGCAAGTGACAGAATAAGAATTCCCACCGACGAAGCTTATGTGCCTAACTCCACAGAGCTAGATACATCTTCTTCTATGAATCGGTACTCACTCAAATTCCTACAAGAGATTCAAGAAGAGAAATGGGCAAAAGAGAGTGAAGTCCCTCCTCCCATTGAATTGGTGGATGACGTGCACGATCCATTTCCACAAGATATTCCATCCATTTATGGAGAGCAGGAGAGGTCTCAATCTCATGAGAGATTAGACTTTGAGTATAATTCCTTACAAGAGCTACCCCATTTGACAGGCCCATGGGAAACTAAGTCTACTTGTATGAGAGCACCCACGGTTATGGTACGAAACGAAGACTCAATCATACCTAGGAATACAGAGGTAGTAAAGAATACTAAAGTGCAGTGCAATCTCACTTTAAAAGAGCTACTCAAGGTTAGGCCAGAATTGTGGACACATGTAGCCAAACAAGTACGAGAGGTAGCTAAACTGCGTTTCCAAGTAGGTCTCATAGAACAGTGCCAAAGATACCTTTGGCCAAGATAAGAGACATGAGCGAAGGAGAAGAAGGAAACACCTATCTTCCCATCACCCATCAATGATACACAACCAAGGCAATTCTCGACTCACGTGCAGGAGTTGCAATTGCTACCACTTCCCTATGGAAGCATTGGGGAAAGCTGGCACTCAGGCCAACGAGAATGAAATTGCAGATGGTCGATGGTCACATTGAAAGACCCTTAGGACTACTGGAAGGAATCACTCTCACTACATGCGGTGTTGAGTTTGAGCATACTTTTGCCATATCTGACTTTAGCAAAAATCAAGCCTATGATATGATTCTAGGAAGACCCTTCTTGAGGCACTTGCAAGTGGTGCAAGATTGGGGAACCAACTCCTTGTACTTGCAACACTTAGATGTCACCACCACCTATCTCAAGGATTACTCCCATAGAGATGTACCCCCCATCCAATGGAATCCCATCCATAGAGCCAAAGACGATACTGACTCTGTGCATTCCATATGATCAGGATCCTCATGGATGCATGAAGAAACTTAGTTGCGGATGTGCAAAGTAGCACTAGAAGAAGGGAAGAGAGAAAAAGATAGAGAGATAGGTGTGAAAGAAACTCATAGATCAATTCAAGACCCAGCCTATGCACCTATAGTGTTCCCTGACGAAGAGTTTGAACCTCACAACTGGGCAGAAATTTTAGCAACAATGGATGTAGCCATCAATGAAGAAGAATGGACACCCCACTGTGACGAGGATAGCTATTACATTTCAGTATTTTCAATAGAGCCAATCATGGGTGATTCGGTTCTAGAAGAGTGCGAACCTAGTACTGATGCATTTGAGGACGCAAGTGACTCCGATCTTGAGTCAATCATTATGGACCCACCCTTTGCATCAGAAGAAGAATACTTCTACGAAGTAGAATCTCACCCCTCAAAGACATGAAGAGCTTACAAATGACGTGAGGTTAACCACACACATGACCGCCAAAAATGAAGGTAAGAAGAGGAAGAAGAGAGAAGTCACACCAAAAGAGGAAGAATCTTTGTTTGAGGTCCGTGAAAACTTTAAGAAGTACAAAATAGATGATAGGAGAGTCATGATGAGAATGCCAAAACATGAGGTGCAATCAGGGGAGGCCTATGATAACAAAGAAACCACCAAGAAAGTAGTTGTAGCCATAGAGGAAGGACAAGAAAGATGCACCTACATAGGACATGACCTAATTGAAGAAGAAGAGAAAGAATTGATAGCTTTGCTAAGGGAATATAGAGACGTATTTGCTTGGAGTTACAAGGACCTGAAAGGTGTGGATCCTGACATATGCTCACACACTATTCCCATGACCTCAGATGCCAAACCGTCCAAGCAGAAGCCATACACCTATAACAATAACTACGTTTCTAAGATCAAGGAGGAGATAGATAGGTTGGTTGAAGCTGGATTCATCTATGAAATTGAGCACACTGAGTGGGTATCCCCCATTGTAGTGGTGCCCAAAAACAATGGGAAGTTACACGTATGCATCAACTTGAAGAAGGTTAATGCAGCCACCATTAGAGATAATTATCTGCTTCCTATCACTGAGCATCTACTAGAAAGAGTAGCAGGCAAGGAAGTGTACAGCTTCCTTGATGGGTTTTCTGGCTATAATCAAGTGGCCATTGCTCTAGGAGATCAGCATAACACGGATTTTGCCACAGAATGGGGAATATTTGCCTTTCAAGCAATGTCATTTGGTCTCACTAATGCACCCGCTACATTTGAGAGACTGATGTGTCATGTGTTTAAAGAGTTCTTGAGGAAGAATTTGGCAGTCTATGTTGATGATCTCTGCACCCATTTCAACATTAGACAAACACATATACCTGAACTCAGGCAAATCTTTCAAAAATGTAGAGAATATCAAGTCTCCCTGAATGTAGAAAAGTGGTTTTTCATGGTCAGGAAAGGCAAGATTCTGGGACACATAGTGTCAAAGAATGGCATATCTACGGACAAGGAAAAAGTTAGAGCTATTGTAGAGCTACATAGGCCAAGGAATGTGAAGGAAGTACAAGCTTTCATGGGGCATTGTGATTATTACCGATGTTTTGTACACATGTATGCCATCATTGCAAAGCCTTTGTACGGACTTCTGACTAATTTTGAGTGGATGGATGAGTGCGAGAACTCCGTCAATGAGCTTAAACAACGATTATGTTCAACACCAATCTTGAAGAGACCAGATTGGAATAAGCCCTTTCATCTTCATGTGGATGCATCCATTTACACTTAGATTGGTTGTGTGCTCGCACAACCTACTGGTGAAGGTAATATGGATCTTCCAATTGCCTATGCTAGTAGACAATTGAATGCAGCTGAACGAAATTATACCACCATTAAACGAGAAGGATTAGGAATGGTGTATGCGATTAAAAAGTTTAGACACTATTTGCTTGCAAATAAGTTTAAATTTTTTATTGATCATCAAGCATTGTTGTACTTGGTAAACAAGCCATGCAATACAGGTAGAATAGTAAGATGGTTTCTCTTACTAATGGAATATGACTTTGAGGTAGTGGTAAGGAAAGGCAAGACTCATTTGAGAGTTGACCATCTTTCTAAGCTCACATCTAGAGAGACCCCGCAAGGAGTATCAGATGATCTTCTTGATGCTCACTTGTTTAATTTCGAAGTGGTACCTCAGTGGGCTAAGCCATTAGTGCCAGTATTGACATACGGGCCTATACATCCAGTGATAAACACACAAAATAGGGAGATAGTAAAAGCCCAAAAGTACCATATCATGGCTAGAAGTATGTACAAGCATACCGATCAAGGAATATTAGCATGTTGCGTGGAAGAGGATGAGTACATTAAATGGTTGCAATTAGCACATGTACGTGCATTAGAGCAACATTACTCAACGCAACGAACCCTATAGATGCTAAGGAAACTCGGAGTGTATTGCCTGACTATGGAAGCAGATGTCCATAAGGTGTGTAAGGAATGCCCAGTCTGTCGTATTAGACCACCTGTGGAGCACGCTACCTTGTACCAAGTGTCTCTAGTACCAGATTGGAGTGAATCATTAGTAGCCTTTCTGAGAACGAAAACATTCCCTCAAGACATGACTTTAGCTAGGCAAAGAAGCTTAGAATAAGAAGCCCTAGACTACTCATTCATTGGTAATACCTTATACAAGCGTGGCAAAGATGGTTACCTCAGATTATGTGTCCATGAGAGTGAATATCTCAAGATCTTGGAAACTGCTCACCAAGGTGTAGCAAGATGACATTTTGGACCAGACCGGGTGATTAAAGCAATCCTATTTGCAAGTTTGTGGTGGCCAACCCTTCACATGGATGCACATACCTATGTGAAGCGGTGTGACATTTGTCAGCGAACTCAGTATCCTATCCGTAAAGATGAGATGTCATTGAAACCTATGATGGGTGGACGTGCATTCTCTAAGTGGGGAATAGACTTTGTAGGTCCTATTAATCCCCCAGCTAAGAGCTCCCATGCTGAGTATATCATTGTGGCCATAGACTATCTAACCAAGTGGGTAGAGGTAAAAGCTACGACCAAGAAGGATGCCCAGACGACAGCTAAATTCTTATTTGACAATGTGTTCACAAGATACGGGCTACCGATAAAGCTTGTAAGTGATAGAGGCACTCACTTTTTGAATGAAGTTATAGAAAATCTTATCCAAGAATTCTGGGTAGTACATAAGAAGTCTGCCCCCTATCATCCACAAGCTAATGGGCAAGTTGAAAGCACAAATAAGATTCTATGCAACGTGTTGACAAAATTAGTGAATAATAAACGCTCTGATTGGGACAAACAACTAAACCACACTCTTTGAGCATACAGGGTTGCCTATAAAACGGTACTCCAAGCCACACCCTTTTAGATGGTATTTGGCCAGAATGTAGTGCTTCCATTAGACTTCTTGATACCAACACTAAGGGTAGCATAGGAGCATGAGTGGACGGGTCATGAACTCTCTTCGAGAATTTTAGACCTTGAACGACTAGGTGAAACAAGACTGAGAGCTGCTGCAGGGATATATGTAGCTAAGAAAGGACAGAAGGCGTACTTTGATGCCCATGTGAAGGACAAAGGCTTGAAAGTAGGGGATCTAGTTTTAGTCTACACTTTGAAGCAACATGCGAGAAAATTAGAGAAGCGTGGCTATGAACCTATGATCATAAATAGGATTTCAACTAGTGGGGCAGTACAACTAGCCACTTTAGAAGGCGATATTCTCCCTAGCTACATAAGCGGATGCAGAGTCAAGTTATATCAAGAACCCCTAACCAAAAAAATGCTAAATCGACTCAACATTGCCAAGAAACGCAAGGAAGAAGAAAGGCGAATTCAAGAAGAAGCACAAGCAGAAGCTTTAGAACGCATCCGAAGAATGAAGATGAGGAGACAGGGTAGAGATCAGCCTAGGACAGATGCCTATGCAGCTCAAAGGTATCATATGGCTATGTGTGAAGTCTCATGTATAAGTTCCCATAGAATAATTGATTGACGTCCTTTTGTAACCTTAGAGATCAGACAAAGAATTAGTGCAAGAACTGTATGAGCATTGATTGAATCAAGTGCAGCCACTAGTGCGGTGAGACTCTCTTACTATCAAGAATTGAAAGTAAAAGTCAATCCTATAGAAGCATATCTCATAGGATTGGGAGGTGTGGAAACCCCTTGCATGGGCAAAATGGAACTTCCCCTCTATATCCAAGATGATCTCATGATAGTTAAGGTGCTAGTGTGTCAAGAGGAGGACCTTACTGAGCCTCTTGTCTTGGTTCAAGACTGGATCTATGATCATGCAGTCAACCTAAACCTAAGAAGTGGACTTCTTAAGGTCTGGGTAAATTAGAGCCAAATTACCATTGAGTTAGAATATGAGGCACTCAAAGAACTAGGAAACGCACAAACTCTTGGTCCTTCCAGGAGTACACATGAGGATGACAATGCTATTCTTGTCCAAAACTATGTGATGTAGAAGGATGATTGTCTCAACAAAGAAGTCAAGGACACGATGGAACTCCCTTCTTTTCCAAAGACCATAAGGATACGACAACCAAAGGTGGATCAAATGCAGAAGAAGCCGATGACATATGCTCAAATCCAAAAGGAAGTATGAAGCAAGATGTATTAGCCATTGAAACATGTGTGGGTATGGAAAGGTGACCAACCTATTACGGTCATGTCACAACCACTGGCAAAACTTCATATTAGTGATCAACAATAGGACACTAATAAGAAGTCTTTCAAAACTTCTTCTTCTAAAGTAAGATTTATCTGGGTACCCAAGAAGTCAATGAAGGCTGACCCACAAGCAAAATAGATCTGGGTGCCTAAGGCTTGCTTGCGGGCTCAAACAGCCACACATAGACCACACCATGTACAACAGGGTTCACGCACTCAAACAGTTGAAACCCACTCCTATTCGATACGCACGAACACATATTCGTCCATGAGCACGAGCAGAATCACTTGTAAATGGGTCCCTAAAAAGCCTCATTTCCAAGGAGACAAGCCCTCTAGAGTCTCCACAAAACCAAAACTGAAAGCCATCCACTGTGTTTGGAAGCCTAGAGCTTGTAATAACCCCCCCGACCCCCATTGGTAAATTCATCTCCACATACTAACTGCATGATTCCCACACTGCATCTTCCCATTTAGCTCATAGGACTATTCGTTCACTAACTACACACACAATCACCAAGCACTTACTGACCTGCTATCCCATCACTGATCTCATGTTCATGTTGTAAAGGGGACAAAAACTGTTCTATCTTGTCCATTAAAATGTTAACACATGCTTCTATATTCTCACAGAACTAGCAAACAAGAAGTAACATGGCAGAAGCAGCAGGACCTAGCTCCCAGGCAGGCATCAGTCCTTAGATAGTGGACATCAAAAGTCTCCCTATTGAGGAGGAGTTGAAGGAAAGACCACATGCATTGAGAGCATTACATGTAATACCTATTTAGAATCCTCCCCAAGGGCACACATCGCCAGTAAGCAAAAACTCGCATTAGTTCAGTGACGTGGTAGAATCTCTTGGAGAGGGCACTTATTTGTGGGAGGCTGAAATAGAGTTCAACGAACGCTAGGGTCACTATCACTTCTTTACCAAAGAGTTTGAGAGGCTTCAAAACAATGAAGGGTTGAAACTAATATGGAAGATGGGTGGACTATATGATTACTTGAAAGATCCGTTACCCAAGCCGGAATTTCTAAGGTGTTCATACTTGATTAGCACCCTCACTCCCAGTAAAGAGAAAAAGGGGTATAGCACCTTTGTCCTGCCATCTCTTACAAGAGGTAATGAACTGAAGCACTTCAACTTGACGAACAATTTGGCAAGGGAAGCTCTTGAGATGAAGGGTATGCACATTCCCACAGAGAAAGAGACAATGATCCCAGACAACATGAAGAACAGGAACTTGACTAAACTAAAGGACATGGTGGCAATGACACTAACTATTTCCGTTCACATCCGAATGTGCATGCAACATTTTGCGTTCCCTACTCAAGAGAGATTCACCTGCCACCCAAGAAAAGTTGGTTCAGTTTGTACTTAGCAGATACTTTCAATTTCACAATCAACATGCCTCATTGGATCATTGACCAAATACACTTGGCACATCAATGATGGTATAAGAAGTAGAAGTCATTACTTTATGGATGCTATACTCTTACAAGAATTGTTTATCGTTGCTTGGCATATGATGTGCCAATTCAAAGGGCACTTGTTTCGACTAGGATGCAAGAATTTCAACAAAGACTATCAGCCGCAGGGCCTCCATCCAAGAAAATGAGGGGAGCAGTTAAGATGCCTTGTGCATATGCCCGAGGTGCTACACTGACGCCGGAGACAACTCCACGACTTCCAAGGCGAGTGTAGCCCTTCACTATCAGATTACCACGGCCTAGTGCGAAAGGGCCCGATCTAGTGTTCCCACCTATACCAACTGATTTAGAATTCCCTCATGGCTTCACACTAGAGGATATAGCTGATGAGGAGATAGCAAGTATAGTCAATGCAATGAATTTGGAAGTAGAAGCAGAGCAATTAAGTGGGCAACAAACTGTCATGAACCAACCCCATCCAACCCAACCAAAAGTCATCGAAGTAGATGAAGATGAAGAGGAGACTACAGAAGTGATGAACAAGAAGGACCATCTGATGAAGGAGAGCATGAATATGAGCAAGAAGTTATACCAGAACTTGAAGGTGACCCTGCCTATAGGAAGCAATTAAACCATATCCTTGGCAGCAGGAAAGGCCCTAATGAACCATATCCTTGAAGACGAACGTGTGGATGATCAATACAGGGCAACCCTTGACATGATTGCTGATGCATTGGGGGTACCGAAGATAGTGCACACCGCTCTCACTCACTCGTTAAGATCGGAGCGAAGACACGGCAGACCTCCCTCTAGACTAGGGAAACAGATGAATTTCTTGGTATCAAAACCACAGGGCACCACATCCACAACCACGGGCACAACTCATACCATTCATCACATTGACGAAGCCCAAACCTCAAGAGTACCCTCGTCACCCCCTTTACCCCCCTCCCCTCCAACTCCACCACCTTCACCTCCTACCACCATTGTCACCACCACTGTCACAGCCTCAGATTCCACTTCCCATATCGAAGCACAGACTGTGAGTCAACCCTCACAATCCGCACAACCTATCACCACCCCTATTGTAAATGTCACCACTGACACTATAATTCTAATTGTCGCCACTGAAAACACCATTCCCCCTATCACACTTCCTGGTGGTTCATATTCACAACTGCACACACCACTTTACACCTTCACGACCATCACCACACCAACAATTCCCATGTACACATTCACTCCCAGGACCACATCCACATATGACTTCATGGACATATCACCCACTTCTGCACCTCTCCCTCCCCCCATATTCCCACAATCACCCATTCCCCCACCACCCACTTCACCCTTCTCAAGCATAGCATACACACTCCCTTTCCCTTTTCCCTACCCTCCTGCATTCAACACCTTCCCAGCATCTACTCCTGTTAATAATGTATTTAATATGTTGTACCAATGTATGTCTCAATTACAACAACATTACCAACATCTAGATGCTCAGCATACGAATTTGTGCCAAATCCACAAAACATTACAAGAGAGATTCATTAACTTAGAGAAGGACAAGAGGCTATTACAACAACACTATAATACCTTGCAGGCACAACATGATCAGTTAGTAGCCAATCCACCCCAGCCAGATACCAAAGAAAAACAACAACTCGATGAAATGTTACACGCCTAGATAACTGACAATCTCAAGCTTCGACGTAACCTCGCCTTACTACGAAAACACATGTCTGCACCACTCGACGAAAATAAAAGACTGCAGAAACAGAATGAAGAAAACCTAGAAGCAGCAATGGAGGCATCACCTTAGGAAATCGACCTCAAGCACTTCAAGGCCATCCCATCAAAAAATATGTGAATCGTGTTGGAAACACACGCCGATCTCCTGGAAGCACACGTTGCCTTAGAAAAAGAGCGGGATGACCTACTAAAGCAACTGGCAGCTCAACAAGAGTCACCAAAAGAAGTTACAACCGCAGTAGACACATATGAAGAGGTCGCAGAACTCAGAGCACAACTGGAAGAACTACAAAAAAGAGTTCTTCAATATGAGCATCACCCCTCTCCCCTCGTGGAGTCGGAGTCTAAGGACTTAGTTCCAATTGAAGTTGAGGAGCCTTTTGAGGATCCATATGTACCCATGCCTGCACCAAGGGGTAAGCAAACAAAGGAAGGAATGGACACAATTGAGATCGAAGCTCCTGAATGGATGCAAAATTTAGAAAAGTCTGGTCCAACCCATGATGAGAGAGTTGCAGTACAGATACAGTCTATGTCCCGATTGGAAGAAGTTGTTATTAAATTGGATTACTTCAAAAACCTCTCCCATCATTAGTGGATTGGCACTTCCAATGATTTGTATGTTCCATTCTATGCATTAATGGCAGATTATAATGCCGAGATAAAGCAGCGCACAACAAAAGAACCAACCTCGGCGACACAATTTGCAGTAGATGACATTCCTGCAAGTGCCATGCACGGGAATATATTTCAACCTACCTGGAGGATACACCTACTTGAAACTTACCTTGAGATGGTATGCAGGTGGAACAACATGCCTTTATACATCAAGTATAATCCTTGCTATTGCCCTGTCTTTTGACGAAGGTCATGGCCCGAGTACACCAAAACAATCTTGACAGTGAAAGGATGTAACAAATGGTTAAACTATGTGTACCTGGCACCCCCTCGAGGCCAACCCATAGTAGCATATATGATTTCAACCATTTGGCATTGGGGGATCAGATTCAAAAATGTACCAGATATCATGGCACATATGTGCCTCAAAATATTTGAGCTAATGCTGGTTACATTCAGGACCTTTAGAAATGTCAAAGATCCTCACCTTTCGGCACTCGGATTCAATGAAGGCAACCAGGATCTGGCTTATGATATGAGCACCACACCATCCATCAACGTTGTCTATGCGCGGCATGCTCGTATCAAGTATCTACCAGCCTGCTTCAACAAATGTTTGAGGAAATGTTTATCACAGGGTTCTGGGAATATCATTCAGAGATATTCATACCTAGACCATCTCATCTATTACAGTTATTTGCGGTAAAACAGGCACTACATGCAGAAAAGCTATGCATGCCACATCCGGAGGTACTTGGGCCCGTAGACTGGGATGTCCTTGTAAGACAATAGTTACGCAATATAACACAGGAGCAGTAGCAGAGAAGATAACAGATATAGGAGAATCTCAACAATTTTCTACTAACAGCAAGTACAAAGATGATGGCGTTGTCCACCCGTGCGCTCTCAAGGTAGAGCTTAAATGGTGATCTAGACAACTCTAGATAGGGAGATACAAGGTAGAGATATGCTGACTCAACTTGATGTCTCAGGTAGTGTAGAAGTCATGTATATATAGGATCATGGGTGGCCTTCCATGGACGGCTATACATGGGTGGTAGAGCATGGGCGGCCACCGCCCGTGTAATTATCATACACGACTTAGACCGGTTGAACTGACCTAACAAATATAAATGATTTCTAACTCCGATAGGGAATATTCTATGGAATATTCTCTTTACCGTCGCGCTGGGGGCGCTGCCCCCCGACCCCCACCAAGGGCCCCTGGTCCCCTGGGACCCCCCCAGCCAGGGGGCCCATTGGCCCCCTTGGACCCCTCAATCGGGGCTGCTCCCTGCTGCCCCGGACCCCCCAATTGGGAACCCTGGTAACTCCCTTTCCTTACAATACCTTACATGGTCCAATATGACCTTCATCCAACATGCAAGTTGAGATTCCCATCAATTGGGTAATGCACACTTGGCTTCTCCTCATAATGGGGGGCTTACAAAATGTGCATACGATCATGAGGGGTAGACATTGATCATATACTAACACCCCCCCCTCAATGTTTACGGATGAAAAATCAAGTAGGTTTCGGTCCTATGCCCATCTGTTCAAGATGTCTGTTGAGCTACTCTCTTCGAAGTGCTTCAGTGAATATGTCATCACAATTTGACTTTGTTGGGCAATATTCTAGCTCCAGAATTTCATCTTCAATTAGCTCACGAATGTAATGGTACTATACTTCTATGTGCTTGGTGCAAGCATGAAATAGTGGGTTCTTTGCAATAGCCATACAAGTTTGATTATCACACTTGAGTACAGTCACCATATTTGACGGAAAGCCTAGATCAACAAGAATTCTCCTTAACCATACTGCCTCACAAGAAGCAAAACAAGCTGCTTTGTACTCTGCTTTAGTGGAGGAGAGTGCGAGAGTTGGTTGCTTTCTACTTACCCAAGAAAATATTCCTGAACCAAGTGAGAAACAATATCCAAAAACTTGTTTTCTAGAATCACAATCTCTAGCCCAATCTGAATCACAATATCCATGGAGTGTATCACCTGTGGTATAAAAAATACAAAAATCCAAGGTTCCTACAATGTACCTTAGAATTTGCATTCCAGCATTCCAGTGACTCTCCTTAGGTTTGTTGGAAAACGTGCTTAATGTTAAGGAAGCACTCACGAATTTGACACAACAAACAAGAGAGAAACAGAATCTTCCGGAAAATCAGTGCACAGGTGTACAGTATGCGAAGTAAGTGCGCGGTGTCCACATAACAGAGCAATTAACCGCGGCGGGCGCGTAAGGCGCGCTGTCGCGGGGTTTGTGGGAAGGAGGAAGAAAGCATAGAAATTTCCTTACAATAGGCTAACATTGCTCCTTTCTTTTCCCCATTTATCACACTTTAGGAGTCTTAGTTGTGCTTGAAATGATTAAATTCTTGGATCTAAGCCTAAAACCTCCTTTTCAGTCAATTTTTGGTGAAATCAAATTCCTAGCCAAACTCGACACTCAAGCGCTCAAACTATCATCCTCAGGTTCATCTAATGGTCAACTGAATTCATCTCAAGATCAATCTCAAAATAAGCTCACGTAATTAACATTTAACTTCAGGACAATGGATCAGTTAAGTTTGCACAAGAATTCAATATAGGGAAACCCATTCATCATGCTTGGTCAAATGTTTTGTCTTAATCTTAAAACTTGAGAGAATAGTATGTTAGACTTGGAATCTTCAATTAAGGTCATATGCATAGATAATTATTTAAACCATCATAAGATTTCAAACAATGTAAACTTGATGCAATTCGTTATAGCATGAATTCATGTATTAAATGCCTGAATTCAAGGTTGAGAAATCACTATGAGTCATGTATAAACAGAGAACAAATATAGTTCTACTTGCGACAACAAAAATTGCATAAAAAAGTATCTATGGAGTGCACATAGTTGAACTCTGAACCTTTGAATTACTTTTACTAAAAACGATGTTATAAAACCATGAATGGTAATATGCTCTGAAGTTTCCTCAGAGAGTAGATATAAAATTCATTCCTCGACTTAGCATTATTCAATGCATGAGTAAACTCAAACACAGCCGAAATCTATATCTCACAAACTCTAAACGCCATGTTAAAGTAACCCATCAATGTTCTTTGGTTTTGCTTTATTGCCTGCTATGAGTAACAATAACAAATCAAGTTATATCTTAATTTAACTTCCCATGCGCTGTTTTCAAAGCATGCAGTACTTCAAATTATAAGATAAATTCATATCAGCACTATAGCTATTAACAGAATGCATTCTAATCTTTGAATCACGTGGAATTACTTTCTGGAGGTGTTCCACTCATAATCACTTGTTTTCGAAGATTGACTTGCACATAGTAATGACATCAAAGAGCAAAAGAGGTAGCTCTCGCCAGATAAGGAGGAAAAGAGGAAAAACAAATTGCGATTGTGAATTTTAACGTTGTGATTGAACAGAAAACATTTATTTATATCGTCCTGTACAGATAATCCAAACAGAAACATTATTTACGAAGCCATACTTTGGCACAGAGTGTTAGAGTACAAGCCCAATTTTCATGTTTAGCAGTTAAACGTTTTCATGTTTCCAGCTATGGCTACAGTTTGCATGAATGGCGGGAGAGCGTCAACAATGTTTCTTGAATCATAACTTCAAAGCTTCAAAAACGATCTCTAAGATCCAGAAATTACAGAGAGTATGCAAACTTCTGATTAAAAAGTAAAGACAACCATCACAATAGAGGTGAATCGTTCTTCACATTGTTTCTCATGGCATGGATAGAATATCTTAACGCATACAACGAAGGTACCAGAAAGCTTACCCGATTAGTTAAAAAAAAAACTCCTCGAACATCGAAGAATTAATGATCAGCATATCGTCAGAGATTTAATGAAATTGTGCAGAGTGTTGTCGTTTGATGTAATCGGAGCAACAGAGAAGTATTATTTGTTGAAGTCGTCAAATGTCTGAAGTGCTGTCCGAGTCAGATCAGATGTTCCCTTTCATACTACTGCTTGTTGGAGATGAACCATAGTAGCCTCATAAAGAAAACACAGACAGAACCTCCATCAGAAAATTTGAAATTCATCAGATTGCATTCTTCCAGGTGTAGCGCATGTTGGATGTGATGGCTGGGTACAATCAGAAGATCAAGGTGGTGCTGCTAGACCTGCTTCACACCTGCCCTTTCTTTTCTTCAGATTTGATTAGGAGACTCCTTGAGCTTTCAAATGACACCAAGAAACTATATATGTGTTTTACAAAGTGATTGAGAAATGATCAAATCAAAACAGATAAGTTTGAACCTTCATAAGTCCAAAAACTTGCTATTCCTGTAATGACACCTGCTCAGTCCTAAGCTCAGTGTGTCCAGCACACTTACAATTGGTCTAATTCCTTCTGGGAGTATTAAATTAACTTAACAAGCTATCATTAGCAAGTTAAATCACTCCAAATGACAAACTATACACTGAGCATGATGTTTAGCAAAATCAGGGACACCCCCGACTTTTTAGGAATCACACAGAAATATACCAGTGATCACTTCGACAGTGATTTCTCCCAATTGGCTGAATAGAATGACTTGAAATTTTGTAGTGTTGTAGAATACTTTGAGCTGGTTCCAATGAGCCCTTAATCATCAAATTTGGTTCAGTAGATCTTGAGATATGCTCTGTTGAAGTTGACAGACTTGGAGGTAGTCACTCAGAGAAAACACAGAGATAATGACTATGAATATATGTATTGAATCTATCAAATGTACATTCCCATTGGCATGTAGAGTGATGCCCAATGGTACTCAGAGGTGTAGGCTAGGTAGTAGCTCTCACACTCTCACAAATGTGCTTGGATTAGCCTCGGGAAGAGTGTAACTTAACCCGCGACTTTTACATTGACTTTTATAGGAGTTTTTGAATGTATTTGAATTTGAATTCAAATTAAAGCTCCCTTGATTCTCTCCACTAGACTTAGGGAGATATTCCCTCAACTAGATCATCTAATTTTTCCACGACTCTAGTCTAGTAGGTATGATTACAATGTTGATAAAGTCACATCGACTTTTACATGAGATAAAAGTAAGAATCAATAAGACTAGGTTCACATGATTATTGACTCTTGTGAATGTATCATCCAAGGGTTCAATCTTTTATGCTTTCCAAGGGTTCAATAATCCAAGCTTTAAGTTGGGTCTTCAAAGGCACACAACAAAGCCAAGTGTTAAGGCTTGTTTGCACCAACAGCTCCCCCTCAAGCCAAACACTTGCTTGAGTCTTCATCTTTAGTCTTCAATGATATCCTGTAATCCAATCATGGATTTAAACCTGCATAGCTTGCTCCCATCTAAAGCTTTTGTAAGCAAATCTGCACATTGAATGTTAGTGGACACATATGATAATTGGATTTCCTTGCTAAGTAATTTCTCCCTCACATAGTGGTAATGAACCTCTATGTGTTTTGTCCTAGCATGATACACAGGATTAGCAGCTAGATGAAGTGAACTTGTGTTATCACCAAATATGATAGGTGGCCTTGTGTATAGGCCCAATTCTGAATAGAGTAACTTCAACCATATTGCTTCTTGAGTGGCATTAGCTAGCCCTCTGTACTCTCCCTCAATAGATGATAGAGCCACTGTGGGTTGTTTCTTGGATGACCAAGAAATTGGTTTATCACCTGCAAAGCATATGTAACCAGATGTACTCCTCTTGTCATCCTTGCAACCTGCCCAATCTGCATCTGAGTATACCTTGATGTCAATATCTGATGAATATGGGTAATACAAACCATGATTTTGTGTTCCCTTTAGATACTTTACTATCTTCTTAGCTGCCTCCAAATGTGGTACTCTTGGCTTATGCATAAATTGACTAAGTACACTCACACCATATGAGATATCAATCCTAGTTAAGGTAGCATAATTGAGACTACCTACCAAACTTTGGTAACCTGTAATATCCTTGAGTTCTTCTCCTTCATGTGCACTGAGGTTGTGGTTGACCTCCATAGGAATGTTTGAGACTTTAGCTTCCTGCAAGTTAAACTTCTTGACCATGTCCTGAATGTACTTCTTCTGAGTAATGTATATACCTGAATTTGTGTAGACCAATTCAAGCCCTAGGAAGTACTTCAATAATCCAAGATCATTGATCTTGAATTCCTTCATCATTTGACCTTTGATGTGTCTAATTCCTTGAACATCATTTCCTGTAATAATGATGTCATCAACATAGACACACAAGTATATTACCTCTGAATTGTTCTTCTTTATAAATAATGAAGTATCTGCTTTACTCATCACAAATCCTTGATCCAAAAGATAGGTTGTCAACCTATAGTTCCATGCTCTAGGTGCTTGCTTCAATCCATACAGAGCTTTCTTCAATTTGCAAACATGATTTACCTTATTGGGATCCTCATAGCCAGGTGGTTGTGACATGTAGACCTCTTCAGATATCCATCCATTCAAGAATGCATTCTTCACATCCAATTGGTACATGTTCCAATTCTTGGATGCAGCTACACTCACCATAATTCTGATAGTTGGCATCTTGGCCACAGGAGAAAATGTCTCCTCATAATCAATGCCTTGGGTTTGTGCAAAACCCTTGGCCACCAACCTAGCTTTGTACCTGCTTATTGAACCATCTGAGTTCCTTTTGAGTTTGTAGATCCATCTGGATCCTATCACCTTCATGGAGTCCTTCTTGGGTACCAAGTCCCAAGTATCACTCTCCTTGAGAGCCTCCATTTCTTCATCCATTGCTTCCTTCCATTCTGGTTTAGTAATAGCTTCCTCAAATGTACCTGGTTCTTCACTTAAGATATCCTTTGCAAGATATACAGAGTGCTTGGTTACAAGTGAAGTATCATATCCATACCTAATAGGTTTCTTCTTTTCTCTTGAAGATCTCCTCATAGCTTGAGTTGAGGATTCTGGATTGTCTTCAAGTTGCTTCATCTTCATCTTCCCTTTGGATTTCCAAGCTTTGAATTCTTCAATGTTGATGGTGTCTTCATCATCTGAACTTGTATCCTCATTCTGAGTTGGTTCTTGTCTGACAAGCTTTGGAAAGTCTTCTTCCATATCATAAGGTAAACTCACTTTCCTGCACTCATTATCATACCATGAATCATTTTCATCAAAGATGACATCTCTGCTTACCTTGAAGCCTTTGTTTGAGGGGTTATAGAACCTGTATCCTTTCTGATTCAAATCATAACCAATAAAGATACACTTTTCAGCCTTAGGGTCTAGCTTTCCCCTTACCTGTGAGGGAATATGCACATATGCAACACACCCAAAAATCTTGCAATGATCCAGAGATGGTCTCTTACCATGCCAAGCCTCATAGGGTGTCATTTCATCAAGTGTCTTTGATGGCAACCTGTTGATCAAGTATGTGGCAGTAGATACACTCTCTGCCCAAAGATAATTTGGTAGTTTCTTCTCATTGAGCATAGACCTAGCTATCTCCACAATAAGTCTATTTCTTCTTTCAGCTACCCCATTTTGTTCAGGTGAGTACCTTGTGGTAATCTCCCTCTTGATGCCTCTTTCCTGCAAGAACTCTTCAAAATCATTGGAGAAGTATTCTCCACCACCATCAGACCTTAACCTCTTCAAATGTCTACCTGTTTGATTCTCTACCAATGCAAGATACCTTTTGAAGCAATTAAATACTTCATCTTTATGTTTCATGAAGTACAAGACAGTCCATCTGCTATAATCATCTATAAAAGATACATAGTACCTTGATCCAGATATGGATGGCTCCTTGCTTGGTCCCCAAACATCTGTATGCACTAATTCCAAGTAATCTTCATGCATGAACCCTTTCTTGGTATATGGCAACCTGTGTGACTTACCAAATTGACAAGCCCCACACTTGTATATCATGTGTTGCTTGGATACATTAGGTATCCCAAGCACACATTGATCTCTGCTCATCTGCTTTATGGTTCTCTCTCCAATGTGACCCAATCTCTTGTGCCACATCTCCAATTCTGATAGGGTTTGGTCCCTATAGTTGTACAAGGCAATATTTTTAGTATCCTCAATTTCAAAGGTAAATAGTCTACCTGACTTCTCTCCCTTGGCTATCCTTCTGAATCCATGTCTTGGATCCTCCACAAATGCACCATGTTGAGTGAACCTGACCTGTAGACCTTTTTCAACAATCTGACCTACACTCATCAGATTCTTGGTGATTGTTGGAACATACAATACTCTGCTTAGCAAATTCTGATTACCATCACTTGTTTTGACATTACCTACTTTAACCACTGAGTGTTTAGTGTCATCACCTGTCTGCACTTGGTGCTTGCCTTTAGGTTCTTCCAAATCAGAGAGTAAGGCAACATTCCCAGCTACATGGTTAGAGCAACCTGAATCAATATAGAACAAATGATCATCATTGATACCTGATTTAGATGTCATGTTCATAATCAACAAGGAATCATCTTGATCCTCTGCATAATTGTTGTAATCCTTTCTGTTCCTGTATCCTCCTTGATAATTTCCATTGTGATTGTAGCTATTGTTGTAGTTGTTGTTGTAATTATTGTTGTAGCCATGGTAGCCTTGAGATTGATTGAACCTGCCTCTGCCTTGGGAGTATCCTCCTCTTTGGTGACCTCTTCCTCTTTGGTTCTTGTAGTTTTTGTAACATTCATCTGTAGTGTGATTAGACAAACCACAAATATTGCATGGAGATTGATTATAGGGTCTCCCCCTACCTGACTTACCTCCTCTGCCCCTACCTCTAGATGATCTACCTCTCCCTGCATAGTTTGCTTGGGAGGTGGATCCTTCATCACCAACCTTCTTGCTTTTACCCTTATCTTTAGACTTCTTATCTGTATATAGGGCAGAGGGATTGTTACCTTTTGATTGCTCTCCATTCTTTGTGATCTTGGCTTCATGTGTAAAGAGTTGTCCAATCAGAGTTGTTAGATCAGGTGCTTGGATGTCCATGTACAAGTCCATTGCAGTGGTAAAGCTCTCCCACTTGTCATCTGCTTTGAGTCCATTGATCACTTGTCTAACAATTTGCTCTTCTTCAATCTCTTCTCCAACACTTGCAAGTTGATCTGCTATATCTTTGACTTTGGTGACAAAATCTGAAACACATTGTTTTGATTGCTTCCTAAGAGTTGTAAACTCAATCCATAGCTGATTCTTTCTGGCCCTTGTGCTTGATGAGAAGTATGTTGACAAGGTCTCCCAAGTCTCTTGGGAAGTCTTACAGTTCCTAACATGAGGTAGAAGGAAATCAGAGATAGAGTTTAGAAGATATGACCTTGCTAAAGCATCTTTAGCACACCATTGATTAAGTCTCTCATGCTCATCCTTTGTAGGTAGGCCTCTGGTTTTGAATGAGGGCAACTCCTCATCTCCTGATATGTATCCATACAAGCTTCTCCCTTGTAGATAAGTCTTCATTCTTAATGACCATGCCTGGTAGTTATTCCTATCCAATTTGTCAATAAAGGAAGGGAAACCATCACCCATGATTACCTTGTTTGCTCTGATACCACTGTTGGATGTGATGGCTGGGTACAATCAGAAGATCAAGGTGGTGCTGCTAGACCTGCTTCACACCTGCCCTTTCTTTTCTTCAGATTTGATTAGGAGACTCCTTGAGCTTTCAAATGACACCAAGAAACTATATATGTGTTTTACAAAGTGATTGAGAAATGATCAAATCAAAACAGATAAGTTTGAACCTTCATAAGTCCAAAAACTTGCTATTCCTGTAATGACACCTGCTCAGTCCTAAGCTCAGTGTGTCCAGCACACTTACAATTGGTCTAATTCCTTCTGGGAGTATTAAATTAACTTAACAAGCTATCATTAGCAAGTTAAATCACTCCAAATGACAAACTATACACTGAGCATGATGTTTAGCAAAATCAGGGACACCCCCGACTTTTTAGGAATCACACAGAAATATACCAGTGATCACTTCGACAGTGATTTCTCCCAATTGGCTGAATAGAATGACTTGAAATTTTGTAGTGTTGTAGAATACTTTGAGCTGGTTCCAATGAGCCCTTAATCATCAAATTTGGTTCAGTAGATCTTGAGATATGCTCTGTTGAAGTTGACAGACTTGGAGGTAGTCACTCAGAGAAAACACAGAGATAATGACTATGAATATATGTATTGAATCTATCAAATGTACATTCCCATTGGCATGTAGAGTGATGCCCAATGGTACTCAGAGGTGTAGGCTAGGTAGTAGCTCTCACACTCTCACAAATGTGCTTGGATTAGCCTCGGGAAGAGTGTAATTTAACCCGCGACTTTTACATTGACTTTTATAGGAGTTTTTGAATGTATTTGAATTTGAATTCAAATTAAAGCTCCCTTGATTCTCTCCACTAGACTTAGGGAGATATTCCCTCAACTAGATCATCTAATTTTTCCACGACTCTAGTCTAGTAGGTATGATTACAATGTTGATAAAGTCACATGGACTTTTACATGAGATAAAAGTAAGAATCAATAAGACTAGGTTCACATGATTATTGACTCTTGTGAATGTATCATCCAAGGGTTCAATCTTTTATGCTTTCCAAGGGTTCAATAATCCAAGCTTTAAGTTGGGTCTTCAAAGGCACACAACAAAGCCAAGTGTTAAGGCTTGTTTGCACCAACAGCGCAAATGATCAGAATTGATGATGTAGTTCCGTTTCGGTCTCATAAATTGTTGAGTTCTCCCAATCGTAAGCTTAGCCTTCAGCGTCGTTAGAGTTCTCAATAAGTGCTCTCTTCAATAACGATTCCTGTATACAACTCTTCAGAAATGAATGCTTCATCAAAAATCTGGGTTGGCTGGCTTAAGTAGCTTTTCCATCCGGCTCAGGATAAAATTCTACTACAAATTTTTCGTGTTGACATTCAATTGCTCTGTCTTCAAACAGAGATCATTTCAGATTTGATCGGGAAATCACTGATTAGCTAGATTCAAATCGAGCGTCAGTAAGCATCATGTGAATTAAAACAGCAGAAGAAATGTATATCATACTGGCAGTCACATCTCAACGTCAGATATTTGTTGTGGTCACATGTGCAGTTAGCACCGCATTTGCATGCGTCTCCACTGCTCGTTTCTGCTTCACAGGCGCATGAATTGCCGCATTCACAGTTTGATCCACATCTGCAAGTATCGCTAGACGCAGCTACTTCTATCGGAGCATCTAGAGATGTTTCGTCGAAGATCTTTTTTCCACACATCCGCTGCCACAGCTGCAGTTAGAGCCGCAGCTGCATCCACCTCCGCATGAAGACATGATGACTGTTTGAGCTGAAAAAAATCCTAGAGAGAGCACGAGCACAGAATATGAAGCTTCTGGTGGCGTAGAGACTATTGTTTGATGACAGTCTGGATTATTGCTTTCTTCTCCGCATGCGCGACACCTGTAATGGTATCTTCTTCAGCAGCAAGCCCCAGTTCTTTTTCGCGAGACCTCCTCTAGAATGTCCTTCCCAAAACTTTCCTAGATCTCCCCATGTGATTGCTTCCGCCATTGATCTCCATAATCTGCCCCTTGGCCTATGGGTAATCTCAGCAACAACAACGACATTCAAAACGTTGAAGTTCTGTACACACTGAAAAAAAAACTGAAGTATTTCGTCATTTGTGGATTGAGGGCATGTCATCCTTGCGCAGCAGCCATTGAATTCAAGGATGATAGATGACATATGAATAAGGTATCTCCTGCAAATACTTCTATCTTTTGGCAGTCAGCTGCAAGCTCATGAGCAAACGAGATGCTTGCCTGTTTTTCTGATGAAGCCCATTCCTCAAACATGAGGAGGTTTCCTTTACTTGAAGGGGCTAGCAAAAAGACTTTGTGTCCACTTAGCACATGATACCACACAGAAGATCCACCAAAATCAATATGGAAGTCTGTATAGCAATTTGCAACACTCATGAGTGCATAAAGTTGGACCATGTTCTCAAGTGGAGTTTCTTCGAGTTGAGTTGCTACATCAATAGTATTGACAGGATGATCCTTGCCCAATATTTTACACAAACGGCGCACTGTCAATTTTCCTCGTGGCAACCTTATCCCAAGGGCTTCAGCGGTCGCTGAAGATTGCCTCACAACGCACGGAGCATGAAAACCTGTGTTATGTACGAACGAAGACAGATTTTCTGGTGAAACTACGGCCAATTTTGATGAATTGTCTGGCCATTGAAGAACAGCCCGAGCCAAGTTTCGATATGTGTTTGTATGCCCTTCGCCAACAGGAATACCCTCCTCGTCCAAAGCAAGGAGGCCAGAATAATCGATTTGGACCTTCCGCCGCTTTGATCGTCGTATTCCAGAATTCTCCACCTCAATCATCCCATTGAAAGATTTAAAGAAACCTCATTACGGCTTCAATACTTGACGAGGTATTGTACAAGATGGTTCTTCCCACCAAACGTATGCATCATCTAGATGCATCACCCTCCAGATGACTTTAAACAGTTGCGTCATATTTGATTCTCGTGCTTCAATTTCGGATCGCGACCACATCCACCCCCTCTGAACCTGTACATCCTCCGGATGTACCACCATCGATCTCGGTATCTGCAAGTCTTCAAGAATCCAAATGTGAGTGAAATCAAGTGCATGGGTTAAAACAAATGTGCCTATGCACGGCCATGTAATGAGCCCTACATATGCATACTCTAAGTGCATAAAAAACAGCATGGTGCAAATAGGGGAGGTATCAGGCATTCGGTGTTGAGGATTTACACTCAATTTTTATTATGGATATACAATTCAATACAAGTGCAATCACTCGTGCAACTATGGGTTTTAAACAAAATATTACTCGTGCTCTTTACATTTCATTTATGCATGTGTTAGGTGCATGAAGGGAAACAAAATGGTGCAAAAAAATCAAGGTTTTATGGTATCTAAGCAACGCTCACATCACTCACAACTCCACTCTCTTACAGATGCAATCACTCTTCCTTACTCAGAACTATTCTCTCTTATCACTCAAAATTTGCTTTATTATTTTTCAATGATATTTACCTATCTAATTGTGCAGATGGACGTGCTTCTACGGAATTTCAAAGACGTGTTTCTATAAATTTTTACATGCATATTTGGCATGCAATGCATCTCAAAGATGGTGCAAAGAAAAGATCAGGGTTAAAGCACAATAGCTAATGAAAAAGATTTTCACGACTTTGTTCTTGAGTCATCATCTCCGTTGGCTTCGCTTGATCATTCCTGCACTCATAGAAACTAAACAAATCATGAGAAACATCACATCAAAATGACATTATATACATATGCAGTCCATGAAAGAACTTCAAAAACCATTTGCAATAAAACATAAGCATGCAGCTCAAATGTGGTTGCCTCTTAAGAAGCCACCTTTGGATCGCATCAATCCGTGAATCATTTTTAAAAAGATTGGATATGTGGACAAGCCATTTCATTTGCTCGTCCATTCCTTGTAGGCTCGACTGGCATACATAGCTTTTAGAAAATTCAAACATCCATGTTTCAATCGTTTGGGCATAGTCTCCTTTATTCATGATCCTCTCATGTGAGGTTACTCTCGATGAGTCAAACACACATGAATATAGAGTGTTGATTTTTAATATGCTTAAATCATTTTTAAAAATTCCGTGCAAGCATGGATTTTGATTCATTTCATGCTTGGGATCATTTGAGGAAATATCTTCAATTGCATCATTTCGAATATGTTCTTCATCTTCATCGAAATAAACGTATTGATTAGATTCATTAAATTCCTTCATCAAGTAGAAGTGAGCATCATGCTCAGATGATATTACATAATCATTTTTATCTTCCAATCTATCATGATTCCTTTCTACTTGAGTCCCATTAATTATGGTATCTGCTTCTTGTTCTAGTCTTTCCAGGAACTCTTCATCATTGTCTTTGTTATGTTCCCAATGTTAGAGTATGATCAATGTCTACCCCTCATGATTGTATGCACATTTTGTAAGGCCCCCTTTATGAGGAGAAGCCAAGCGTGCATTACCCAATTGATGGGAATCCCAACTTGAATGTTGGATGAAGGTCATATTGGACCATGTAAGATATTATAAGGAAAGGGAGTTACCAGGGTCCCCAATTGTGGGGTCCGGGGCAGCGGTGAGCAGCCCCGGCTGGGGGGTCCAAGGGGCCCTGGCTGGGGGGTCCCAGGGGGCCAGCGGGCCCCCTGGTGGGGGTCCGGGGGCAGCGCCCCCGGCGCGACGGTAAAGGGAATATTCCATGGAATATTCCCTGTCGGAGTCAGAAATCATTTATATTTGTTAGGTCGGTTCAACCAGTCTAAGCCGTATGGCAATTACGCGGGCGGTGGCCGCCCACACTCTACCGCCCATGTATAGCCGTCCATGGCAGGCCACCCATGATCCTATATATACATGACTTCTGCACTACCTAAGACATTGAGTTGAGCCAGCATACCTCTACCTTGTATCTCCCTATCTAGAGTTGTCTAGATCACCATTTAAGCTCTACCTTGAGAGCGCACGGGTGGACAACGCCATCATCTTTGTACTTGCTGCTAGTAGAAAATTGTTGAGATTCTCCTATATCTGTTATCTTCTCTGCTATTGCTCCTGTGTTATATTGCGTAACTATTGTCTTACATGGTATCAGAGCTGTAAGGTTCGAATAGCTTGAGAAGTATCATTATTTTAGCCTACTAGCAGACTAGAATATCAGTAGATTATTCGAGTGATTACATGATGGCTTCATCGTCGAACACTAGTCTTGGTGCTTCACCTAATGTTAATGCTGCACCTATTCGAATTCGTCCACCTGCATTCACTGAAGGGAAGCTGGATGGAACCAACTATACACTCTGGAAGTTCAAAATTTCTGCAATTTTGGACTCCTATGAATTACTTGACACTGTCATGGGACCGATGGGATTGGATCCAGAGCCTATATCAGTTGAAGATCGAGCAAATTCAAGATTGATGATTCAGCCAGATCCAGATCTTCTACGAGCTTGGAAGAGGCGGAATGCTGATGCATTATGTGCGATTGTCACTAGTGTAAGTGATTCTGTGCTTACTTTAGTTCAACATACTACTAAAGCACATGAGGCTTGGGGCATATTGGCTCGACAATATGAGACCAAGAACCACACTAGGATACAGAATTTAGAAAATCAGTTGGCAAATGAAAAGCATTCTGATTCTGAAAAGGCTGAAGATTTTATCAAACGGATAAAGCATCTTCAAGATCAATTGGCTGCAGTTGGTGTTGTTATAACACCAGAAGAGCTAGCTCGAAGATCTGTACGTGTTCTTCCAGCAAAGTATGATGGATTAGTAACAGCCCTTAACACTCAGGTAAGGCCAACTCCTCTTACATTTGAAGAGTTTTGTGCCATGCTTTTAGAAGAAGAGATGCGGCTGAAGAATCGGCAAAGTACAACTGATGCTGCATTCTCAGCAAATGCAAAAGGTAAAGGCTCTTCAGAGGGATCAAAGAAGAAGCCAAAGAAGAAAAAGTTCACAGGAAGTTGCTTCTATTGTGAAAAGAAAGGCCATGCCATCAAGGATTGCAGAAAGAAGCAAGCTGATGAACGGAATGGGACTGTAAAATCATCATGGAAGAACAAAGAGTCTGCAAACAACACAGAGCTGGAACTTTGGGTAGCTATTGAAGAGGTATGTTCATCTGCTCAAGCTCGTGTTGATGAGCCATGGATTTTAGATAGTGGAGCTTCTCGCCATATGACTAGTAAAAAGGATTGGTATAGTTCCCTAGTGCCTCTGCGGGAATCCATCAATGTAGTGGTGGGAAACGACTCCAAGTGTCCAGCTGAAGGAACTGGAACCATCTCTTTTATCACTTCTCCAGGTGTTGAGAAAAAGTTATCCGATGTTCTCTATGTACCTACACTCAAAAGAAATTTGTTGTCAGTTTCTGCAATAACAGATCGTGGACTCGAAGTTCACTTCAATAAGAGCGGTGCGGAAATCATGGATTCATCAGGTAATGTTGTAGGTAAAGGCACACGACGGGATAACTTGTATGAGTTAAGTGCTTTAACTGCTACAGAAGATAAAGATGTAAGCAGGTTATGGCACCAACGATTTGGGCATCTCGGATTTGCAGTTTTGAAGGAGATGCAACGAACAGGGATGGTTGCTCATTTGCCTGCATTTTCAGAGTTGCAGGAACCTTGTGAAGCTTGTATGATGGGCAAGCAACAACGAAAGGCATTTCCAAGAGAGACCAGCAATCGATCTCAAGCTCCTCTAGAGTTGGTACATGCTGATCTCTGCGGTAAAATGTCTACACCTGCTTTAGGAGGATCTTTCTACTTCTTGCTGTTAGTCGACGATTATAGTAGAAAGATGTGGGTTTATTTCATTCGAGAGAAGGCTGATGCTTTTGAAAAATTTAAAGCGTGGCATAAGTATGTAGAAAGTGAATCAGGAAGGAAACTGAAGAAATTTAGAACAGATAGAGGAGGTGAATTCTTGTCAACAGAATTCAACAATTACTGTAAGGAGCATGGTGTGAAAAGGCAACTTACCACAGCTCATACACCTCAACAAAATGGCGTTGTTGAGCGCAGGAACAGGACAGTAGTTGAAATGGCTCGTTGTATGTTAAAGGCTCAAGACATGCCTGATTCATTCTGGGCAGAAGCAGTCAATACAGCAGTCTACATCCTCAATCGAAGCTACACAAAAGCTCTGAAGGGGATGACTCCTCAAGAAGCATATTCTGGTAAAAAGCCTTCAGTTTTGCATTTCAGAATTTTTGGTTGTTTCTGTTATGCACATATTCCTGATTCAACAAGATCAAAGTTGGATTCAAAAAGCAAAAAGTGTGTCTTCCTAGGATATAGTGAAGAGTCTAAAGCATACAGGTTATGGGATCCTGAGGCAAGGAAGATTTTTGTCAGCCGAGATGTGGTGTTTGATGAACGACCACACTTAGTAGAAGATAAAGATAAATCTACTATCTCATCAAACGGAGAAATATCTCACCTTGTGCCTATCAAAAGACAGGTTAAAGTTGAGGAGGAGGAAACATCTGATGGAGAAATTTCCTCAATAAAAAGCCAACCAATTGTAGCTGCACAGCGTAAGCCACTACCAAAGTGGGCACAACAGCTCTTTGATGATCATAATCCACATGTAGATGCACCAGAATCATCATCGGATGGATTACGAAGATCAAAGAGAATAGAGGAGCAAAGAAGAGCCTCAGAACACATTGTTAACATGGCTCTAATGGCAGATATCATGGGTTCGATAAAGGAACCTACCACCATTGAAGAAGCCATTGATGATCCAGATTGGAGAGCGGCAATGCAGTCTGAGTATGATAGTATACTCAAAAATGATACATGGGATCTAGTCGACTTGCCGCCAAAGAAGAAGGTAATAGGTACTAAATGGATTTGGAAAGCTAAGTATAAAGCTGATGGAACATTAGAAAAGTATAAGGCACGATTAGTTGCACAGGGTTTTTCACAGATTGAAGGATTTGATGTTCAAGAAACTTTTGCACCAACAGCACGCATGACAACTATTCGGACGGTACTTGCAGTAGCTGCACAAAAGTCTTGGCCTATTTTCCAGATGGATGTCAAATCTGCATTTTTGAATGGTCACCTCAAGGAGGAGGTATATGTATCTCAACCACCAGGTTTTGAGGTGCCCAATTCAGAAAATAAAGTTTGCAGGTTGAAGAAAGCTTTGTATGGACTTAAGCAAGCTCCACGGGCTTGGTACCAACGAATTGATCATTTTTTCAAAAATATGGGTTTTGAAAGAAGTACTTCTGATGCTAACTTGTATGTAACGAAAAGGGATAGCAAGCTAGTTGTTGTCATTGTATATGTAGATGATTTGATCATTACAGGAGATCATCAGGAACTCATCAATCAAACTCGGATAAGCTTGGGAATTGAGTTTGAAATGACAGACTTAGGTCTACTCCATTTTTGTCTGGGAATTGAAGTATGGCAAAGGAAGGATGACATTTTCATCTCACAACAAAAATATTCCAAAGAAATTCTCAAGGCATTTGGAATGATGGACTGCAAACCAACTAGCACACCTATGGAGGTAAATCATAAGCTATCTATGGATGATAACATGCCTGATGTAGATGCTAAGAAGTATAGGAAGCTCGTTGGAAGTCTTATTTTTCTGTGCAACACTAGACCAGACATTTGCTATGCTGTTGGAGTGTTAAGCAGGTTTTCCAACAAACCTAAGGAGAGTCACTGGAATGCTGGAATGCAAATTCTAAGGTACATTGCAGGAACCTTGGATTTTGGTATTTTGTATACCACAGGTGATACACTCCAAGGATATTGTGATTCAGATTGGGCTGGAGATTGTGATTCTAGAAAATCAGTTTCTGGATATTGTTTCTCACTTGGTTCAGGAATATTTTCTTGGGTAAGTAGGAAGCAACCAACTCTCGCACTCTCCTCCACTGAAGCAGAGTACAAAGCAGCTTGTTTTGCTTCTTGTGAGGCAGTCTGGTTAAGGAGAATTCTTGCAGATATAGGCTTTCCATCAAATATGCCAATTGTACTAAAGTGTGATAATCAAAGTTGTATGGCTATTGCAAAGAACCCAGTATTTCATGCTCGCACCAAGCACATAGAAGTACAGTACCATTACATTCGTGAGCTAATTGAAGATGAAATTGTGGAGCTAGAATATTGCCCAACAGAGGCAAATTGTGCTGACATATTCACTAAAGCACTTGGAAGAGAGCAGCTCAACAAGCATCTTCAACAGATGGGCATAGGACCGAGACCTACTTGATTTATCATCGGTAAACATTGAGGGGGGGTGTTAGAGTATGATCAATGTCTACCCCTCATGATTGTATGCACATTTTGTAAGGCCCCCTTTATGAGGAGAAGCCAAGCGTGCATTACCCAATTGATGGGAATCCCAACTTGAATGTTGGATGAAGGTCATATTGGACCATGTAAGATATTATAAGGAAAGGGAGTTACCAGGGTCCCCAATTGTGGGGTCCGGGGCAGCGGTGAGCAGCCCCGGCTGGGGGGTCCAAGGGGGCCAGCGGGCCCCCTGGCTGGGGGGTCCCAGGGGGCCAGCGGGCCCCCTGGTGGGGGTCCGGGGGCAGCGCCCCCGGCGCGACGGTAAAGGGAATATTCCATGGAATATTCCCTGTCGGAGTCAGAAATCATTTATATTTGTTAGGTCGGTTCAACCAGTCTAAGCCGTGTATGGCAATTACGCGGGCGGTGGCCGCCCACACTCTACCGCCCATGTATAGCCGTCCATGGCAGGCCACCCATGATCCTATATATACATGACTTCTGCACTACCTAAGACATTGAGTTGAGCCAGCATACCTCTACCTTGTATCTCCCTATCTAGAGTTGTCTAGATCACCATTTAAGCTCTACCTTGAGAGCGCACGGGTGGACAACGCCATCATCTTTGTACTTGCTGCTAGTAGAAAATTGTTGAGATTCTCCTATATCTGTTATCTTCTCTGCTATTGCTCCTGTGTTATATTGCGTAACTATTGTCTTACACCCAAAATATTTCTCCCTCAATGTGAATGGAATCCATATCCTCATATTCAAGAAAATCTTGATCTTCAATTTCTTCATCCAAAATGTCATCACAGGATTCTACATCCATCTCCATCGATTCTTGCTCGTTCTCTTCTGAGGATGTACTTAGTTCACCTTCTTCAAGCATTGATTCTTCAATCACTGATTCTTGCTCAAGAATCTCATCATGTATGAGAATCTCAACATACGCATCCAAATCAGCTCGAGCTTTATCAATGCAATTGTTTGACTCAATAGGTTTACATTGGATATCCTTCAATACTATACACGCATCAGATTTATCATATGTCACAATAAACATTTCATCTGCCACTTTATGCTCAATTTCTTCAACGTGTGGACTCAAGTCAACATGATTATTTTTGACATACATATCAGTATTTAAAGGAATGATCAATGGTATTTTCTCATCCTCCTCATGCTCATTCATATTTCTCTCTTCATGGAATGTGGTATCATTTACATACATATCATTATTTTGAACTCCATCTAACTTATCCTCTTTTTTATGTGTAGGATCTTTGTCCAATGTGACATCACTCAAAAGAATATCAGTATCTTGATCTTGATCTAGACTATCGGTAGGATTAGGATCATGCTTATCACCATCGCCATACATATCACTATCTAGAGGACTTATCATTTGTACATCCTCTAGATTAGCATCATACTCATCTTCGTCATCACACATTTCAATCTCTAGAGGACTCATTATTTGCATGTCCTCCTTCATATAAGTAAGTTCGTTTTCTTGCATCTCTGTATGCATGTATAATGTGGATTCCTGCATATCCATTTTCTTACCCATCGGATCTTTTATTGACAGGTCCTTAGATTCAACATCATGTTCCATGGGAGTTCCTTCATGTAATTCAGTCATTAGATCAGAAGTTCTATCCGAATCTTGTGTTAGAAAAGGATCATCACCATCAAGTGACATCCAATCATACTCCACATCTTGCCCGATGTCATCATGTAAGGATGCATCTCGAGCTCGATCTTCAGACATATTTATTAGGTTCTCTATTTGCATCTCATCTTTTATCTCCATTTGGTCACCTATGAGCCTTCTAGATATCTCTATCTCTTTGTTTGCATCTTGATATGTTTCTTGATTTGTTTGATTATCTTTTATTCGATGTGAGGAATTTATCAGAGTAGAGGAAGCTTCATCTTGATTTCTTGTTGGGGTTTGTTGGTTTTTGTTTTGTTTAATGTTTGTTGTTTGTTTGGTTTGATGTTGGTTTAGTTTGGTTTGATTTTGATTAGCTTCCACTTGCTCTTTTGATCCTCCCATCTTCGGACTTTGTCCACTTATGGCACCTAAAGATATAATCATTGTAAAGAAGTCTAGGGGCTCTTGGCACCTTGTAACCTTTGAGGTTACATCGATCGCACTTTTAGAAGTTTCTTCATATTTCCCATCATCACTATGGATATTAAGCCCATACATATCTACTTCATGCCCAAATGGGGTCTCTACAATCTCATGGACTTGAACATTATCCACGATTGGTAAAATGCTTGGAACATGATTATAATTTTCATCTATTTGAAGATCTGTTCTCCAATCATTTAAAAATTTCTCTATTGTTTGTTGTTTCTTTACGTATTTCATCACAGCTTCATGGACGAGCATCCAATCCTCTGTGAGTCCTGAGTCGGAGTCTATATCTTGTAGAAGTGGAATTAACTCCTCTCGGGCATTAACATCGATTGTTCGAAGAAACAACGAAACCCTTTCATGACTTATGCACCTCTTATCGTGCTCAGAAAGATCATCATATTGTCACTCAAACTCTTCTTTGATCTCAAGAATTGGTTGGTCTTTGGGCATATGAACCCACCTCAGGAAAGATCTACGAGTTACTTTATCAAGATCCTCTAGCATAAACTGCTTGAGGAGTGTCGCTTTGTATTGGGACCATGTCGTTTGATTTATTCGTATTATTTGGTCTCGCATGTCGTATCCCGAAACATAGATAAAGTTTTCACATAATTCTTTTTCCGTCATCGGACTTAATCCGACACCTAGATATTTGGCCTCGAGTTCATATTCTTTGCAGAACTTTGAGACATTCTTTCCATTGAAAAAGCCACACCGATTGACTAGACGTTCATGAAGTGATTGGATGGCTTTATGACGCCTATCTTCTTCTTGAAAGCGTAGGAATTGAGCTAGGATCTCTTCCATTTTGATTATGCTAATCTTTGTGGCTCTATAACTCACTCACCCCCTCCTTTCACGTCGGGTTCACCAGGTATGTCGCGGGGTTTGTGGGAAGGAGGAAGAAAGCATAGAAATTTCCTTACAATAGGCTAACATTGCTCCTTTCTTTTCCCCATTTATCACACTTTAGGAGTCTTAGTTGTGCTTGAAATGATTAAATTCTTGGATCTAAGCCTAAAACCTCCTTTTCAGTCAATTTTTGGTGAAATCAAATTCCTAGCCAAACTCGACACTCAAGAGCTCAAACTATCATCCTCAGGTTCATCTAATGGTCAACTGAATTCATCTCAAGATCAATCTCAAAATAAGCTCACGTAATTAACATTTAACTTCAGGACAATGGATCAGTTAAGTTTGCACAAGAATTCAATATAGGGAAACCCATTCATCATGCTTGGTCAAATGTTTTGTCTTAATCTTAAAACTTGAGAGAATAGTATGTTAGACTTGGAATCTTCAATTAAGGTCATATGCATAGATAATTATTTAAACCATCATAAGATTTCAAACAATGTAAACTTGATGCAATTCGTTATAGCATGAATTCATGTATTAAATGCCTGAATTCAAGGTTGAGAAATCACTATGAGTCATGTATAAACAGAGAACAAATATAGTTCTACTTGCGACAACAAAAATTGCATAAAAAAGTATCTATGGAGTGCACACAGTTGAACTCTGAACCTTTGAATTACTTTTACTAAAAACGATGTTATAAAACCATGAAAGGTAATATGCTCTGAAGTTTCCTCAGAGAGTAGATATAAAATTCATTCCTCGACTTAGCATTATTCAATGCATGAGTAAACTCAAACACAGCCGAAATCTATATCTCACAAACTCTAAACGCCATGTTAAAGTAACCCATCAATGTTCTTTGGTTTTGCTTTATTGCCTGCTATGAGTAACAATAACAAATCAAGTTATATCTTAATTTAACTTTCCATGCGCTGTTTTCAAAGCATGCAGTACTTCAAATTATAAGATAAATTCAGATCAGCACTATAGCTATTAACAGAATGCATTCTAATCTTTGAATCACGTGGAATTACTTTCTGGAGGTGTTCCACTCATAATCACTTGTTTTCGAAGATTGACTTGCGCATAGTAATGACATCAAAGAGCAAAAGAGGTAGCTCTCGCCAGATAACCAGGAAAAGAGGAAAAACAAATTGCGATTGTGAATTTTAATGTTGTGATTGAACAGAAAACATTTATTTATATCGTCCTGTACAGATAATCCAAACAGAAACATTATTTACGAAGCCATACTTTGGCACAGAGTGTTAGAGTACAAGCCCAATTTTCATGTTTAGCAGTTAAACGTTTTCATGTTTCCAGCTATGGCTACAGTTTGCATGAATGGCGGGAGAGCGTCAACAATGTTTCTTGAATCATAACTTCAAAGCTTCAAAAACGATCTCTAAGATTCAGAAATTACAGAGAGTATGCAAACTTCTGATTAAAAAGTAAAGACAGCCATCACAATAGAGGTGAATCGTTCTTCACATTGTTTCTCATGGCATGGATAGAATATCTTAACGCATACAACGAAGGTACCAGAAAGCTTACCCGATTAGTTTAAAAAAAAACTCCTCGAACATCGAAGAATTAATGATCAGCATATCGTCAGAGATTTAATGAAATTGTGCAGAGTGTTGTCGTTTGATGTAATCGGAGCAACAGAGAAGTATTATTTGTTGAAGTCGTCAAATGTCTGAAGTGCTGTCCGAGTCAGATCAGATGTTCCCTTTCATACTACTGCTTGTTGGAGATGAACCATAGTAGCCTCATAAAGAAAACACAGACAGAACCTCCATCAGAAAATTTGAAATTCATCAGATTGCATTCTTCCAGGTGTAGCGCAAATGATCAGAATTGATGATGTAGTTCCGTTTCGGTCTCATAAATTGTTGAGTTCTCCCAATCGTAAGCTTAGCCTTCAGCGTCGTTAGAGTTCTCAATAAGTGCTCTCTTCAATAACGATTCCTGTATACAGCTCTTCAGAAATGAATGCTTCATCAAAAATCTGGGTTGGCTGGCTTAAGTAGCTTTTCCATCTGGCTCAGGATAAAATTCTACTACAAATTTTTCGTGTTGACATTCAATTGCTCGGTCTTCAAACAGAGATCATTTCAGATTTGATCGGGAAATCACTGATTAGCTAGATTCAAATCGAGCGTCAGTAAGCATCATGTGAATTAAAATAGCAGAAGAAATGTATATCATACTGGCAGTCACATCTCAACGTCAGATATTTGTTGTGGTCACATGTGCAGTTAGCACCGCATTTGCATGCGTCTCCACTGCTCGTTTCTGCTTCACAGGCGCATGAATCGCCGCATTCACAGTTTGATCCACATCTGCAAGTATCGCTAGACGCAGCTACTTCTATCGGAGCATCTAGAGATGTTTCGTCGAAGATCTTTTTTCCACACATCCGCTGCCACAGCTGCAGTTAGAGCCGCAGCTGCATCCACCTCCGCATGATGAAGACATGATGACTGTTCGAGCTGAAAAAAATCCTAGAGAGAGCACGAGCACAGAATATGAAGCTTCTGGTGGCGTAGAATTGTTTGATGACAGTCTGGATTATTGCTTTCTTCTCCGCATGCGCGACACCTGTAATGGTATCTTCTTCAGCAGCAAGCCCCAGTTCTTTTTCGTGAGACCTCCTCTAGAATGTCCTTCCCAAAACTTTCCTAGATCTCCCCATGTGATTGCTTCCGCCATTGATCTCCATAATCTGCCCCTTGGCCTATGGGTAATCTCAGCAACAGCAACGACATTCAAAACGTTGAAGTTCTGTACACACTGAAAAAAAAACTGAAGTATTTCGTCATTTGTGGATTGAGGGCATGTCATCCTTGCGCAACAGCCATTGAATTCAAGGACGATAGATGACATATGAATAAGGTATCTCCTGCAAATACTTCTATCTTTTGGCAGTCAGCTGCAAGCTCATGAGCAAACGAGATGCTTGCCTGTTTTTCTGATGAAGCCCATTCCTCAAACATCAGGAGGTTTCCTTTACTTGAAGGGGCTAGCAAAAAGACTTTGTGTCCACTTAGCACATGATACCACACAGAAGATCCACCAAAATCAATATGGAAGTCTGTATAGCAATTTGCAACACTCATGAGTGCATAAAGTTGGACCATGTTCTCAAGTGGAGTTTCTTCGAGTTGAGTTGCTACATCAATAGTATTGACAGGATGATCCTTGCCCAATATTTTACACAAACGGCGCACTGTCAATTTTCCTCGTGGCAACCTTATCCCAAGGGCTTCAGCGGTCGCTGACGATTGCCTCACAACGCACGGAGCATGAAAACCTGTGTTATGTACGAACGAAGACAGATTTTCTGGTGAAACTACGGCCAATTTTGATGAATTGTCTGGCCATTGAAGAACAGCCCGAGCCAAGTTTCGATATGTGTTTGTATGCCCTTCGCCAACAGGAATACCCTCCTCGTCCAAAGCAAGGAGGCCAGAATAATCGATTTGGATCTTCCGCCGCTTTGATCGTCGTATTCCAGAATTCTCCACCTCAATCATCCCATTGAAAGATTTAAAGAAACCTCATTACGGCTTCAATACTTGACGAGGTATTGTACAAGATGGTTCTTCCCACCAAACGTATGCATCATCTAGATGCATCACCCTCCAGATGACTTTAAACAGTTGCGTCATATTTGATTCTCGTGCTTCAATTTCGGATCGCGACCACAGCGCATAACGCGAATTGAAGAATGACAGGGCAGAGGAGCGCCAAAGAAATTGTATATATATATACAGCAAGATTTGAAGAACGTGATGCAGATGTATGAGAGAGAATCGTAGATGATACACAGAGGAGAACGAGAGACTGAGAGAAGACGCCATAGATCGCGTATGAGTGAAGAGAGATTTAGAAGTGTTAAGGAAACACTCACGAATTTGACGCAACAAACAAAGAGAAAACCAGAATCTTCCAGAAAATCAGTGCACAGGTGTACAGTATGCGAAGTTAGTGCGCTGTGTGCGCATAACAGAGCAATTAACCGCGGCGGGCGCGTAAGGCGCGCATAACGCGAATTGAAGAATGACAGGGCAGAGGAGCGCCAAAGAAATTGTATATATATATAGCAAGATTTGAAGAACGAGAGATGCAGATACATGCGTGAGAAGAGTAGATGATGCGCAGAGAAGAACGAAAGCCAGATACAGAGAAGACGCCATAGATCGCGTATGAGTGAAGAGAGATTTAGAAGTTCTCAGAAGACGCCATAGATCGCGTATGTACAAATGAATAACACAAGCCTGAAGTGTCGGGTCCTTTCATCTGAAGAGAGATGGTAATAAGAAACTACTCACTGTAGGAGAGTTTCTGTAACTTGAGCAAGAAGAGGCCAAGCTTACTTGTACACATCTTCTCTAATCGAAAACACATGTTCATGTGGATGTCTGCGCGTAATCTTTACTTGTGAAGAATCTGAAGTTATTTCATATTACGGTAGGAAGCTTAGTTTATCGTTTGCTGGCACGACTCGTTACTAAACGTACTTCAGTATCTTTTCTGTAAACGCATGTTTTCGTGATTAATAGTTTACTCAGTAAACATATTTCAGTAACTTTTCGGTCAGTTACAGTTTCTCAGAAAACAAGGTTTTTTCGGTAGAACAACGAAGTATAACTTGTAGCAGAATTCGAAGCTTTGTATGAGAGATAGCTCATCTTGTAGCTAGACTTCTCTACTCTAAGCTGATCACAGTTTCCGGCGGAATGAAGATGTACACATAGTACAAAAGTTAACCGGAAAGTAGCAGTTCAGAACTGTGAAGTTTCCAGAAGGAAGTTCATTCGGTGAAGGAAGCTCACACACTACTTCCTTACTTCACATAAGTTCATCTGAAGCAATTACGAGCAGAACTAAGTTTATTTCGGTGAAGTTCCGGTACGACTACGGTGTCATTCCAGTAACAGTCTGGTGAAGTTCCGGTGGAACCTGTGTCGCAGAATAACACAGTTAAAGCGACGTAAATTAGGCTGAGCTACTGTTGATTACAGAGGTGTTCTGAATCACTCTAGCTTAGCATTCTATTTTCGGTGGCGCGACAATTTCCGCAGGCCTGACAGAGTTCAAGCCTTGTCGTGAAACTCACCTTGAGGGCGAAAGTAATTCCGCAATAGTAGGCGTTAGAGCCGAAGGTTTTCGCCAACAAGAAGTTCTCAGAAGACGCCATAGATCGCGTATGTACAGATGAATAACACAAGCCTGAAGTGTCGGGTCTTTTCATCTGAAGAGAGATGGTAATAAGAAACTACTCACTGTAGGAGAGTTTCTGTAACTTGAGCAAGAAGAGGCCAAGCTTACTTGTACACATCTTCTCTAATCGAAAACACATGTTCATGTGGATGTCTGCGCGCAATCTTTACTTGTGAAGAATCTGAAGTTATTTCATGTTACGGTAGGAAGCTTAGTTTATCGTTTGCTGTCACGACTCGTTACTAAACGTGCCTCAGTACCTTCTCTGTAAACGCATGTTTCGGTGAATAACAGTTTACTCAGTAAACATGTTTCAGTAATTTCTGGTCAGTTACAGTTTCTCAGAAAACAAGTTTTTTCGGTAGAACAACGAAGTATAACTCAACAGAACTAAGTTTATTTCGGTGAAGTTCCGGTACGACTACGGTGTCAGTCCAGTAACAGTCTGGTGAAGTTCCGGTGGAACTTGTGTCGCAGGATAACACAGTTAAAGCAACGTTAATTAGGCTGAGCTACTGTTGATTACAGAGGTGTTCTGAATCACTCTAGCTTAGCATTCTATGCGGTGGCGCGACAATTTTCCGCAGGCCTGACAGAGTTCAAGCCTTGTCGTGAAACTCACCTTCAGGGCGAAAGTATTTCCGCAACAGTAGGCGTTAGAGCCGAAGTTTTCGCCAACACTTAATACTCCAACAACATAGCAAATGTGTGGTCTAGTGCTGCACAGAAAAATAAGACTTCCAACGAGCTTCCTATAGTTCTTAGCATCTACATCAGGCATGTTATCATCCATGGATAGCTTATGATTTACCTCCATAGGTATGCTAGTTTGTTTGCAATCCATCATTCCAAATGCCTTGAGAATCTCTTTGGCATATTTTTGTTGTGAGATGAAAATGCCATCCTTCCTTTGCCATACTTCAATTCCTAGACAAAAGTGGAGTAGACCTAAGTCTGTCATTTCAAACTCAGTTCCCAAGCTGATCCACGTTTGATTGATGAGTTCCTAATGATCTCCTGTAATGATCAAATCATCTACATATACAATGACACGAACTCTCTTGCTATCCCTTTTTGTTACATACAAGTTAGCATCAGAAGTACTTCTTTCAAAACCCATATTTTTGAAAAAATGATCTATTCGTTGGTACCAAGCCCGTGGAGATTCCTTAAGTCCATACAAAGCTTTCTTCAACCTGAAAACTTTAATTTTTGAATTAGGCACCTCAAAACCTCATGCTTGAGATACATATACCGATGATGATTCTGGTACATCTACATGTGGATTGTGATCATCAAAGAGCTGTCGTGCCCACTTCGGTAGTGGCTTACGTTGTGCAGCTACAACTGGTTGCCTTTTTATTGAGGAAGTTTCTCCATCAGATGTTTCCTCGTCCTCAACTTTAACCTGTCTTTTGATAGGCACAAGGTGAGATATTTCTCTGTTTGATGAGATAGTAGATTTACCTTTATCTTCTACTAAGTGTGATCGTTCATCAAACACCACATCTCGGCTGACAAAAATCTTCCTTGCGTCAGGATCCCACAAACTGTATCCTTTAGACTCTTCACTATATCCTAGGAAGACACACTTTTTGCTTTTTGAATCCAACTTTCATCTTCTTGAATCAGGAATATGTGCATAACAGAAACAACCAAAAATTTTGAAAATGCAAAACTGAAGGCTTTTTAACACAATATGCTTCTTGAGGAGTCATCCCCTTCAGTGCTTTTGTGTAGCTTCGATTGAGGATGTAGACTGCTATATTGACTGCTTCTGCCCATAATTAATCAGGCATGTCTTGAGCCTTTAACATACAACGAGCCATTTCAACTATTGTCATGTTCCTACGCTCAACAACGCCATTTTGATGAGGTGTATGATCTGTGGTAAGTTGCCTTTTCACACCATGCTCCTTACAGTAATTATTGAATTCTGGTGACGAGAATTCACCTCCTCTATCTGTTATGAATTTCTTTAGTTTCCTTCTTGATTCATTTTCCACATACTTATGCCACATTTTAAATTTTTCAAAAGCATCAGCCTTCTCTCAAATGAAATAAACCCACATCTTTCTACTATAATCGTCGACTAACAGCAAAAAGTCGAAAGATCCTCCTAAAGTAGGTGTAGACATTTTACCGCAGAGATCAGCATGTACCAACTCTAGAGGAGCTTGAGATCGATTGCTGGTCTCTCTTGGAAATTCCTTTCGTTGTTGCTTGCCCATCATACAAGCTTCATAAGGTTCCTTCAACTCTGAAAATGCAAGCAAATGAGCAACCATCCCTGTTCTTTGCATCTCCTTCAAAACTGCAAATTCGAGATGCCCAAATCGTTGGTGCCATAACCTGCTTACATCTTTATCTTCTGTAGCAGTTAAAGCACTTAACTCATACAAGTTATCCCGTCGATGCCTTTACCTACAACATTACCTGATGAATCCATGATTTTTGCACCACTCTTATTGAAGTGAACTTTGAGTCCACGATGTGTTATTGCAGAAACTGACAACAAAGTCCTTTTAAGTGTAGGTACGTAGAGAACATCAGATAAATTTTTATCAACTCCTGGAGAAGTGATAAAAGAGATGGTTGGAGCTCCTTCGGCTGCACACTTGGAGTCATTTCCCACCACTACATTGATGGATTCCCTCACAATAGAAGCAACTTCCTGTGAACTTTTTCTTCTTTGGCTTCTTCTTTGATACATCAGAAGAGCCTTTACCTTTTGCATTTGCTGAAAATGCAGCATCACTTGTGCTTTGCCAATTCCTCAACTGCATCTCTTCTTCTAAAAGCATAGCAAAAAACTCTTCAAATGTGAGGGGAGTTGGTCTTACCTGAGTGTTAAGGGCTGTTACTAATCCATCATACTTTGCTGGAAGAACACGTACACATCTTCGAGCTAGCTCTTCTAGTGTTATAACAACACCAACTGCAACCAATTGGTCTTGAAGATGTTTTATCCGTTTGATAAAAGCTTCAGCCTTTTCAAAATCAGAATGCTTTTCATTTGCCAAGTGATTTTCTAAATTTTGTATCCTAGTGTAGTTCTTGGTCTCATATTGTGGAGCTAATATGCCCAAAGCCTCGTGCTTTAGTAGTATGTTGAACTAACGTAAGCACAGAATCACTTACACTAGTGACAATTGCACATAATGCATCAGCATTCTGCCTCTTCCAAGCTTGTAGAAGATCTGGATCTGGCTGAATCATTAGTCTTGAATTAGCTAGATCTTCAACTCGTATAGGCTCTGGATCCAATCCCATCGGTCCCATGATAGTGTCAAGTAATTCATAGGAGTCCAAAATTGTAGAAAATTTGAACTTCTAGAGTGTATAGTTGGATCCATCTAGCTTCCCTTCAGTGAATGCACGTGGACGAATTCAAATAGGTGCAGCATTAACATTAGCTGAAGCACCAAGACCATTGTTCGATGATGAAGCCATCATGTAATCACTCGAATAATCTATTGATATTGTGGTCTGCTAGTAGGCTAAAATAGTGCTACTTCTCAAGCTATTCAAACCTTACGGCTCTGATACCATGCAAGACAATAGTTACGCAATATAACACAGGAGCAGTAGCAGAGAAGATAATAGATATAGGAGAATCCCAACAATTTTCTACTAACAAGTACAAAGATGATGGCGGTGTCCACCCGTGCGCTCTCAAGGTAGAGCTTAAATGGTGATCTAGACAACTCTAGATAGGGAGATACAAGGTAGAGGTATGCTGGCTCAACTTGATGTCTCACGTAGTGTAGAAGTCATGTATATATAGGATCATGGGTGGCCTTCCATGGACGGCTATACATGGGCGGTAGAGCGTGGGCGGCCACCGCCCACATAATTATCATACACGGCTTAGACCGGTTGAACCGACCTAACAAATATAATGATTTCTGACTCCGATAAGGAATATTCTATGGAATATTCCGTTTACCATCGTGCTGGGGGTGCTGCCCCCAGACCCCCACCAGGGGGCCCGCTGGCCCCATTGGACTCCCTAGCGAGGGCTGTTCCTCGCTACCCTGGATCCCCCAATTGGGGACCCTAGTAACTCCCTTTCCTTACAATACCTTACATGGTCCAATATGACCTTCATCCAACATGCAAGTTGGGCTTCCTATCAATTGGGTAGTGCACGCTTGGCTTCTCCTCATAACAGGGGCCTTACAAAATGTGCATACAATCATGAGGGATAGACATTGATGATATACTAACATTCCTAGTTACTGATCTGCTGAAAGGACTAAGGTTAGCAGAGCATCATCTGGCCACAGATGTCATGAATTACTACATCCAACGGTCCACTCAACAAGGGTCTGTCAGAGACGAAAGACACGAGAGAGGGGGGAGTGTTGGCAGTGGTCAGGTCAATCAAGGAATTACAAGACAAGGGAGCCAACGAGAAGGGCCAAGTAGGCATAGCAGTCAAAGAAGATCTGGCAAATAGGCCTACCATTTTTCCTGAATTAATATTTCCCGAATAGTGATTTTAGTCACTTCACACCATTGTAAATACCATTCCACCTTTTTGTAACTCCATTTTGTGCAAGCCAAGGAGTCCTTGAGCTTGAGGAGCATTAGAAGTACCTACCTATCAGTTTTCATATTTTTAGACTTCGTTTGAGCCCTCAAATAGACCCTAGAACCTAATTTTTAACTAGGCCGGACACTAGGTCTCGACAAGGCCAAATCTAGTCAAAAACTATAAATAGAGCTAGAGAGCTCATTTTTGGGGTTAGTTTTTTGTAGAATTAAACTTCTAAGAGCACTTTTGAGAAATCTAAAGGATTCCATTGTCTCTCTCTTTGTTCTTGCCATGTGTGCACGTGTGTGTGTATGTGTGTGCATGTTAGTGTGCTTCTCACTCACGCACTTGTGCCATCACTTGTTCGAGGTCTTCATACCATCCTCACGTCTTCTTGGATTGACATTAAAGGAGGTGCTATTCATCACTGAGCTACAAGACACATATGTGAATATGGGAGATCTAGGAGATCAAACATCGAACAATGTTTGTTTTCTCCCATATTCCTCTATTCTTTTTGAAGATGCAGCTCTCATAAGGGAAGGACAATATGAAATGATCCATAAAGTCAAAATATCCCACCGGGGATTCATCAATGAAGTATTTTTTGCCAAGTTATTCAAATTACATGGTGTTGACATACAAACACGAGAGAATGAAGCCATGAAAGAAGCCATAGTTTATCTGTTACACATAGTGGAGTTATTAGTCCACTAGGATTAGGTGGGCACCATAGCAAAAGCCCGTGCCTTATTTTCAAATTTTGGAATGGTGGTACATTGGACATGCTGCTAGAAAGAATGAAGAAGGAGTACCTAAATGTACCACAAAGTAGAGGTATGAAGGACACAGAAGGAGACATAACAACCGTGAAGACAAACATTTGGAAGCTTAACAATGGATTATTACAAAGAATATCATTTTTACACACTTATAATATACCCAAGAACGATCTCCATGCATGCAACATCTTGTTGAATTTTGAACATCATCATGCTTATATCGGATTATGTGATTTTGGTAGAGCAACATATTTACCAACCAAAAAAGTTTTTAACCTAATTTAGAAATTTCAACTAGAAATGAGTGGATTTGAAAGTATTGGTGGATTGCACCCGAATGTATATCCACTAGTCCTCTATCTTTAAATAAGATTGAGGAGACATTTATAGTTTCAATACTCCTATTTAAGATCTTGATATATTTCAATAGTTATCCCATTGATAAGAATGGGATTTACAAGTTCAAATATGCTTTAGAATTAGCTTCTGACAAAGATATATCAAACAGAGTAGACGCACATGAACTACTTAGAGTATTCTCATATCTAACTCGTTATGGTTTAAATATATCCATGATAGATGGACTAAGACCATATTGAAAGTGATATGTATTCATTTCAACTATCTGGATTAAATGATATAGATTCATTTGCATTAGGTGGAGTAAATGTTTTGGATTCATTTGAATTATGTGGATTAAATAGTGTGGTGACATTTGAGTTGAGTGGGTGAGATGAAGTGCAATCATTTGTAATATGTGGATTAAATGATGTGGATCTATTTGAACTATGTGGATTAAATGAAGTGGTATCATGAGTATCCAAGAGTTTGATAGGCTCAACACATACCCATTCCACATGAAGAGTCTCATTTCCCATGACATGGATTACTACCAACAGCTAGTAGACCACTTCCAATAACATTGTGAATGGCTTGTGCACTATAACCAATGGCTTGGGTGACGCTTTGTATGAATCCAAACAAACACAATATTTCAAAGGTGTTTTTGAAGAGCCCAAGAAAGAAGTAAAAATGTACTGGAAGCACGTCACCAACCTGCAAGAATCCAATGCTTGCCACCTCTTGGAGATCCAAGAGCTTGAAAAGGAGACTATGGTGTATATAGCGGTAATCAATGAGATGCAATTCTAGTTGCAAGTTCAAGCTAATGATTACAAGCTCTTGTAGTAGACGGCCACCACCGTCAAAGAGACCAATGAACAACTATCTACTCAACTAGTGCAACAAGAATCGTGGCTCGAAGCAGTCAAACAATAGGTGAATAATCTCAAACAGTCCATGGAGGTTGAGAAGTCGCTCAAGGAGCAAGCTACATAGATTGCTCAGATGGAGAACAAGCTTTGAAAATATCTGGCAAAACATGATGTCTATCTTCAGGAAGAGTTTGGCCTGTAGCTTGCTGAAGTGCAGAACCACTCAATCTTAAAACAAGCCTCAACATCCGATAGACCTGACGGCTTTGTCACTGTTCTACTGGAGGAAGTGGAGAAGCTCTTGAAACCCATTTCCAAGAAAATTCATAATAGTTGTGTAAAAGCTTGGGATTCTTTTAAGGATGATGTATTTACCCCTTTAGAAGATGAGTAGGATTATATAGGATAAGTCCTTAGCTATTTTTTTGGGTTTTGGTCCTTCGGGCGTGTGAGTGTTAGCCACCAGACACCTATGTAAAAATATCTCGAAGCAACTCACCGAAGAGGTGGAGTCCCCAAAATGTAACCTTTCATATAATTTACATCGTTTTGTCCTGTGTGTGGGGAGTAGAGAGATTAAAGTCATAGACAAGCACAGGACATGCAAGGCTCTTTGTGTTTTGTTGCATAGTGATGGTTTACGTCTTTATAGTGTTACAAATTCTTTTCTCAAGTATTTTGTTCTATTGGATTGAGTAAGTTAGTTCACTGTTAGGTGAAGTTAATCAATATAATAGTAACTACTCGATGAAGTATACATAGTGTGTTATTGACACTCTATCAATAAGTTTGGTATATGTTTACTCGGTGAGATAGCTTCGGAAAGACATAGGGATCTAGCACTACTAGATTTTGCCGACCTAAGAGCCCCCTCGACCTTATCGTGCTCCTAAACCGGACTAGGTGGAGATGCACCAAAAGCTTAAAACAAGGAGGATCCATGATTGTTTTCATCATATAAGTTTATTTTGATGGTCAAACATCAATAATGCAAAGTTCTTCCAAAAATAGTAGCTAATCTTATTTGAATTGATGTCAGCATTAATTTGAGGGTCAAGATCTTCCCCATATCCGATGGTGGAGAATGAAGGCTTCTATTTTCCCTCCTCTACCCTAGATTTGATAAGAAGAATCAATCTTAGCCATCCATTTGATGAATATGATAGTTGTAATACAAAGTAATTGATCCTAAGGTTGAGAGTTGATTTCTTTAGATCCAAAGGGCCAAATTCAATAAAACAAACCCCCTTTCAAATTCAAATAAGTGGAGCATTATTGTTAGGCATCCATAGGGCCTTGCTAGCACATGGTTTCCTCAAGACAATCACCCTTAGTTGAGCATGTGAGGATCCAAGGTGGGCTAGTAAGAGCATAACTGCTGGAATCCATTTTGAGTTAGACTTACAAACTAGGATAGGCTTATAAACACAATGGTTTCTCTATCTTTGGTCACCATCAGTGGAGCATGTGAGTGACTTATGTCTGGGTTTATGAGTCTTAGACTTCTTTAAATAGATGTTATGCTTCTTGAAAGATATAGGGTCAATAAAGTGGAACCTATCCTTTGGCCTATGACATTCAATTCAATTGTCATGGTGGGAGGGTCGTGTGAACCACCTTTGACCAGTAGATTGCTTAGCTTCATGTATTACAACTCTCATGTACATGTATTTCATTACAATCTCTTTTAACTCATGTCTCTTCTCTCTTGTCTCTTAGTCTCTTAAGTGTTTTTACATGTCTTCTTTTATCTATTTCTATGTGTGAGAATACTCTGCAATCTTGCATTGAGCCAATGAGGATTATCCATTGAGATTGTGAGGATATGTTTCTAAATCATGACTCACATGCATGCATTGTTGACCTTCGAATCCTGCAAATGCATGTACATATAGGATAGTACAGAAACAAGATCACACAAAAGTACTCAGAGAATAGAAAGAGACAAGAGAATCAACACTAGATTAGGTACAATCTCCCCCCACATACTCTGATGGACAAGTCTATCTGAGAATGTCTATTTATAGGTATTTCTTCCTACGTCCTAAAAAGAAGATACATGAGGGCGACACTTCAAAAATCGTGCTTTTGCTTTATTTACAAAATCGTGACTTTCTATTTTTACAAAACATCACTTTCTAAAGCCATCTATTATTTTTACAAAAATAACTAAAAATAGTATCTTCTAAATATTCTTCTAATCTTCAAATATATTTGAATAAGTCCATGCACGTTCACACCCTCATGAATCTTCACCTACTAAATCAAAACACAAAACACATTAAAAACCGCACGGCATTAAAATACATTTAACATTCCATTATTCAATAAAGTATAACGTGCCTCCCAATTTATGAGCAGATGACCCCAGTTGATAAGAATAAAATAGACATGGATGGCCAGTCACATGTCCCATCACTGAACAATCATAAGAATGCTCCATGTAAAATCACATTCATGGAACTAGAAAACTAGAATTTAATGTGATTGTGGATGATAAGAAGAAATCAAATGGTCATAATGTGGAGTTGTTAATGATGTCCTATGAATCCATTGAGATTCTTCAAGTGAGTGATTTTTATATTTAACCAAATATCTATGATATTGATTACGTGTGCATGTAGTAGTGACATCATAATCAAGTATTTCCTGTGGAACTAAAATTTCATCATCCTCTTCAAGTAAAGGAGGATCATCTAAAATAGGAGTGAGTGGTAATGTTCCTTTAAATTGCTTCAATAAACTAATATGAAAGGAACTATGTATATTCCAATGAGAGGGTGTGTCTAATCTAAAAGCCTTCTCATTGATTTTCTGAATAACATAGAAAGGTCCATAATAACATGGTGCAAGTTTACCTTAGGATGTTGTGAAATATTTTTGAAACATCTTTTAGTTATTCGTAATCATACAAAATAATTTTCATTAAATTGTTTAGCTACTCGTTTCTTATTAACATTACACATGTAACGTTCTTGACTCTTTTTAATGTGCTCATGAACTTCATGAAGTGTAGAAATATGATCTTGTGCAAAAGCATCAACCATAGGAAGACCAGTAATAAAATCCATAGAAATTTGTTCATGAAGCTCTTTACCATACACAATTTCATATGATGCACCTCTTGTAGTGGTATGTGTTGTGTTATTATATGCAAATTGTAGTAAAGAGAGTTTCTCATCCCAATTACTTGGGCTAACTAAAGAATAACAACATAATAGATCTAAAATAGTACTATTTGTAGCTTCACTTTGCCCATTACTTTCAGGATGAAATGGAGACTAAAGTCTATTTTAGAACCTAAATTTTGAAATAATGTAACCCAAAAGTGATTACAAAAACAAACATCTCGATTTGAAAGAATAACTTTTGGAAAACCATGATGCCAAAAAATATATTTAATGAATAATTTAGCAGCTTGAGGTGCAGAAAGAGTCTTTTTACACGGAATGAAATATGCTTGTTTATTAAACCTATCAACAATTGACCAAGTCATATCATTATGAATTGAAATTGTAGGAAGACCAGTAATAAAATCCATAGAAATTTGTTCCCATGGTCCATTAGGTATGGGAAGTGGCATTAATAAACCAAATGCTTTACAATGATGTTGTTTCACACATTGATACACAGTGCAATGAGAAACATATTGTGCAATATTCTTTTCCATATTTGGCCAAAAGAAAAATTCTTTACATGTAGAAATAGTATTTTGTATGCCCCTATGACCGATATACGATGGTTCATGCATCTCTTTCATAACAAATTCTTTAAAATCTTGTGTAATGCATAACTTGTGCTTGAGATACAAGAATCCATTATGAAAAGTGTAGTTATCCTCACTAAATGCTTGGAGAACTATTGAAAGCATTCCATGTTTGTGAAAAATAAAAATAAGATGGATAAGTAGGAATCATGCCATGAAATGAATGAATATGAACAATAGAAATATTATTAATAGAAACAATATTTGGTTTTGGGGATGGGAAACGACTAAGGGCATCAACTACAACATTAGCTTTTCTAAGTTGATACTGAATTATAGGCTTAAAATATTATATGAATAAAGCCAATTTAATGTGTTAGTCAGAAATCAATGGTTGATTTAATAATATCTTAAGATCTTGTTGGTCTGTTTTGATTATGACTTCTGAACCCATGAAATAATGTTTGCAAATTTTTAGAGCATGCACAATAGCTAAAAGTTCTTTATCATATGTATTATAGTTCTTTTGAGAAGGTTTAAGTTTCCTACTTTCAAATGCAATGGAATGGTCATTTTGCATTAATATAGCACCTTACCTAACCCATAAGCATCTGTAACTACATGGAAAGGTTGTGTAAAATTCCACAAATGTAAAACAGGTGCATGAGAAAGTGCATGTTAGAGTTTATCCAAAGTCTATTGTTGTGCTAATCCCCATGCAAATTTTAACTTCTCTTCAATAATAATATAAGTGGAAGTGCTAAATTAGAAATACCTTTTACATACTTTCTATAAAAACAAGCTAATCCTAGAAAAGAGCCGACATCATTTACAGATTGAGGTATAGGCCATTCTTCAATTACTTTAATTTTCTTTGGATCTACATGAACACATTGACTAGACACAATACGGCCTAAATACTATAATTCCTTTTGGAAGAAATAACTCTTTTCAGGATTACCATAAAGTTTGTTTTTGCTTAACAAATTAAAGACTGTTACTAAATGATTTTCATGGCCATTGTTATTCTCACTAAGGACAAGTATATCATCAAATAAAGCAAGAACAAAAGCTTGGTAATTAAGAATAATTCTATTCACCGTATGTGCAATTGTAGCAGGTGCATTGGTAATTCCAAAAGGCATTACCATGAATTCAAAGTGACTAGTTTGCGTTCAAAAGTAGTATTATAACTGTCATTTTGTGTCATTCTTATCTCATGATACCCTAATTTAAGATTAATTTTGGTAGACACACATGCTCAATGAACTTTATCAAGGAATAGAATATCTATTAATTGTGATCTTATTGAAGGCTCTATAGTCAATGCACATTCTATAAGACTTGTTCTTCTTTTCTACTAAGAGAACAGGTGTTCCAAAGGGAGAAGAACTAGGACTATAAGTCCTTTGTGGAGTAAATCCTTAACTTGATTAGCTATTTCTTGTTGATGTAAAGGTCCATGCCTATAAGGTGCTTTATCAAGAGGAGTGCTAACATGAATTAAGTCTATAGTATGGTCAAGAGATCCCCTAGAAGGTGTAGTTTAGAAGGAAAATCGGCCATAAAACAATCCTTATAGGAATCCATAAATGATTTATGTGCATCAGGAAGTTTATGTGTATAATCAACTATGTTATTCACAAAAACAATACATGAATTGTAGCCTTTCCTAAATGCAAATTTTACTTGAATATGAATAACTAATGGAAATGGTTGCAAATCATGTATCGGAGACAAAGAAATATCTTGATTGTTAAACTTAAAACTCATTGTGTGTGTATGATAATCAATGGATGGGTTGTAATGATGACAAAAAGGCATACCAATTATAACATCATATGATTGCAAAGGAGCTATTATGAATGTGCGTTCATCTACATATTATCCTATACAAATCTAAATGTTATGCACTTCACTTGTAACATTATATCTATTTCCATGAAATGCTGCCTTAACGTTATACATAGAAGGAAGTGGATGTACTTGAAGATCTTAAACTAGTGTATGAGATATAAAATCATGCATTGAAAAGTAGGAGACGAAAGACTAGAAAAGGGACACTTGAAAGGAAAATTGGACTTGATGGGTTGTTGTTGTTGTCATGTTTGTTGGTAATGGATTGAACTCTTCTCAACATCATGTGCAAAAGAAATGGCTTCATAGAGGGCTATGGGACATAGGGTGTTGATCTTGGCTTGGATTCGCATTTCCAAATCATCTTAATATTTCCGTTGCAAAGTATCTTCACGAATCATTTCAAGTGAACGAATAAGTAATAGTCGTTGCCAAAAAATCTCAGTATAGATAGACACAATATCTCCATCTTTCCATCCAAAAGTTGTCCATGCTCGGCGAGCATGTAAGTGGAACTAGGGAGGAAGGAAGGACTCATTGGACTTTTCTTGAAATGCTTTCCATGTGGTAGGGCGGTTGGTGCTATGGCGTAGAACATTCCACCATAACTAGGCCTTACCCATCAAATAGTTAGATACAAATTTCCTTTTCACACTTTTAGAATATGGTTCATAGGAATAAAAATCATCAAATAACTAGGGAAATAACTAAGCCCTTATTGCCACTCATATGTTAGAATTGGTTTGCACATAGTCGACAACTACCAACGGAACCAAAGGGAACCAAAGTGAACCAAGAGAGCCATGAGTGCCAGAGAAGCCAAAGATGCCAAAGTTATGCCATAGTTCTATTCCTTAGTCGATGCCTTGCACTAAGATGAGGGCGTACGCACTTTGAAAAGTGTGCTTTTGCTTTATTTACAAAATCTTGATTTTCTATTTTATAAAATGTCACTTTCTAAAGCGATACATTATTTTTATAAAAATGAATAAAAATACTATCTTCTAAATATTCTTCTAAATATCCCCAAAAATATTTGAATAAGTCCATGCGCATTCACACCCTCATGAATCTTCATCAACTAAATCAAAACACAAAACACATTAAAAACCTCAAGGCATTAAAATCGATTTCACATTCCATTAGTCCATAAATTATAACATGCTTATTATCCACAAACACCCATACATATGTTTCACTTTTGAAAGTTTATAATAAGCTCTATTTTTGGACCATTCTTCCTTTCAAAATTGATCATGTGTATGATTTTCTTTTGTTCTCATCATATTCATGAATCATGACTCACATGCATGAATACTATCCACAAACACCCATACATATGTTTTACTTTTGAAAGTGTATAAGAAGCTCCATTTTTGGACCATTCTTCTTTTCGAAATTGATTCATGTGTATAGTTTTCTTTTGTTCTCATCATATTCATAAACCATGACTCACATGCATGCATACTATCCACAAAGACCCATATATATGTTTCATTTTTGAAAGTGTATAAGAAGCTTTATTTTTGGACCATTGTTCCTTTCGAAATTGATTCATATGTACGGTTTTTTTTTTCTCATCATATTCATAAATCATGGCTCACATGTTGGTTATCCATAAAGACCCACACATATGCTTCACTTTTGAAAGTATATAGGAAGATCCATTTTTGGACCATTCTTCCTTTGAAATCTGTTCATGTGTATGTTTTTCTTTTGTTCTGATAATTCATGTTCATAGATTTAACTTGCAATCATATGTTCCCTTTGCCATCATCAAATCACACCTCTCCTCTCCATACATAACTTCACTTTCTTTTTCACATCCATAAACCTTCCAACACTCATCAGCTTCATACACCCTATGTCAGCCACGACCGAACTTGATCCACCCATTGTGATCGCCTTCAGAGCAGTCTAATGACAATGATACCTAGAAAGGACTTGGATACAGTTGCACGTGTTAAATCTATCACTCAATCAAGTTGGTATGCTGCATTTGGTGATGCAAAGTCTTATGTAGAAGCGGCTCATGCTCATGGTACCTGTATCAACTTACTATATAAAGTTCAACATGTACCAAGTAACCTCGTTCCATCTAATAATCTGATTGACCGTAAAGTAAAAGATACTCATTTGACATATGCAAAACTCAAGTGAGTGAGAGGGTGGTTAGAAGTATATGTCATGGCTTGAGGCTTGTAGAGGATACTTTGAGGCACTTGATTAGGATAAATTGGGAAAGTAGGGGGCGTTACATCAAGCCAATTTAGTACCTCTTAAATAACTATTTTCTTTTCTTCTTTGAGGATGACAATAGTTCTTTTCATGTTATTTCAAAAGGGCAGTGACTCATTAAGAGCATACCAATGAAATTTTTCAAATTTCATCCTAGCTTCAATCCTAGATGACCTAAGCCTATAAAAATTTGTATATGGGTTGAATTCCTATAACTCATTGTGGATTACTATCCTAGGCTAGAAAGCCTAGGAAGTTTGATTGATCGGATCTCAGGCCAAAAATCTAGAATTGATGGGATCAATCCAAAGTGGGATCCATAAATTATGATTGAAATAGTATTTGTAGGTCCATCAAGATGTCCATTGTGATTAAAGAACGTGATAATAAATTTTTTCATCAACACAATGTCCTCTATGGGAATTTTTCGAATACATGCTTCAATTGTTATAGACAAGGTCATCTTACCAAGGATTTTCCTCTTCTAAGAGCGATTGGATTGTTTATAGGTATGCAAAGAGGTCAAGTTGGAAATTCCTCTACTGAGGAAAATAATGGGAATTCAATCTCCAATAGCAACAAGAAGATTAGTTATAAAAATAGTAAGAAAAAGGATACTAAAGTGTTTAGCTACTTTGATTTTTTACTAGAAGTTCCTTAAGACTAAACACAAAGAAGAAGATGAAGCTTTGAGCACAACAAAACATTGAATGAATTACCAAGTGAATGTACAAAGATAAGTAGTGCAAACGTCTCATAAAAAATCAACACCTCCCTCTTGAACATAACCTTTTGCAACAAGCATAGCTTTATACTTGTCAATTGTTCCATCAGGTTTGCACTTTACCTTGTATTCTTATTTAATACTAATGGTTTTTTTCCCTTGGAGGAAAATCACATAAAGACCAAGTACAATTCTTCCTAATAACATCATATTCTAATTGAATAGTACCCATTCAAGTTTCTGAATTCTCTGCTTCATCAAAAGAAATACGCTCATTGTCATCACAAAGAATAGATGTATCCATTGCATAGCAATCTCATGCAAAAGAAGCACTATGAGATCTTGATGATTGGTGCATCTAATTTGCTATCTCACAAAGTCTACACCATCCATTTAGGCATAGTTTTTGCTTCATCTATATCAAACCTCTGACCAACAAATGCTTCATGTAAATATACATCATAAATGGAATGATATTCATCATCATGTGGAACTTGTAATGGTTAAGAAGTTTCCTCATTTGGACCATCAGTTGACTATCCACTTATAACAAGACGGAGCAGAGTGTCATACACATCTTTGGAACTAACTAATTTCTTCTTAGTACATGAAATTTATGATCGAGTTGCTGCTTACACAAAAAGAGAACATCATGGCTAACCAAAATGTGTTTAGTCTATATGAATAATATGGATGATAACCTTTGCTTTCAAAACTGTACCCATCTAAAATACATTTCACTGCTTTATCATCCAATTTTTCGTGTTGTTGTTTAGGCACTAATGCATATGCCAGACAACCAAAGACATGCAAATGAGCAAGATATGGTTTGTTACTACACAAAGCCTCATCTTGAGTGATGGATTGCAGTTCTTTGGGGGGACAACTTATAAGTACATATGTTGCACACATTACGGTCACAAACCATAAGCCATGATTTTGATCTTTCACCTCATTATATCCATGAGAGACATGCTCTTTCTTTTTGAAACTCCATTCTCTTGAGGTGTATGTGGCACTATACATTAATGTTTTATCCCATGCTAAGCCATGAAATGCATTAAAATCATGACATATATTCACGCCCTCAATGAAAATGGGGGTTGCCCAATTTACATGTTGACAGATTTTCAATCTTAACCACAAAGTGTTTGAAGAACATAAACACTTCAGACTTTGATTTCATTGGATAGACCCATGCATGCCTGGAAGAATCATTAATAAAGGTCATGAAGTAAAGGTGGTTCCCAAAAGTAATAAAATCCATAGAAATTTGTTCCCATGGTCCATTAGGTATGGGAAGTGGCATTAATAAACAAAATGCTTTACCATGATGTTGTTTCACACATTGATACACAGTGCAATGAGAAACATATTGTGCACTATCCTTTTCCATATTTGGCCAAAAGAAAATTCTTTACATGTGGAAATAGTATTTTGTATGCCCCTATGACCCATATACGGTGCTTCATGCATCTCTTTCATAACAAATTCTTTAAAATCTTGTGTAATGCATAACTTGTGCTTGAGATACAAGAATCCATTATGAAAAGTATAGTGATCCTCATTAAATGTTTGGAGAATTATTGAAAGCATTCCATGTTTGTGAAAAATACAAATAAGATGGATAAGTAGGAATCATGCTATGAAATGAATGAATATGAACAATAGAAATATTATTAATAGAAACAATAGTTGGTTTTGGGGATGGGAAACAACTAAGGGCATCAGCTACAACATTAGCTTTTCTAAGTTGATATTGAATTATAGGCTTAAAATTTTATATGAATGAAGCCAATTTAATGTGTTATTCAGAAATCAACGGTTGGTTTAATAAATTCTTAATAGCTTGTTGGTTTGTTTTGATTATGACTTCTGAACCCATGAAATAATGTTTCCAAATTTTTAGAGCATGCACAATAGCTAAACGTTCGTTATCATATGTATTATAGTTCTTTTCAGAAGGTTTAAGTTTCCTACTTTCAAATGCAATGGGATGATCATTTTGCATTAATATAGCACCTATACCTAACCCATAAGCATCTGTAACTACATGGAAAGGTTGTGTAAAATTCCGCAACTCTAAAACAGGTGCATGAGAAAGTGCATGTTGGAGTTTTTCCAAAGACTGTTGTTGTGCTAATCCCCATGCAAATTTTAACTGTTTCTTCAATAATAATATGAGTGGAAGTGCTAAATTAGAAAAACCTTTACATACTTTCTATAAAAACTAGCTAATCCTAGAAAAGAGCGGACATCATTTACAGATTGAGGTATAGGCCATTCTTCAATTACTTTAATTTTCTTTGGATCTACATGAACACATTGACTATACACAATATGGCCTAAATACTATAATTCCTTTTGGAAGAGATAACTCTTTTGAGGATTACCATAAAGTTTGTTTTTGCTTAACAAATTAAAGACTGTTACTAAATGATTTTCATGGCCATTGTTATTCTCACTATAGACAATTATATCATCAAAGAAAGCAAGAACAAAAGCTTGGTAATTAAGAATAATGCTATTCACCGTATGTGCAAATGTAGCAGGTGCATTGGTAATTCCAAAAGGCATTACCATGAATTCATAGCGACCAATTTGCATTCAAAAGGTAGTATTATAACTATCATTTTGTGTCATTCTTATCTGATGATACCCTGATTTAAGATCAATTTTGGTAGACACACATGCTCAATGAACTTTATCGAGGAATAGGATATCTATTTTAATTGTGATCTTATTGAAGGCTCTATAGTCAATGCACATTCTATAAGACTTGTTCTTCTTTTCTACTAAGAGAACAGGTGCTCCAAAGGGAGAAGAACTAGGACTTATAAGTCCTTTGTGGAGTAAATCCTTAACTTGATTAGCTATTTCTTGTTGATGTAAAGGTCCATGCCTATAAGTTGTTTTATCAGGAGGAGTGCTATCAGGAATTAAGCCTATAGTATGGTCAAGAGATCCCCTAGAAGGTTGAGGTTTAGAAGGAAAATCAGCCATAAAACAATCCTTATAGGAATCCATAAATGATTTATGTGCATCAGGAAGTGTATGTGTATAATCAACTATGTTATTCACAAAAACAATGCATGAATTGTAGCCTTTCCTAAATGCACATTTGACTTGAGTATGACTAATTAATGGAAATGGTTGCAAATCATGTATCGGAGACAAAGAAATATCTTGATTGTTAAACTTAAAACTCATTGTGTGTGTATGATAATCAATGGATGGGTTGTAATGATGAAAAAAAGGCATACCAATTATAACATCATATGATTGCAAAGGGCTATTATGAATGTGCATTCATCTACATATTATCCTATACAAATCTAAATGCTATGCACTTCAATTGTAACATTATATCTATTTCCTTGAAATGCAGCCTTAACGTTATACATAGAAGGAAGTGGATGTAATTGAAGATCTTAAACTAACGTATGAGATATAAAATCATGCAAACTACCATCATCATGTAAAATATTAACAACTTTACCATTAGTAGTACCTTACATACAGAGTAAATAATACATAGAAATGATGTTACCCAAGGTACTTAGATCCTCTTCCAATGCTTCCTCGGTCCAATTAGGTTGAGAGTCTTCATGAACCACCTCCATGTTGTGTACTTGAGCTCCAACATGTTTCATATCATTAGTTTGCAACCTACATTTAGATTTACTATGACCAAACTTACCTCAAAGCCAACAAGTAATATGGGGCTATTTTTGTTGAGCATCCATTGTCGTAGTTTGATGGGTTAGAGGTTTGGTGGGTTGTAATGGAGCTGGATTTTGGACGGGTGAGAAACTGGATTGAGGAGGGCATGGAAAAGTAGAGGTGCATTGAAAAGTAGGTGGCCATTCAAAAGTAGGAGATGTGTTGAGCCCATAAAAGTCATGTTGGTCAAAGTCAACTACAGTCAAAGTGAAAAGGTCAAAGTCAACTTGTCAAAGTCAACAAGTTCAAGGTAAAAGTCAATAGGTGCAAAGTCAAAGAGCTAAAGTGCAGGTGTCAAAGTGCACAGGTAGTGCACAATTAATTGTCCACAAAGGGTAAATTGGAGAAAGTGGGTTGCAAGTTGCAGAGGTATTTTCTCTAATTTCCCTAAGGTTCAAAGTGTGTTTTAAAGTGTTTTGAAAGGTTCAGGTGAAACCCCCCTTATGTGCAAAAGCGAAGATAACTTGCCAATTATGCAGGAAAGTTGGTCATGAGGCCCATGAATGCCAATCAAGGGGAATGCCTGCAACGACTTACTGGCCACAAGGAGGATCCCTGCCAATCACAAATGTGATGGCTACTACACCAAATCAAGGTAACAACTATAATCCTAGACAGAGGAATAATTTTGGAAATGGGCCTAGGAGGCCAATCATCTATTTTAGATGTGGAGAATGCGGGCACTATCAAAGTAGGTGCACCCTACTAGAAAATGCCCCTCCTTGCAGGAACTGCCCTGAGGCCAGAGACCATTACACAAATTGCTGTCCTAAGAATCAAGCCTCTTCATCCGGACCCCATATCCAAATGATTTCTGTGCACAAAGAAGAAGTGTGTGATCTAGTCAATGAGCCATCACCATCTACCAGGGTGGTGCAATTAGAAGAAATAGAATCTTTGACTGTGCAAACAAGAAGCAAGGGGAAGGCTCAAGCAGACATAGGACAAGGATCATAGATTAAGGAATGGAATCAAGACAGAGAACCAGCTGAAGATAAAACTACCAAAGGTGCATATACAAGGCAAAAAGAAGATCTCATATGCATTAGTGATGCCATTGGGCATGCCTTCAACAGGGCTCATGAGGAGTTTGATAAGTCAACTGGAGCCCATGCTCTCAAGGAATCAGAGGCTTCAAAACTACTCAAGTCCATGAAAAAGGAGGTTAGTATTTTTGAATTAATAGGATGGGAAATTCAGATCAGAGTTATTGCAGATAATTGATGAAGCTTCCACTACAAGTTTGGTGGCCAAGACTGTTGTTTTACATAAAAGAAAAACTGTAGGGGAAGCACCCCTTACAGATTATAAAAGTCCTTAGCTGACAGTATCTATCAAAGGTCATGAATTTCAAGGCGTTATTGTGGATGGTGGTTCTGGCATTAACTTGATGTTAGAACATACAATGAAAAAGATTGGACTCCACCCTTCAAGGCCTGCAAATTTCACTGTTACTTTGGCAGATCAGAGCAAAGTAAGGCCCTTGGGAGTAATCCCAAAAGTTCCACTTGAAGTACAAGGTAATCTATTCATTCTGGATTTTGTGGTTTTAAGATTGCCCCAGGTTGAAGGAGGATTTCCCCTCTTAATTGGACGACCATGGCTGAGGCATGCAAGTGTCATTCATGATTGGGGCAAGGACACTATGTGGGTACAAAAGAAAGGGCAAGATCTGACACAGATTCATTTAGAAGAGGCCCGAGATAATCAAGAAAACACTAGCATGATGCAAACAGTTGGCATATGCATGGAACCAGAATCGGAGGATCAACCCCAAATAGATTTCGAGGAAGAAGAGGATATTCTAAATTGGCTCCAAGCAGGCAACTCTTCCTCTCGTTTTGGAATTTTTTCTTAATAATTCTTGTACGACTGAAGGTTATGGTGAAGATAAGGAGAAAGTCCAGGTTGATTGGGAGAGCCCCTCACAGACCACAGAAGGGGCAGGAAGACACCCCTCAAATACAACTTGGAGGAGGATATGACAACCATAGGAGGTTACTAAAGCTAAAGGCAAGGTAAAAGATTCTAGTGAAGAGTGTTCTTTCCCGATTCAAGAAATCCCTACAGGTTGGATGCAGGACAAGGAGGAACACATTGAAATCCAAAATACACCTACTTATGAAACAATGCATGAAAAGCTAGTAGAAGAAGACAAGGAAGAAGATGAGCAAGAAGATAATATGGTAGAGAGAAATCCTATCAAAGAAATACAATTAGGCACTCAAGACAATGATCGACCAGTTCTGGTGGCCACTTGGTTGTGGAGCCACCCAGGGCTCCTTGAAAAGGTAAAATCATTCTTGACCCTTTATACAGATGTTTTTGCCTGGCATTATAAAGACTTAGAAGGAGTGTTTGCAACTTATGGAGAGCACAGAATCCCTCTGGTTGATGGAGCCAAACCCATAAGAGGGAAGAGTTATAGACTTAATCCAAAATATGCTGAAGCTGTCCATGTGGAAATACAGAAGATGGAGGATGCAGGAATCATCATTCCTGTGTAACACTCAGAGTGGCTCTCACCTATGGTTATAGTACCAAAGAAGAATACTAATAAAATCAGAATTTGTGTTGACTTTAGAGCACTCAACAAGGTGACCATTCCAGATGGTTTCCCAATGCCTTTTGCAGAGCAAGTCATTGAAGAACTGGCTGGGCATGCATTATATAGCTTTATGGATGGATTTAGTGGCTATAATCAAATATCAATACACCCAAAGGATCGTGAAAAGACTTCTTTTATCACACCTTGGGGAACATATGTATATGTAAAAATACCCTTTGGGCTCAGAAATGCTCCAGCCACCTTTAACAGAATAGTCAATCTCATTTTTGGCCCTCTATTGCTAGAATCACTTAGAATCTTCATGGATGACTTCTCTTCGTTTTCAGGATCTCATAAAGAAACTCCTCTAGATTGTTTGGACCATCACTTGAGGCAGCTACAGAATGTTTTCAAGAGATGCAGGGAGACTAAGCTAAAGCTAAATCCAAACAAATGTCATTTCCTGGTGACAGAAGGAACTCTCTTAGGACATGTGTCGGCTAAAGGTATGGCCCCAGATCCTGACAAAATCATTTCTATATTAAAGTTGCCTAAACCTAAATCTCCTAAAGAGATTCAGAGTTTCTTGGGGCATACTGGATACCATAGAAGGTTTATAAAAATGTATGTAGAGATAGCCAGACCACTCGCTAGACTAACAGGTAAGGAAGTACCTTTTAAATGGGAAGAAGAGGAGGAAAAAGCATATCAAACATTACGAGCAAGGTTAGTGTCTGCTCCTATTTTAAACACACCTGAGTGGTCAAAATTCTTTCATATACATGTAGATGCTAGTGCCTATGTAGTGGGGCAGTTTTGACCCAACCCAGTGAAGAATTTAAAGTGGACAGACCAATTCAATATGCCAGTAGAATCCTGACCAAGGTTGAAAGGAATTACAGTACTACAGAAAGGGAAGCCCTAGCAATGGTTTTTGTTGTCCAAAAATTCCTTCATTACTTACTGGGAGTAAAATTTATTATTATAACAGATCACCAACCACTAAAATACTTTCTCAACAAACCACAAGCCATTGGTAGAATATGGAGGTGGTTATTGTTGTTCCAAGAGTTTGATTTTTCTGTAGTCCACAGACCAGGTAAAGAAAATGTTATGGCGGATCACCTATCCAGAATCAATATGATGGATCAAGCTAGTGGAATCAATGATGATTTTCCAGATGCTCATCTGTTTGTTGTACAAGCTCAAGGTTGGTATTATGATATCAAAAATTTCATTAAAACTGGTTTGTATCCAGACAAAGCTAATGCTATGCAAAGGAAGAGACTGCTAATCAAGAGTAGACCATATACCTTCATTGAAGATAAATTATATAGATAGGGCAAGGATGACAGGCTTAGGAAGTGTTTGGAAGAGGAAGAAGTGAGGGAAGTCCTTCACTCTGCACATGAAGGAACAGGTGGTGGGCACCTTCCAGGGCATATTATGAGTCAGAGGATACCGGATGCTGGTTTATGGTGGCCTACACTATTTAAGGATGCAGATGAATGGGGAAAGGCATGTGACGTTTGCCAGAGGTCTGGACCTAAGCCAACAAAGCAGAGGCATAGCCCCTTGATTGTTTCCACTTCCTGGAAACCATTTGAGAAGTGGGGGCTCGATTTTGTAGGGCCCATCTACCCTCCCGCGATTCCAAAAAGAGAAAAATATCTCTTGATAGCTACAGATTATGCAACAAAGTGGGCTGAAGCTATTGCCTCCCCCGACTGCACTGCCCAAACTGTTGCTGATTTCATTTACAGTAGCATCATTTGCAGGTTTGGATGCCCACTTGAAATTTGTACAGATCAAGGTATCCATTTTGTAAATAAGGTCCTGCAAGAAATTTTCAACAGGTATAGAATTCTACATAAGACCTCTTGTGCTTACTATCCAAGAGCCAATGGTCAGGCTGAATCGACAAATAAGGTTTTAATCTCAATGTTAAGGAAGGAGTGTATGTTACAGCCCACTTCCTGGGGCATTGCTTATCAAGGTACCCTATGGGCATACAAGTTAGCGTACAAAGAGGCCACGGGAGTTCTCCATTCCAACTGGTTTATGGCATATTACCCATTGAGCCCTTTGAATTTTTACATGGATCACCTAAGATAGCATTTATGCAGGGCAAGAAAGATTGTGATGTCTCTCAGAGGCTCGGAGCACTACATAAAGTGGAGGAGATTCGTCTACTAGCAACAAAACAATTGAGAGAGACTCAAAATGAAGAGAAAGGAGGCACATGATCGCCATCTGTGGAACAACAACATAGAACTAGGCATGTTAGTTCTTCTCCATAGACCTCATCTTCATACACAAATGAGAGGAAAATGGCTTCCACATTGGGAAGGACCTTATCGAGTAAAAACAATGCTAAATTGGGGTGCTGTGGAGTTAGAGACACTGAAAGGAGAGGCCTTGCCACTGTTCAACATATCAAGGCTCAAGGCCTATCATCAACTCACTTGAAAACGTATGGATCACCTGGAACTACAAAATCTGTCCAGGTTGTACATAGCTTTCTCATCTCATTTTGCTCAGTTTTAGTAGTTTTCTTTATCAATTTCATTCTTGTTCCTCGTGTTTTTAGCAAACCTAGAAGGCATTTCATAACCTCTACAAAAGTAAAATTTTTGGGTATTTTTGGAAATTTTTCTAGCATTTTTAGCCTTTTTCTAGCATTTTTTATCCCGTTCTGATATCATTTTCTTACCAAATAGGAGGAATAAATGGAGGCTCTCTGGGGTTTGATGAAGGATATTTGGCCTAACCCTGTAGAAAATTTCATGAGACTTTTTTCAGAATTTTTTGGTAATTTTTTTGGTAATTTTTTTGGTAATTTTTTGGATTTTTCTTTCAATTTCTCTATTTTTGGGTTATTTTCCCAAAAAAAAAGGGGGCCCCCCCAGGATTTTTGGCTCGAAACCCCCCCCCCCCCCATTTTATTTTTTTTATTTTTTATTTTAATTTTCTTTTGTTTATTTTATTTATTTTTTAATTATTTTATTATTTTTATTTTTATTTTTTATTTTTATTTATTTTATTTTATTTACTTTCTTTATTTTTTTAGTATTTTTCCGATGTGCATTCAAGGAAAAAAAAAGACGACCATTTTATTAATTTTTTAATTTTAGTATATATATATTTTAATTTTTATTATTTTTTTCTTAAAATTTTTTGGCTAAAAGCTTTTGGCTCTGGATCGTGCCTCGGTTGGCCGTTTTTTACAAAGAATGGAGTCATTTTCATGTTTTTTGGCACCTCTGGACTCAGTTTTTGACTTTCTTTTTCCAAATTCCCACTTTTTCTTTGACTTTTGGCCCAAACCCACATGTTTTGCACATGATTACCACATGTTTTTATTTCACCACAATGGCCACATTGTCTATTATCACCTCCTCTCACCATATGTTTCAATATCTCCCATATGCTCCCTCTGTAGCTCTCCTGTTTGATCATTTTCCCCTCTCCAGACCCCATAATCCTTCTTCCTATCCCTCCCTTTACACATCTGCCGAGCCACATCCTTAACCCTCCCAACCCTATCCCTATCAGCCCCATCAGCCCTTCCTTCCCCATCCTTTCTACCCTCCCATTTTCCTCCTTTGCTTTTCCATGCAATACATTCAACTCTTGGGTTCTTCTCTGGTGCTTGTTCACTACTGCTTTTGGTGGATTTGGTTGCTGCTCAGATGTCCTCTTCTAGTTTTTGCAGCTCAATTATCATGGTGTCCTATATGCTCAGTGTTTTGGCTGTAGCTCTCCGTGACGGAGAGCACATTAGGTGCAAGGTGTGCACAAGGATAAGCTTGAAGTAGGTGGAGGTCTCGTGCAGAGAAGGCCGGCGGCAAGAAGACTTTGGGATATTTGGTATTTTGTACTTGAGCACTCTGTGGGATTGTGCATAGAGGTATTGGCTTGTATTGTGCTTCAAACATTGTAATGGGATTGTGCACAGACGTATTGGCTTGTATTGTGCTTCAAACATTGTGATTGTCTTACTGTAATCAATCGGCAGAAGCTTCCAAGGTGTATTTTCTCTTCTTTTCTCTTCTCTTTTCTCCTACAAACCCTCAAACTCCTTCTTGTCCAAGAATCCCCCAACAAGATGAAAGACTAGTGAAGGGACACTTGAAATGAAAATTGGACTTGATGGGTTGTTGTTGTTTTCATGTTTGTTGTAAGTGAATGGACTTGGTAATGGATTGAACTCTTCTCAACATCATGTGCAAAAGAAATGGCTTCATAGAGGGCTATGGGACATAGAGTGTTGATCTTGGCTTGGATTCCCATTTCCAAATCATCTTAATATTTCCATTGCAAAGTATCTTCACGAATCATTTCAAGTGAATGAATAAGAAATAGTCGTTGCCAAAAAAGCTCAGTATAGGTAGACAAAATATCTCCATCTTTCCATCCAAAAGTTGTCCGTGCTCGACGAGCATGTAAGTGGAACTCGGGAGGAAGGAAGAACCATATTCTAAAAGTGTGAAAGTGAAACTTGTAACTTACTATTTGGTGGGTAAGGCCTAGTTATGGTGGAATGTTCTACGCCATAGCACCAACCGCCCTACCACATGGAATAAAAATCATCAAATAACTAGGGAAATAACTAAGCCCTTATTGCTACTCATATGTTAGAATTGGTTTGCACATAGTCGACAACTGCCAATAGAACCAAAGGGAACCAAAGTGAACCAAGACAACCATGAGTGCCAAAGAAGCCAAAGATGCCAAAGTTATGCCATAGTTCTATTCCTTAGTCGACACCTAGCAGTAAGACGAGGGCGTAATGGAATGATAAACGAATTTGAAACTAATTTGATAACCGAACTGAACTCGAACAATGAACAGTGAGCACAGTGAGCACAGGGGGTACATGGAGTATAGGGAGCATAGGGGTTATAGTGTGAGAGTGTGATAGTGAGCATAGGGGTACAGTGTGATAGTGCACAACACCAAATTTGAAAAATTTTGAGCAAACTAACGGGCGAACCAAAACAAATGAACTTGATAAATGAAAACCTAGACTTGACAGTTGAGATGGACACCGAATCACGAACAAAATGGATGTCGTGAATCTGAATTGGATGCCGAAACTACCTCTGTAGACGACACATGAGGATGATGCTTTGAAAAGTGTGCTTTCGCTTTATTTACAGAATCTTGATTTTCTATTTTACAAAATGTCACTTCCTAAAGGGATACATTATTTTTACAACAATGACTAAAAATACTATCTTCTAAATATTCTTCTAAATATCTCCAAAAATATTTGAATAAGTCCATGCACATTCACACCCTCATGAATCTTCATCAACTAAATCAAAGCACATAACACATTAAAAACCTCAATGCATTAAAATCCATTCACCGTTCCATTAGTCCATAAAATATAACACGCCTATTATCCACAAATACCCATACATATGTTTCACTTTTGAAAGTTTATAATAAGATCCATTTTTGGATTATTCTTCCTTTCAAAATGGATTCATGTGTATGGTTTTCTTTTGTTCTCATCATATTCATAAATCATGACTCACATGCATGAATACTATCCACAAACACCCATACAAATGTTTCACTTTTGAAAGTGTATAAGAAGCTCCATTTTTGGACCATTCTTCTTTTTGAAATCGATTCATGTGTATGGTTTTCTTTTGTTCTCATCATATTCATAAACCATGACTCACATGCATGCATACTATCCACAAAGACCCATATATATGTTTCATTTTTGAAAGTGTATAAGAAGCTTTATTTTTGGACCATTGTTCCTTTCGAAATTGATTCATATGTACGGTTTTCTGTTTTTCTCATCATATTCATAAATCATGGCCCACATGCATGTTATCCATAAAGACCCACACACATGCTTCACTTTTGAAAGTATATAGGAAGATCCATTTTTGGACCATTCTTCCTTTGAAATCGGTTCATGTGTATGTTTTTCTTTTGTTCTCATATTTCATGTTCATAGATTTAACTTCAATCATACGTTCCCTTTGCCATAATCAAATCATCACCTCTCCTCTCCATAAATAGCTTCACTTTCTTTTCCACATCCATAAACCTTCCAACACTCATCAGCTTCATACACCCTATGTCAGCCACGACCGAACTTGATCCACCAATTGTGATTACCTTCACAACAGTCTAATGACAATGATACCTAGAAAGGACTTGGATACAGTTGCAGATGTTAAATCTATCACTCAATCAAGTTGGTATGCTGCCTTTGGTGATGCAAAGTCTTATGTAGAAGCAGCTCATGCTCATGGTATGTGTATCAACTTACTATACAAAGCTCAACATGTACCAAGTAACCTCGTTCCATCTAATAATCTGATTGACCATAAAGGAAAAGAATCTCATTTGACATATGGAAAACTCAAGTGAGTGAGAGGGTGGTTAGAGGTATATGTCATGGCTCGATACTTGTAGAGGATACTTTGAGGCACTTGATTAGGATAAATTGGGAAAGTAGGGGGCATTACATCAAGCCAATTTAGTACCTCTTAAATAACTATTTTCTTTTCTTCTTTGAGGATGACAATAGTTCTTTTCATGTTATTTCAAAAGGGCAGTGACTCATTAAGAGCATACCAATGAACTTTTTAAAATTTAATCCTAGCTTCAATCCTAGATGACCTAATCCTATAAAAATTTGTATATGGGTTGAATTCCTATAACTCATTGTGGAGTACTATCCTAGGCTCGAAAGCCTAGGAAGCATGATTGATCGGGTCTCATGTCAAAAATCTAGAATTAATGGGATCAATCCAAAGTGGGATCCATAAATTATGATTGAAATAGTTTTTGTAGGTCCATCAAGATGTCCATTGTGATTAAAGAACGTGATAATAAATTTTTTCATCACCACAATGTCCTCTATGGGAATTTTTCGAATACATGCTTCAATTGTTATAGACAAGGTCATCTTACCATGGATTTTCCTCTTCTAAGAGCGATTGATTTGTTTATAGGTATGCAAACAAGTCAAGTTGGAAATTCCTTTACTGAGGAAAATAATGGGAATTCAATCTCCAATAGCAACAAGAAGATTAGTTATAAAAATAGTAAGAAAAAGGATACTAAAGTGTTTAGCTACTTTGATTTTTTACTAGAAGTTCCTTAAGACTAAACACAAAGAAGAAGATGAAGCTTTGAGCACAACATAACATTGAATGAATTACCAAGTGAATGTACAAAGATAAGTAGTGCAAACGTCTCATAAAAAATCAACACCTCCCTCTTGAGCATAACCTTTCGCAACAAGCATAGCTGTATACTTGTCAATTGTTCCATCAGATTTGCAGTTTACCTTATATTCCTATTTAATACTAATGGTCTTTTTCCTTGGAGGAAAATCACATAAAGACCAAGTACAATTCTTCCTAATAGCATCATATTCTAATTGAATAGTAGCCATTCAATTTTCGAAATTCTCTACTTCATCAGAAGAAATATGCTCATTGTCATCACAAAGACTAGATGTATCCATTGCATAGCAATCTCATGCAAAAGAAGCACTATGAAACGATGATTGGTGCATCTAATTTGCTATCTCAAAAAGTCTACACCATCCATTTAGGCATAGTTTTTGCTTCATCTATATCAAACCTCTCATCAACAAATGCTTCATGTAAATATACATCATAAATGGAATGATCTTCATCAACATGTGGAACTTGTAAAGGTTAAGAAGTTTCCTCATTTGGACATCAGTTGACTATTCACTTATAAAAAGACAGAGCAAAGTGTCATACACATCTTTGGAACTAACTAATGTCTTTTTAGTACATGAAATTTATGATTGAGTTGTAGCTTACACAAAAAGAGAACATCATGGCTAACCAAAATGTGTTTAGTCTATATGAATAATATAGATGATAACCTTTGCTTTCAGAATTGTACCCAACTAAAATACATTTCACTGCTTTATCATCCAATTTTTTGTGTTGTTGTTTAGGCACAAATGCATATGCCACACAACCAAATACATGCAAATGAGCAAGATATGGTTTGTTACTACACCAAGCCTCATCTTGAGTGATGGATTGCAGTTTCTTTGGGGGGACAACTTATAAGTACATATGTTGCACACATAACGGTCACAAACCATAAGCTATGATTTTGATCTTACACCTCATCATATCCATGAGAGACATGCTCTTTCTTTTTGAAACTCGATTTTCTTGAGGTGTATGTGGCATTATACACTAATGTTTTATCCCATGCTAAGCCATGAAATGCATTAAAATCACAAGACATATATTCACACCCTCGATCAAAATGGGGGTTGCCCAATTTACATGTTGATAGATTTTCAATCTTAACCACAAAGTGTTTGAAGGACATAAACACTTCCGACTTTGATTTCAATGGATAAACCCATGCATGGCTGGAAGAATCATCAATAAGGGTCATGAAGTAAAGGTGGTTCCTAAAAGAAGGTGTCCACATAGGACCACATACATCACTATGAACGAGCTATAATTAATGAGAAGCTCTAATTGAACCATCTGTAGGGGAGGAAGAATGCTACATTTTGCCCAAAATACAACCTTCACATACATGTTTATAAGGTGCCTCAAGTTTGGGTAGAGAGGAGACCATATCAAATTTCTACAAGTGTAGTAAACAAGCTTAATTTAGGTGACCAAAGCATGCTTGTCAAAGTTTTGCATTTGAGATAGCGTAAGAATCTTGAACTACACATGTTGAATCAGTCATAAAATTTGCATAGTCTAGAGCTTACATAGCCCATGACATAAAATGCGATACAATTCCATATGAGAGATCATGAATCGTACATCTATCATCAATAAATCTAACAACAAAGACAACCTTGGGTAATACTAAAATTGATAAGAGACTTTCCTTGATCGCTTGTACATACAAAGCATTTGATGATATGAAAGAACTACCATCAATAGTAATTGAAATGGTCTTACCAACTCCCATTTCAAGATATGAGGATTTTTTAGTGCATATGATAATGTTCCCTGTAGAGGCATGCTCAAGTGAACTGAAGAAGCTATGCTACTAAGTAATATGTTTGGTTGTTCGACTATCAAAGTACCAAACATCTCAGTCTATTATAGACATACAATGGTCATTAGAAGATGGTTCATAGTTGCATACAGTAGTGAGTACCCATTCTTCATTCTACACGAGATTAGCCGACTTTGTTTTAGGTCTAGAGGCCTCTACAACAACCATTTCAACCTCTTTCTTCTTTGCCTCTTTTGCAGTTAGTTTTGGACAAATGACTTGATATGATCATTTCCTTTATATATTTGCAAAAATCTTTTTCATTGAATAGGAATTTGCAGACCATCATATTCAATTCCATTTGCACCACCTTCAATAATTGAATTTGGAGGTGTAGTAGGGTGTTTCTCAATACCTTGCACAATACCAATACATGACACATCATATATGCCCATAATGGGTAGTTTTACCATCCAACTTGTCCTCAAGATATAGCATACAGAATGCATCATTGCTTTCAGCCATAGCCACTCGTTAAATACCCTCATGCAAAAAAATGATTGTATAAATAATTTGAACAAAACCACCCTATCAAGCTCTACTAAATCTATAGCAAACTTTGAGGCACTTGTTCTAATAAATCAAAACATGTATATATGTTTTACACAAGAGGATGAAATTGCCTACATATGCACTATGATAGTGCATTTAGAGGCCAAAATGATCTTGTATCAAAATTTTAATGCTACAACAATGCCATTTTGAACTCTTGATTGCCTTGCGTATGCTCAGCAATTTTTGTGCAATTATGAGAATGTGATTGGAGGGGTGTTGATGACAACCTAGATGAAGTGGCGACCTAATTTGATATCAATTATCGGAGTGTTAGGTTTGCACAAGAACATAAATAGAAAAAGGAAGAAGAAGAGGGTTAGCACGCAACACAACATTAAATCAATTACCAACTAAATGATCTAAGCTAGGTCTTCTTCCATTCCAAGCCTCATATGGAGTCATCCCATCAAGGGATTTTTAAGGCAACCTGTTAATCAAGTAAGCGGCTATAGATACAGCCTCAGCCCATAGATAATTAGGCAAATGCTTTTCATTTAACATGGACCTTTCAGCTTCAACAATCTTCCTATTCCTCCTTTCTGCCACTCCATTTTGCTCAGGAGTGTACCTTGTAGTTACCTCTCTTTTGATTCCTCTTTCTTGAAGAAAAGAATCAAACTCATGGGAGAAGTACCCCCCCCCTCCATCTGACCTTAGCCTTATTAGTGATTTACCAGTTTGATTCTCCACAAGAGCCAAATATCTTTTGAAACATGAAAAAACTTCATCTTTGTGTTTCATAAAGAATAGGATAGTCCATCTGTTGCAATCATCAATAAAGGAGACATAATACCTTCATCCAGATATTGAAGGTTCCTTGCTAGGTCCCCATACATCTCTATGAACCAACTCCAAGAGATCTCCATGCATATAATCTTTCTTCATGAATGGTAACATGTGAGACTTTCCAAATTGACATGCAGTACACTTATAAATTATATGTTGCTTTGACAAGTTAGGGAGTCCAAGTACACTTTGGTTCCTACAAATTTGCTTTAATGGCCTTTCACCAATATGTGCTAACCTTTTGTGCCATACTTCCAATTTTGTGAGTGTCTGACTACCATTATTAAAGAGAGCAATGTTTCTACTGTCTTGTAATTCGAATGTGAACAATCTACCTGTCTTTTCATATTTTGCAATTCTTCTGAATCCCTTACTTGGATCTTCAACAAATGCTCCTACTTTTGTGAACCTGACTTGCAACCCTTTCTCTACTATCTGCCCAACACTTATCAAATTCTTTGTAATGGTAGGGACATAGAGTACCTTACTGATTAGGTTGATGTTTCCATTAGGTGCTTTGACATTTCCTATTTTCTCCACAGGATGTCTTGTTTCATCTCTTCTTTCTACCTCATGCTTATTCCTTGGGTCTTCTAAATCTGATAGGAGTGCCACATTTCCTGCCACATGATTTGAACAACCTGAATCTATGTATAAAACATGCTCATCAGATTTACCTCGTGGCATAACCATGTTCATGATCAATAATGAATCCTCTTTGTTTGAGTCTTCTATGTAGTTATTGAAGTCTCTCCTTCCTTTGTAGCCTGCTTGATAGTTTGAATGATTGTAGTTGTTGTAGCTGTCATGATAATTGTTGAACTTTCCTCTTGAGTAGCCATAACCTCCTCTATTGTATCGTCTACCCCTTTGATTCGTGGAATTCCTAGAGCAATTTTTAGTTGTATGATTAGTTAGTCCACAAATAGAACATGGGTTGGAGTCTTGGGGTCTCCTCTTGCCTTGTCTACCTCCTCTTCCTCTACCTCTACCATGTCTTCCTCTACCTGCATAGTTAGCTTGATATGTTCCTGCTTCATCATCCACTTTCTTTGACTTTCCTTTGTTTTCTTTGGACTTGCTTTTATCAGTATATAAAGCTGAAGATTGATTACCTTTAGAGCTTTCTCCATTTTTCATAAGCTTTGCCTCTTGAGTAAGTATTTTTCCAATGAGTGTATTGAAATCAGATACATGCATGTCCATGTACAAATCCATAGCTGTGGTGAATGCTTCCCACTTGTCATCTGCCTTCAAGCCATTGATGACCTGCCTTACAATTTGCTCTTCATCTATTACCTCTCCAATGCTTCCCAACTGATCTGCTATGTCCTTGAGCTTTGTGACAAAATCAATCACATTTTTTTTGGGAGCCTTCTTGAGAGTTGTGAAATCCAGCCATAGTTGATGCTTCCTAGCTTTGGTACTTGAAGAGAAGAAGGCTTCAAGTGCATCCCACACTTCTTGAGATGTCTTACAACTTCTAATGTGAGGCAACAAAAAATATGAGATAGAGTTGAGAAGATAAGACCTTGCAAGTGCATCCTTCGAGCACCATGTGCTCAATCTTTCTTGTTCTTCTTGTGTTGGTTGACTTTTGTTCCTAAAACTTAGCATAACTTCATCTCCAGCCAAATAACCATATAAACTTCTACCTTGCAGAGAAGCTTCCATCCTTAATGACCAAGTTGAGTAATTACCTCTATCCAATTTCTCAATTGATGAAGGGAATCCATCTGCCATGTTGTCCAACCTTGCTCTGATACCACTGTGAAGAGATGGATAGGTATGTGCCTAAAGATGAAGAGTTGTTGCAAAATCCTTGATCTACACCAGCCAAATGAACTCCAGAAGTATGTGTTGGGGCCCTTTTAGCTTGAAAATGGATGTATTACACACCCTATGTACCTTGGAAGATCACTCTCAAAAAGATAGATCAAAACAGATAAGCTGGAGTTAGCTCAGAGGTGAAGAACTTGCTATTTTGGTTCATACACATGTCCAGTGTTTTGCATAATTCTCTGAGCATTGCAGTGATTAGCTTAATTGCTTTTGGGGAAGTCTAGTTAAATTAAAGAGCTTACTTTCAAGAGTAATCTCATAAAAAATAATGAACCACACACTAAGAATCATGTTTAACAAGTGATGATATCATCCCGATTCTCACCGGCTGCTACAGTAATGAGACCAGTGAGTAGAAAAATAAACATAGCTCACGATTTAGGAATCCAATGATTAGGAAAAGTTGTATGATTATACTAGAAAGTATGCTGAATCCAAAAAGCTTTAAATCATTGAATATGGGTAAGTACATATTGAGAAACAACTCTGACAAGATGGGTAAAAAAGTCAGGTACCTCACAAAGAAGTGAAAATTCACAGACAGGGTTGACTTCAACTAAACATAACTGAAGATTGAAATAGACAAATGAAATGAACATTGGTGAGAATATATTAGACTCATAGAGATAGCTTTACCAGGTTAAATCACTGAACATAATGCACCAAGCTCAGAGAAACCATCTCTGCAATCTGACTGAGAAAACTGAGAGATATGGTAGTGAGTAGTACACTTCACAAGAACATGGAAATATGAACTCAAATGATCATGAAAATGAAAGTATGTTGATTGTACAATACAATGATCTTATTGATACATATGTGTGCCTTGGAATCACACCTTGATATGGCATAAATATTTGGATGTCTTCACATAACCACGACTAAGACTACCATGTATTTATAGTTGATCTTGGTCGTGATTGATTTGATTATCTATCTACCACAAATCATGAATTCATGGCTCCTCTTTCCCTTTTTGATCAAGTGGACTCAACCACTTAAGATTCTTTCACTTTTACATTAAGTAAAGTCTTCAAAAGATACAAGAGGTAGTTCACAAGTGAACTTTACATTGTCATAGACTTGCTCCAACAAATAAGTATGGTGCAAGAGATTGGGTCTTGAGCAAAGTGCTCAAGGGTATACTGATGAAGAGGTTCCTAATTTATTATGGTTATAGTGATGTTGAAGCATACACATCGTACCAAGGTGAAAGGTCTATTGATCTTCATCTCTTCGTGTTGTACTCCATCATGGTGTTTGACCATTGGCTTGTCGTTTTGTTGATGGATGGCCTTGCCGCTGGTTCACTGATGAGCTTCTTCAAGCACACCGTCTTGTTCATTTCTTTTTTCTCTCTCTCTCTTTTTTTTGGAACAATGGCAGAAAATAAGAAGAAAGAGGTTAGTATCCAGAAAATATTTTGCATGTGGAAATTGTGTCTCATGTGTCTAGGATTTTGCAATGGTGTCTATGCACGGCCGTGTAATGTGGCCCTATGTTGATGCATACTTTGGAAATGCATGACCTCAATGGTGCAAAAGACAAGGTTATGCCAAAGTCACATGGTTGTTGCACATCGAGGCTTTCAATGTGCTTGCAGATGTTGATGCAACCTTTGTTGGAGGTATCCATTGGATGTCAAATGGACAACTGATTTTAGGGACCCATTTAAGAACAGCATTGGGCTGCATACAAGTCCTAATTGACTTCTTCATCTTTGGTTGGTTGGTTAAATTGTGTATCCAGAGTGGTTCGTTCTTTGGTGCTATGGATGCTACTGGTACCTTGGGCTTCCCAACCATATCCCTGATGGTTGCCTTCTTACTTTTTTCGAAGGGTTGAGTTTATCTTCCTTTGGTCTTTGTGCTTTGTTCTTACCCTTTTCTCTCCTTGGCTTCTTTATTGAGACGTTTTGCAGGGTGGGGGCATAGGTCGTTGTGTATGTAAGAGCTTCTTGGGTACCCACATTTGTAACCACCCTTGTTGAGCTGTCGCTAATTTCTTAGGCAGCCAAATTTTTCGAATATTTTCTAGTTGAGGTGGTCCTGATTGCTTGTTTCTTGTCTTTGCATGGTTGGCTTGCCTAGGTGGGAATTGTGCTGGCAAAGTTGGTGGTTGCTTTACTTTTCGTACCCAGATCTGCTTCACGCCCGAAACTTCTATCATCTTCAATGCTCTTTCTCTATTTGATATGGTCATTGTCTTCTATTGATTTGCTTGCTTTCTTGGTTGAGTTGTGGTTGCTACATTAGTCCTTGCACGAGAGGAGGAGTCTGCTTGTCTTTGAGCTAGTTCTTCCATGATTGAGTTCTTCTGGAACACAGAGCTTTTGACACATACCACATCTTTCTTGCTAAGATTAGTCCTAGCAGTAGTAAGAGAATGTGTGACATCTAGATTTGTGAGCATGCAATTCTCTAATTCTAATGTGATGCATTGTTCTTGTACCCAAACTTAAAGAAGTTGACTTCTTAGGTTCAATTTGACTGCATGGTCATAAATCCAATCTTGACCCAAGATAAGTGGCTCTGTAAGGTCTTCATCATGAAACACTAACATTTTTACTTTCATCGGAACATCTTGAACGTAGATGAGAAGTTCAACCTCGCCCAAACAAGGGGTTTCCACACCTCCCAACCCTATGAGATAGGCTTCTACGGGCTTGATGTTCAATTGCAGGTCTTGGCAGTACGAAAGTCTAACTGCACTAGTTGCTGCACCTGAGTCAATCAATGCTCTCATAGTCCTGACACTCTGTCCTCGTCCTACCTCTACGGTCACAAAGGGACGTCGATTGATTATGCAAGGAGTAATTATGCCCAATTTGTGGCACATGTCCATGTGATATTTTGGGACTTTCGGGTTGACATCTAGGCCTAGTCATCTTAACTTATTTTTCCTTATGCGCTCTCTAGCCTCTGCCTGTTCTTCTTCTCTAACCCGTAACTCCTCTTCTTTTTGCTTCTTAGAAGTGTTGAGTCTCATGAGCATATCCTCTGTAAGAGGTTCTTGATATAACTTGACTCGATAACGACTTATATAGTTGGGCAAGATATCACCTTCTAAAGTGGCCACTGTTGAACTGCACCACTAGTGGAGATTCTATTAATGATCATGGGTCCATATCGTCTTTTTTCCAATATACAGGCATATTGCTTTAGCATATAAATGAGCACTAGATCTCTTTCTTTCAAGCCTTTATCCTTTATATGGGCATCAAAGTATGCCTTTTGCCGTTTCTTTACAGCATAAATGCATGCTGCTGCTCATAGCCTTGTCTCACCTAAACATTCTAGATCAAAGATCCTGGAGGACAACTGGTGTCCATTCCACTCATGCTCTTGTGCTACTTTCAAGGCTGGGATTAGGAAATGTAATGGTAGCATAGCATTCTGTCCAAATACCATCTAAAATAGGGTGGCATTGAGTACAGTTTTGTAGGCAACTCAATAAGCCCAAACAAAATGATGAAGTTGTTTGTCCCAATCAGAGTGTTTATTATTTACGAGTTTTGTCAACACATTGCATAGGATTTTATTCGTGCTCTCGGCTTCTCCATTGGCTTGTGGATGATAAGGGTCAGACTTCTTATGTATCACCATGAATTCTTGAAGGAGATTTTCAATGACCTCGTTCAAGAAGTGCGTACCTATATCATTGACCAACTCTATGGGTAGTCCATATCTGGTGAACACGTTCTCGAATAAGAACTTAGCTATCATTTGAGCCTCATTCTTTGTTGTGGCTTTTACTTCTACCCACTTTGTAAGGTAATTTGTGGCTACAATAATGTACTCTGCGTGGGAGTTTCTACCTGGGGTGTTAATGGGACTAATGAAGTCTATACCCTACTTCGAGAATGCACGTCCTCCCATCATAGGCCTCAAAGGCATCTCATCTTTTCTTATTGGATATTGCGCACGTTGGCATGTGTCGCATTTCTTCACATAGGTATGTGCATCCATATGAAGAGTAGGCCACCAGAGTCCTGAGAATAGAATGGTCTTAATTACTTGGTCAGGCCCAAAGTGTCCACCTATAAGCCAGCTATGTGCAATTTCTAAGACTTTCAAATAATCTGATTCGTGAACGCATAGTCTTAGGTAACCATCTTTGCCTCTCCGATATAGGTTGTCTCCTACTAAGGCATAGTCTTGCGCCTCTTGCTCCATGCTCCATTTTCTTACTAGATTAGCCTCATTGGGTAATGTTCCCGATCTCATGAACTCGACCAATGGAGCACTCCATTCTGGAATTGAAGATACCCCTTGACCTAAGATCTTACCTTGTCGTACCATGAACACACACTTCTCTTGGTTCAGACACACTCGATATTCTCTACACTTGTTGAAGATCTCTCTGAGCTCAGGGATGTGGTATCTTCTTTGTTGAGAATGAGCGCATAAATCATCCACATATACTTCTAAGCTCTTTTGCAAGAACTCTTTGAAGACATGACACATGAGCCTTTGGAATGTTGTAGGTGCATTGGTGAGCCCAAATGGCATCACACGAAATGCAAAGATTTCCCACTCTGTGGCAAAAGCTGTTTTGTGTTGATCTTCTCGGGCAATGGCTACTTGGTTGTGAACGAAACTTGGAGAAGCTTGTCGAAGGTAGAAAAGTGCGTTTCGAAGCGATGAAGTTTGGTCAAGCCAACCGGCACAAGACCAGCCCTTGAGCTTATGGAGACTCAAATAGACCTTATAGGCATGCTATAAGTGCAAAGAAACACACTATGTACCTTGGAGCATCAAGGAGAATGAGTCAATACAAAACAGATAGGTTCGCGGGTCGACTAGCTCAAAAACTTACTATCTATGGAAGAGATAATGAACTTCAAATGCCCATAGCGACCAGCGTGATTACAATTAGAAAAAATCCTTTTATGGGAGTGATACACATAGGGTTGAGTGTATGGAATGCACAAAAGTATAAGGAATAAGCAAAATATGCTATAGGAATGAATGCGACATTCACCGGTGGTACTTCCTATTTTTCAGGAATACGTAGAGATTGACCCCGAGGCAGAAACACTCATACTTCTCCAAATCTGCTGAACCAAATGCTTTGAAACTTTACAAGCATAAACTAGACACTAATAAATTTCCAATGAGTCCTCTTGCACTCAATTTGGAGCTGTGGTGAGAGAGTAGCAGCCTCTGCAAGATTACTGTTGGCGAAGAAGATGATGCAGAAAATTGAAGGAGCAAGACAATGATGGTCACAAGTGTATGTATATTTCTTCCATGTATTTTACAAGTGATTCCAAGTCTTTATATAGACTCTAGGAGTGTTCCACGAGTTTTACAAGTTGAATTTGAATTCAAATGAAGGTGGGAATGGTTGTTGGAGGGAATCAATTCACTTTCCTATAATCTAGGAAAAGTGATGATCTTGATTTATCTACTTTTAGGTGACTTGATTTGCTTGATTGAATGCAACTTCAACCACCACAAATTCATGGGATTTGGGCTCTATCTTTCTAACTTTACATGTGTACAACTCAAGGCTTTTACAATGGTAAATGAGCCATCAAAATATTCTCAAAAAAATACAATAAATGAGCATATGAAAAAGAAGTCTCCAACGGATATTCTTTCGACGTGACAGCCTTCGATGTAGATCAAATCCACCTCAAGAATAGTGTAACCTTGATGTTCCAACAGCTCCCCCTCAAGCTAAAGTATGCTTGAGTCTTCATTCTCTGATAGGTTGAATACTTGCCATAACTTTGAATCTACAAAGCCTTATTCCATCAAGTGCCTTCGTCATCATATCTGCTACTTGCTTTTCAATCGGAACAAAAGAAATGTGAATCTCCTTTGCCATGAGCTTCTCCCTGATGAAGTGGTAATGGACTTCTATGTGCTTGGTTCTCGCATGAAAAATAGGATTTGTCGCTAGATGCATGGAACTTACATTATCTCCAAATATGTGAGGTTTGGAACTTACAAGTCCCAAATCTGTATACAATACTTTTAACCATATTGCCTCTTGAGTTGCTATGGTCAAGCCTCTGTACTCTGCTTCAGTTGAAGATAAAGCAACTGTTGGTTGCTTCTTGGAACTCCATGACACTAGCTTTGAACCTACAAATGCTAAGTAACCAGATGTACTTTTTCTATCATCCTTAGCTCCTGCCCAATCTGCATCTGAGTAGATTTTGATATCCAAATCTGAAGAGTAAGGATAGAATATACCTTCGTTGATTGTACCTTTGAGATACTTAAGTACTCTCTTAGCCGCATCCATGTGTGGTCTTCTTGGTGAGTGCATGAACTGACTAAGCACTCCCACACTATATGAGATGTCTGCCCTTGTGTGAGTAGCATATATCAAGCTACCTACCAAGCTTTGATACTCTTTAATGTCTTCAATTTTCTCACCTTCGTAAACACTAAGTTTATGATTCATCTCCAAAGGTGTACCTGCAGGTTTAGTGTTCTCCATTTTGAACTTGAGAAGAAGATCCTGAATGTATCTTCTTTGAGTCAAATACATTCCTTCATCTGTGTATATCACCTACATACCTAGGAAATATGTGAGCTCACCTAGGTCACAGATTTTGAACTCCTCTTGCATGTGTCTCTTGATCCTTTGAATGCCATTTAGATCATCACATGTCACAATAATATCATCTACATATACACATAGATAGATAACCTCATTGTGATCCCTTTTGATGAATAGGGAAGGATCTGAGCTGCTAGCTTTGAACCCTTGATCTTGAAGATATGTAACCAACCTGTAATTCCAAGCTCTTGGAGCTTGTTTCAATCCATACAATGCTTTCTTAAGTCTGCAAACATAAGATGGATGATCAGGGTTTTCAAAACCTGGTGGTTGTGACATGTATACCTCTTCACTTATCCAACCATTTAAGAATGCATTTTTCACATCAAGTTGGAGGAGTCTCCAATTCCTTGCAGCAGCTACACTTATCAATGTCTTGATTGTAGTCATCTTTGCAACTGGTGAGAATGTTTCCTCATAGTCTATACCATGAGTTTGTGAGCATCCTTTGGCAACTAATCTTGCCTTGTACCTGCAAACTGATCCATCTGAATTTCTTTTAACTTTATATACCCATCTGCAACCAATTACCTTTTGATTCGACGACATTGGAATCAAATCCCAAGTGTCCATCTCCTTCAATGCATCTATCTCTTCGTTCATGGCCTTTTCCCAATTAGGGTTTCCCTTTGCCTCTTCATAGGTTGAGGGTTCCTCTGAAATAGAGTCTTTTGCCAAGTAGATTGAATGCTTTGTAACAAATGTGGAATCATATCCATACCTTTCTGGGTGTTTCTTCTCTCTTGCTGATCTTCTAGGTGCTTGTTTGGAGCATTCTCCAACCTCTTGCATCTTTGCTTTGCCTCTTGACTTCCATAGCTTGTAATCCCTTTCTCTTTCATCTTGGTCATCGTCTGTATCACTTCTTGGATCCTGGACCTGTGTATCATGCTTGCTTCCTAATTGATGAGAGTCAGAATCAAGATCATATGGTAGTGTTACCTTTTGTTTGTCTTCATCATACCAAGACCTGTGTTCTTCAAACACAACATCTCTACTTGTAGTGAATTGCTTGGTTGAAGGATTGAAGAACCTGTAACCCATCTGAGTTGAATCATATCCAATAAACACTGCCTTTGTTGCCCTTTCAACTAGCTTACCTCTTATTTGTGATGGTACATGAACATAAGCTAAACAACCAAAAACCTTGCAATGTCCAAGACTAGGTTTTCTTCCATGCCATGCTTCATAAGGAGTCATACCTTGAAGTGATTTGGATGGTAGTCGATTGACAAGGTACACTGCAGTTGAAATAGCTTCTGCCCATAGATAATGTGGCAACTTCTTCTCTTCAAGCATTGTTCGGGCTGATCCAACCAATGTCTTGTTTCTCCTCTCAGCAATTCCATTTAGTTGAGGAGAGTACCTGGTAGTCACTTCCCTTTTGATACCTTTGTCCTGCAAGAACTCATCAAACTCTTTGGAGAAGTATTCTCCCCCTCCATCAGATCTGAGCTTCTTTAGTGATCTACTTGTATGATTCTCCACATGTGCAAGATACTTCTTGAAGCAATCAAATACTTCATTCTTACTCTTGATAAAGTATAGAACAGTCCATCTACTATGGTCGTCAATAAATGAGACATAATACCTTGATCCTGCCAATGAAGGTTCTTGACTTGGTCCCCATACATCTGTATGTACTAAGTCCAATAAGTTGTTGTGGATGTAGCCTTTGTGGTTGAATGGTTGTCTTTGTGCCTTCCCAATCTGACATGCATTACACCTGTTGATCATGTGTTGCTTTGATATGTTCGGCAGTCCTAGAACACTTTGATCCGTGCATATATCCTTCAAGGTTCTTTCATTCACATGAGCAAGTCTCTTATGCCACACTTCAAGCTCACTTAGGGTTTGAGACCCAAAGTTGAATAGAGCTATGTTCCTGGTATCTCCTACTTCAAAAGTAAAGAGCCTACCATGCTTCTCACCTCGGGCTATCTTCTTGAAGCCTTGACATGGATCTTCCACAAAAGCTCCATGTTGGGTGAACCTAACTTGCAAGCCTTTTTCAACTATTTGGCCTACACTTATTAGGTTTTTAGTGAAAGTGGGTACATAGAGAACCTTACTCAGAATGTTTGTCTTGCCATTGGAAGCTTTGACATTACCAATCTTCTCCACATTGTGCTTCGTGTCATCCCCTGTTTGCACTTCATGTCTATGCTTTGGACTTTCCAAGTCAGATAGAAGAGCAATGTTGCCTGCAACATGATTCGAGCATCCTGAATCTATGTAGAACAAATGATCATCTTCTTTACCTTCTTTGTGGCTTAGGTTCATAAGAAGCAATGAGTCTTCATGTGGTTGATCTTCTGAATAATTGTTGTAGTCCCTTCGATTATAGCTTCTGTTGTTGTTGTTGAAGTTGTGTCCACCTCTGCCTCTATTGCCGCCATATCCACCTCTTCCACTTCCTTTCTAGGTCTTCCCATTGAACCAACAATTCTAAGTGGTGTGGTTGGTCTTATCGCATATGGCACAAGGTTGAACATTGTGACCTTTGGCTTTGTCTTGCTTTGGTCCCTTCTTCTTCCCTTTAATTCAGGTAGGTCATCCGACACTCCTTGAGGTGACTCTCCTGAAGTAATGCGAGAAAGGTGATCTGCCCGGGGGTGGGTTTTACCTTTCCTGACAACAACTTCAAAGTCATATTCCATTAGTAAGAGGAACCATCTTACTAAGCACCCTGTATTACAAGGTTTATTGACCAAATATAACAAAGCTTGATGATCAGTAAAAAGCTTGAACTTGTTGGCCAATAAATAGTGCCTAAACTTCTTCACAGCATATACCATGCCTAAGCCCTCTCTCTTTGTTGTGGTATAGTCTCGTTCAGCTGCGGTGAGCTGTGTACTAGCATATGCTATGGGCAAATCTAAGTTTCCTTCTCCTGTGGGTTGTGCTAGCACACATCCTATGGCATGATTAGATGCATCCACATGGACATGAAATGGTTTATTCCAATCAACAGTGGTCAGTATTGGTGCTGTGCACAAACGTTTCTTCAGTTCATTGAAAGAATTCTCGCATTCGTCGTTCCACTCAAAATTAGACAACAAGGCATAAAGGGGTCTAGCTATGATCACGTACATGTGGATAAACCTACAGTAATATCCACAATGGCCCATAAACGCTTGTACCTCTTTAACATTCCTTGGCCTTGGCAGCGCCTCTATGGCTCGTACCTTATCTTCATCTGTAGAGATTCCATTCTTAGAAACAATATGACCTAAGATTTTACCTTGAGGCACCATGAACACACACTTTTCTGGTTCAGACACACTTGATATTCTCTACACTTGTTAAAGATTTGTCTGAGCTCAGGGATGTGAAATTTTCTTTCTTGGGAATGAGCACATAAATTATCCATATACACTTCTAAGCTCTTTTGCAAGAACTCTTTGAAGACATGACACATGAGCCTTTGGAATGTTGCAGGTGCATTGGTGAGCCCAAATGGCATCACACGAAATGCAAAGATTCCCCACTCTGTGGCGAAAGCTGTTTTGTGTTGATCTTCTGGGGCAATGGCTACTTGATTGTAACCTGAAAATCCATCAAGGAAGCTATAAGCTTCCTTACTTGCAACACGCTCCAATAGGTGTTCTGTGATTGGAAGCAGATAATAGTAGCGGCATTAACTTTTTTAAGGTTAATACACACTTGTAACTTCCCGTTCTTATTGGGAACCACTACAATGGGCGACACCCATTCAGTATGCTCAATCTCATAGATGAATCCAGCTTCAATCAGCCTATCAATTTCTTCTTTAATTTTGGCTGCATATGTATCATTATATTTGTAGGGCTTCTGTTTGGTGGGCTTAGCATCAGCAGTCATGGGGATAGTATGAGAGCAAATTCTTGGATCTACCCCTTTCAAGTCTCTATAGTGCCATGTAAACACGTCCCTATAATCCCTTAATAGAGCTACGAGCTCCATCTCTTCTCTTGCACTTAGGTTATCTCCTATATATGTGCATCTCTCTTCGTTCTCTTGAATGGTCACTACAATTTTCTTGGTCTTTTCTTTATTATCATATGATTCTCCTGTGATGGCCTCTCTCTTGGGCATTCATACCAAATTTTTGTGGTCTTCAACTTGATATTTCTTGAAGTTTTCTGGTACTTCAAACAATGATTCCTCTTCTTGTTTCACTACTTTTGTTTTCTTTTCCTTTTGACTGCTCTCACTTCTTTCCTTTGAATTTACCATTTTAATACTTGTGAGAGGTTCTTCTTCTTTTTGGGTAAACACTCCTATATCTTCTAGATAGTGCTTTTCTGAGTTAAAGCAACTATCCATTACAATGGACTCTAGATCATCGTCATTCTCTTCTTCTTCTATGACATCACTAGGGTCACATTCTTCTAGTAAGGGCTGACACATGAACACTGAAATATCATAACCCTCCTCATCACAATGAGGTGTCCATTGCTCTTCATTGACAGCAATGTCCATGGTGGCTAAGATTTTTGGCCAGCCATGAGGCTCAAATTCCTCATCTGGAAAGATCATCGGTGTGTAGGCTGGGTCTCTAACTGGTCTATCTACTGGCAAAGTTCCTTCTTCTCTTGCCTTTAAACGTTTTTCCTCTTCCTCTGCGACCTTGCACATCCACAAATGAGTATCTTCATGCAGCCACGATGGATCAGGTGAACTTTCAGAATGCACAGAGATGGAATCTTCGTTCGCTTTGTGGATAGGATTCCACTGTAGGGGTGGTACGTCTCTGAAGGAGTAATCCTTCAGATTGACCTTGGTGGTGATCCCTAAGTGCTGCAAGTACAAGGAGTTGGTTCCCCAGTCGTAGGAAGGGTCTTCCTAGGATCATCTCATAGACATTATTTTTCTCAAAGTCACATATAGCAAATGTATGTTCAAACTCTACCTGACAGGTGGTTAGAGTTATCCCTTCTAGCAATCCTAGATGTCTTTCAAAATGGCCGTCAACCATTTGAAGCTTCATTCTAATTGGTCTTAATGTGGGTTTGCCCCATTGCTTCCACAAAGAGGTGGTCGCAATAGCAACACATACACCTGAATCTATGATTGCTTTGGTTGTGTAACCTTGGTAGGTGATTGGAAGATAAGTGTTACCTTCTTCACCCTCACACATGTCCCCTATTTTTTCTAGAGGTATCTCTGGTACTTTCTGCTTAGAGCCTGCTTTTGGCATATTGGACTCAAGTTCTGGGACTTGATCCTTCACATGATTCCATAGCTCAGGTTTTGCTTTGAGCAGCTCTTCTACAGTGAGATGACATTGAACCTTAGTGTTCTTCACGACATCAGTGTTCCTTGGAACCACTCAGTCTTCATTTCTTACCAATATTGTGGGAGCTCTGATCTGAAGTGACTCAGATTCCGATGGGCTTGGAAATTGAGGTAGTTCTTCTAAGGTATTAGATTCAAAATCTAATCTTTCGTCTTCTTGTTGTTCTGCTTCATCTCCATAAATAGATGGAATGTCTTGGGGAAATTGATCATGAAGGTCATCAATCTCACGAATAGGAGGGGAATTACCCTTCGCCTTGGCCCATTTCTCCTCTTGTATTTTCGGCAAGAACTCTTGAGAGTAATGTTGAATTGAAGGAGGTATCCGAACATCCATTGGTGGTGAACTTCCTCTTTCAATAACTAGTTGAGCCTGTGGGGGTAAAGAAACTTGTGGTTTGTTTACCAATTGCTCTAATCTTTCTAATAAGCCCTCGAAATGGAAATCCGGTTTGATAGAGTTTGTCTGATTGAACCTTTGACTAGTCTCGAGTATAACTTGAGCTTGTTCTACCATTTTCATGCATATTTTCATTCGTTCAATCTCTAAATCCGCTCTAGGGTAACTCTTGTCTAGGTTTGCAGTTGTTGGCCCTTCTTGAAATCGAGCCTGGTAGGCCTTGAACATCATGTCCAAGCCTTCTAGGGTTGGATCTGCAAGAACAGACCCTGGTTGTGGTCTATTTACAATGGGTGGTGGGATGGGATGAGGTGGAGTGGATGGAGTTTTGGCATGCGAGGGACTTTCCGATGCAATGTCTTCTATCTTTGTTTTTGCTTCTTTTAGGCTTTCTTCTAGTTCTGATAACTTTTTATTCCACTTGCGATTGACCTTCTCTCTGATATCCTTCCATGTTCTTGTTTTCCTCTTACTAGGTTCTCCTGATTCACTTGACTCTGACTGTTTAGGTGGCTTATCCTGTTTTAAGGCTTGTGCCCTAGTGACTGCTTGTACAAGAACACATTACGGCTACTTGAACTTGAATCCACCACTAAGCCTACCACATTAATGGGTGTAATCTTGGGTGCACTAGAGGGGTTTCTTGGACAATCTCTCGGGAGATGGTCTTTGCCACAATCAGGAAAAAAAGCTTGTATTGTGATAGCTTGCCCTTGACTCGGAGATGGTGGGTGGGGACAATCACGAAGGAAATGGTCACCCTGACATCTAAAACATGGTCCTCTAGGTGCTTGTGGTCTTACTTGTCTCAATTGGGGCCTAGGGTTAGCATTTGTGTACATGACATTGGAGTATTCAAGCTCCCAATTTTGTTCCATAGGTGGTGCCTCATATTGATATGGGTAAATCTCACTATGTTCAAGTGACTCTGTGTAATAAGCATGTGGACTACCTTTATGGGAGTAGTCTAAACTATGAGCATGAGAGTTATTCTCTGAGATCAATGGGGTCACTGGCACCAAAGCTCTATTAAGGTTTTCTTCTACCACTGCATACTTAACTGGAATTACATTGGCAGGAGCTGGTGGTTGGTTTCCTAGGATTGGTTGTAGCCTATATGGTGCCTGATATTGCTTTGGTGGTCTATAGTATGGTTGTTGGTAATGGTTCTGATACCTACCTTGTGGGTATGGTTGTTGATAGTTCTGTCTCACAGCCTGCCTATTATACAGACAATCTTGAGCCGTGTGGTCCATATATTTTCTCTCAATAGTGCAATATGGAGCATTCCTTTCTCTAATCTTTTGGTTTTGAAATGGGCATACATTAGCCATGTGGTCCCCTCCGTAGGTATAACATCGGTTCAATGAGGTGACTCTTGGTATTTGTCTATTTTGAACTCCTAGCTTCTTGGCAACTTACTCTGCTATTTCATCCAGTTCAGTGGAGGCTTTGGAGGTATGACTAGTAGAATTGTTGGAGTCTTTATAGAGTTTGGATAGTCCTAACTCCTCACCCAAGTTGCCTTCTATGTCAATGCAGGTCCACACACACTCTTCTATGGATCTAGGCTCTTTCAAGTACACATATGATCTTAACTTTGTGCTTAGTAAGCCATCTAAGAACAAAGCCACTTGTTTGGCTGGTGTGGGTAACTCTAGAGCAGGGCACCTTTCTAGGTACTGTCTAAACCTTCTACCTACTAGTCGCACTGTTTCTTGGGGTGTCTGCTTGAAATTGTGGATCAAAGATGATGTGTTATGTCTGATACCACTCTTGGAAAATTCTACAATGAATTCGTCTAGCAGTTGACCTATATCACGATAGTTACGACTACTCAATGGTTGAAACCAAGCTAAAGCAGTGCCCTTAAGAGTCAAACCAAATGCTTCGTACTAGGTGAACAAATCCTCAACCTGTTCAGCTCTTAGTACTTGTTTGAACTCAGCCACATGATCATAAGGATCTCCTGTCCCGTCAAAATAATTCTTCATTGCCTTGATCACTTGAGTGGGTCTAAGGGTTCTTGGGTGATCTCGGGGTCTAGGCAATGGAAAATCATGCTCATCTCTTTGTTGCCTATGTGCTTGATGTCTCTCTCTTTCAGGTCTTTCATTTTCAAATCCTGATCTATTTCTGCCCACAGTGTGTGCAAAACTTACCTCAGGTCTCTCTCTATTTCTTTCTCTCTGGGCTTCATGAGCTTTGGATGATCCTACTCCTTGGAGGCCATGGGAAACATTGGATCTTGGTCGAGGGAAAATCAATTCACTCTTCCAAGTGTATGCATGTCTATCATGTTTTGTTACCAAGAAAATTTTCTCTCATGTGTTATCCAGGTAGACAACTTTGCCTGGTATCTCTGGATCCTTGAACTCGTAGATGATCACTATGCCCAATTGGCTAGGTTGATCTAGCTTGAATCTCCAAAAGGCTTCCTCTGTTTCTCTATTCAAGAATAGTTCTATGCTTTTGTTGTCTTGAGGGATCTAGTCTAGAGTGATCACTCTGGTCAAAACTGACTTACCTCTAGGAGTCTGGGGTCCTTGTCCTACATTTCCTTGTTCTAGGTCTCCTATCTCATTCTCATGAATGATATTTCCAAACTCATCGGTCCTATCTGGTAGGTTGGTGACCACATACATGGTTCCTTCCTTATCAATGTATGAACCCTCTTCGAATTTGACCACTGGGTGTTCAAGTCCAAAGGGTTGATCTAGATTTTGAGTTGGACCACTGATCGCCTCAGGCCATCCTCATAGATGCGGGCACCTAATCGGTTGGTCCAAATATATTCCAATTGCATCTTATAAGGACCTTCTGGTGTTTGTAGATAGGTAGTGTCTGAGCCCCCTATAGGTTTCCCCATGCTAAAAGACATTTCTGAGTCACTTGTGTCAGAGTTTGGTACGTAAGGTCAACCACTTAGTTATTGTGCCCAAGACTAAGCTGTATGGTTGACACTGGACTGAGAAGATCTAATGCTTTGTCTATCCTTGCCTAGGTGTCTACCGGATCTCAGGTTCATAAGCTTTGGTTAAGAGTCCGAAATTTCCCCTTGGTATGGTTCAAAATCCTTGGAGTCCCCTTGGTTCCCTAGTCCCGCTTGAGGGTCAACTTCAAATTATCTTATCTAAAAATCAACACGTTACTCTTATAAAAAAAAACAGTTGAGGCCGTGTAGGATTCGAAAGGAGCTTTCCAATGAGCTATAGAGCTCAAAAAATGGACTTTGGATGAAAAAGTTATGTCAAATCAGGCTCCTGGGGGTCAAAACAGGCAAACAAGACCTTTTGGAAAAAATCGTGATTTTGTGAAATCAAGAGATTCACGATTTTGTGAAATGAGAGAATCGCGATTGTGTGAAATCAGAGAATCGCGATTGTGTGAAATTAGAGAATCGTGATTGTGTGAAAACAGAGAATCGTGATGCTGTGAAGTCAAAGAATCACGATTTTGAGCAGAGAATCGTGTTTTTGAGAATCGCGATTCACAGAATCATGGTTCACAGAATCTTATTTTCACAAAATCGTATTTTCACAGAATCGTGTTTTAACAAAATTGTGTTCTATAGAATCGCGATTTTGTCTCAGAGAATCGTGGTTTTCAAAATTTAGAGAATCGCGATTTTGAGCACAAGCAAAGAATCGTGTTTTCTCAGAATCGTGTTTTTTGGCTGAAAATCGTGATTTGTGAGAATCGTGATTTTTAGCACCACCACAGAATCGCGATTTTTAGCACCACCACAGAATCGCGATTCTAAGAATGACCACAGAATCGTAATTCTTTCAGCAAGCTTTTAAGCGGGAAACAGAAAATCGTGATTTTTCAAAAAATTTGAATTTTCACAGAATCGCGATTTTCATCACAGAATCGAGTTTTTTGGCGGGAACTTCAGATTTTTGAGCGCCGAGCAATGGCGAGCTCCGTATGAGCAGAAAATCATGAAAAACACATGCAGTTGCTCTCCCTTGCACTTCCTAACTCCTTCCCACACAATAATGCATGAAAAATGGTATGAAAATGGTGAAAATGCACCAAAAAACAAGAAATTTCTTTGAAGAAGAAGATGGAAGAAGATGGAGATGATGATGATGAAGAAGATGAAGAAGAAAAATAAAAAAATAACAAAAATGACAGATTTTTTTACCTTCCAACGTCGCAAATCTACAATCTTACCATCACAACGCTCGTCCTCGAAGCTCTCTCTCCGGCAACGGTGCCAAAATTTGGTGTAGCTCAAGCATAAGCACCACCTCCTTTACTTGTCAATCCACGGAGACGTGAGGACCGGTATGAAGACCACGAGCAAGTGAAGGCACAAGTGCATGAGTGAAAGCACACAAACATGCACACACATACACACACGCACACAAGGTAAGATCAAAGAGAGGAACAATGGAAAGCTTCGATTGCAAAAGAGTTCTCTTACAAAAGCTCTATTATCTAACAAGCTAACCCCAAAAATGAGCTCTCTAGCTCTTTTTATAGTTTTTTGAGTAGTTTTGGCCCTGTCCAGACCTAGTGTCCGGCCTAGTTAAAAATTAGGTTCCAGGGCTTATTTGAGGGCTCAAACGAAGTCTAAAAATTATGAAAATTAGTAGGATGATACTTCTAATACTCCTCAAGCTTGAGGACTCCTCCGCTTGAACAAAATGGAGTTACAAAAATAAAAAATGGTATTTACAATGGTTTTTAGTGATGAAAATCACTATTTTTATGGGGATCTCTTCTGAAAATTTGACATACACTTCTTGGAGCTCCCTACTTGCTCCTTCTTCTTGGGTGTCGACCTCTTTGATGTGCTCCTGTGCTTTGTCCTTGACCTTCAGCTTCAACATAGTGGATGGAGCAATCATATAGCGATTACCCCAAAAGCTGAAAACCTCTCCATCTAAAGGAAGTGGTCCTCTATTCCATCCTCCATATCTTCTTCTATCATATGTTTGTACTAGAGAATGATCACGAGATGGCAATGGATAGTCTCCAACTGTTTTAGTCCCTAAACTAGGAGGTAGAGGATTTCTAGAAACCTTTGCTTGTAAATGATGAGCAACAAGTGCATGACGTGTACGAGATATATTAACATTATGAGAAAAATTATCATCATCATCAGTATTGAAGAATTATTCCTGTATCTCAACACTCATTTGATTTTGTATATGGTTTTTAAATAAAATAATGACATTAATTTATATAAAAAATACATACCCAAGCATTATCAGGTTGACCAAGTGATGGTGCATACTCAAAAGTACCATACTCTACCTCATGTTCAATACATTCCAATCGTGGTCTTCGATACATGCCATAACAAGAGTTACACCAACATATAATATGCTTTTGATAGTAAAATTCATCATAATTCTTATTGGAGGACACATGTGAAGTCGTTGCATGGGTAGGAGGTGGTGGAATACCCTTTGATTGATCAGAATTTGATCATAATAAGAAACAAATAAATATATAAGTTATGTATCCATCAACTATATTTAAAATTAAATGTTTGATATACTTACATCATATAGTCATTGCACGATGAGGAGACTGCGGTGGAGTTTCATCTGATTGATTAGAATCTACAAATAATGGTATTTGATATTAATAATCTGATTATTTACATACAGAAGGAATTCACATATACATATTTACACATACACACATATTCACAGATACACATTTACACATATACACATATTCACATATACACAAATACACATTATTCTCGGATAAATGCATGTATTTTGTATGAATGAGTGTATATGCATGCATGTGTATGTACGTATATATGTGGATATGTATATGTGTGTTTATGTTATATGTATGTATATGTGCATATGTATGCATATATATATATATATATATATATATATATATATATATATATATATATATATATATATATATATATATATATATATATATATATATATATATATATATATATATGCATATATGTTTGCATGTATATGTGTATGTATTCTGTTTTTTTTTATTTGAGATTAAATTAACAAAAGATATTGTATGGTGGAAAAAAATAAGAGGGGACCTAACATACCACCTCAGACGTGGTGGTTTTTTTGTAGACAGCTACATCTTTAAGAGTCATTTCCTCAGCAGAAGGTATACAAATTAATAGTTTATATTTATAAATTTCATATATTTTAGTAATTTTTTACACTTAATTTATGTATTTCTTTTTTCTTAAATAAAAAGTCTGTTGCAAAGAAGAGAGTGGAGTCGGGCCACACATCGCACCTAGGCCAAATGGGCCAACATAGATAGAGAGAGACAATAAGATAGAGCTTAGGCAAAACAACAATTCTGCATATACTTGTTCAACTTGTAAGCACAACACAACTGTGAACGTTGGAGAGCTCTTGGATCATATGCATGAAAATGCCGATTGTTGACACTCAAGGGTAAGGAAAAAGCATGGAAGTGCATCAAAGAAGTGGACACACAAGAAGAAGGAGCATGTAGGGAGATCCAAGAAGCACATGCCAAATTTCCAGAAGAAATCACTATAAAAATAGTGATTTTCATCACTAAAAACCATTGTAAATACCATTTTCCACTTTTGCAACTCCATTTTGTTCAAGCCAAGGAGTCCTCAAGCTTGAGGAGTATTAGAAGTATCATCCTACCAATTTTCATAATTTTTAGACTCCTACCACTCAAAAAACTATACAAAGGGCTGGAGAGCTCATTTTTGAGGTAAGATTGTTGTAGATTTGAGCTTTGTAAGAGAGTTCTTTTTGTAATCGAAGATCTTCCATTGTTCCACTCCTTGTTGTTGCTTTGTGCACATGTGTGTGCATGTGTATGCATGCTTGCGTGCTTTCACTCATGCACTTGTGCCATCACTTGCTCACGGTCTTCATACAAGTCCTCACGTCTCTGTGGATTGACATTTTTGAGGTGAAGCTCCTCATGTTGGTACTCACCATTGTGCTAGAGTGACACCAAATTTGGCACCGTTGCCGCAGAGAGACCTTGGAGGATGAGCGTGTGACGGTAAGACGTAGAGTAGCGACGTTAAAAGGTAAAAAGAAACACCATTTTCAGTTCAATTTGTGAGTTTTTCTTCTTCATCATCTTCATCATCATCACCATCTTATCCCCTCTTCGTATTCTCTGATTTTTTCCATTTTTGACGATATCCTCACCTCATTTTTCACTTGCGGCTGTGAGGAACAAGTGCATAGGGTGTTCAAAGCTGAAACAGTGAAGAAACATTCTTGAAAACCTCTAAAAAATCTAGAAATTTGATTCAGTATCGCACGGGCTGAAGCGACCTGCGTCTGGTATTGCGGCAATGGTATGGTAAGATTGGAGGGTGATTTTGCATCTACAGGCTGATAGCAGTGACAAGGAGGACACAAGGTACATATATCTGCAAAAGTTTTTTGAATTTGGGTGTCAAAATCTCCAAGTATCATGTCTGGTTGAGTAGAACTCCCATGTATCGCGATACTTGTCGAGGTATCGTATCGTGCACGCCCACTTGAGGTATCATGATACCATTCAGGTATCATATCCTCAAGTGCTGGTATCGCAATTGCGGTCACCCTGGTGGTATCGTATCATGCACCTTGTGGTATCGTATCATGTAGCACAAGCAGTATCGTATCGTGGTTGGAGTGGTAGCGTATCATCAACCAAGTTGGTATCGTATCACCAACTCGGTATCGTATGACCTCCTGTTTTGGTATTGTATCACTCAAGCTTCAGTATTGTATCGTTTGATTTTTGGTATCGTATCGTTAGGTCAAGTGGTATCGTATCGTTTAGACTAGTATCGTATCGTGAGGTTGGTATCATATCGTGCAAATCAAAGGTATCGTATGGTGACCATTTCCAGTATCATATCGTGGAGATAGTAGTATCGTATCATGGATGTTGGTATCGTGATCGTAGTCATCTCGGTGGTATCGTATCGTCTACAGTGGTATCGTCTGAAGTGGTATCGTGTATCGTGGAAAATTTGGTATCGTATCACCTATTCTAAGCTCCTAGAGAGATCTTGTTTCTCTGTTTTAACCCCCAGAACCCTGAACTGACATAACTTTCTCATATGAAAGTTATGTCAGTTCAGATCATATCGTGGAGATAGTAGTATCGTATCATGGATGTTGGTATCGTGATCGTAGTCATCTCGGTGGTATCGTATCGTCTACAGTGGTATCGTCTGAAGTGGTATCGTGTATCGTTGAAAATTTGGTATCGTATCACCTATTCTAAGCTCCTAGAGAGATCTTGTTTCTCTGTTTTAACCCCCAGAACCTTGAACTGACATAACTTTCTCATAACTTTGCTGTGATTTTGAGTTACGAAATACGTGGATTATTAGATATGGTATTTTGAAGTTGACCCTTAGGTGGGACTAAAAGTCAAGGAGTCCCAAAGGATTTTGAGCAATATAAAGGGAAATTTGGGACTAGAGGACAAGGCTTATGAACCTGAGATTTGGCATACACTTAGGTAGGGATAAACAAAGCATTAGATCATCTGAGGCTAGTGTCAACCATACAGCCAAGTCTTGAGCACAACAACTAAGTGGGTATCCCTACACACTAAGTGTTGGAAGCAGTCAGAGGCACAGTCAGAGGCACAGACGACATGGAAGCATGTAAAGACGGAGCAGGGAGCCAGTCGGATTATTTTTTCAAACAAATATGTTTCTTATTATTTCTTCAAACATCCAACAGTGATTTTCATCACTCTTGTAACATATGTAATATAGACAAAACCCCATTTTGTAATCCATAGCTCCATTTTGTGCAAGCCGAGGAGTCCTCGAGCTTGAGGAGCTTAGGTAGAATGCGCGTACCAATTTTCGTTATTTTTAGACATCGTTTACCCTTCCAAATAGCCTCTAGGACCTATTTTTTAACTAGGCCGGTCACTAGATGTGAAACCGGTCAAAACTAGTCTAGAAACTATAAAAAGAGCTAGAGAGCTCATTTTTGAGGTTGGTTCATTTTGATTAGTGTGAGCTTAGAGCTAGTTTGAGGTTGTAAGAGCATTCTTGAGTAATAGAGCTAATTTCCCACCGTCCATTGTGTCTTGCTTGTCTCTTCTTTGTGTGTGTGTATGTGTGTGTGCATCTTTGTGCTTCTCACCTTCACTCTCACATCATCTCACGTTCACGATCTTCGTATCACTCCTACCTCTCCCACGGATTGACATTAAGGAGGTGAAGCTTCTTAACGTGGTACTTACCATTGTGCTAGAGCAACACCAAATTTGGCGCCGTTGCCGGGGATCGAGTCTAGGACGAATGTGTGATGGTAAGAGTATAGCAAGAAGTGGCGTTGGAAGGTAAAAATTTCAGTTTTTGTTGTTGTTTTTACTTAGTTTTTAGTGTTTTTCACTTCCCCCACACTCCATCTTCATCACCGCATCATCATCTTCATCTCCAAAAAAATAAGAAAATTCACCATATCCACCCATTCACCTCATTTCCCCTCATTTGTGCATGCGAGAGAGCGAGAGAGAATTTTTGTGCTTGTGTGCGCTTGCGTTTTCTTGAGTTTTCTTGCAGGTACAGAGCTTCAGAGCATCAGGAAAGCTTCCAAAAGGTAAAAAATGTACTTTCTGTCAGAAATTTCCGACTGTGTCAGACCATTGCGATGGTCCGCCAAGTTCGGATTTTGAGGTAGGCGACCACACCACGAGGTAGGCGATCCCTGCGTATACACGAAACCACGGCTGCATTTCAAAAATTTGTTGTTTGGTGGACCATCGCGATTGGCTCAGACCATCGCGATTGTGTCGCACCATCGCGATAGGCTCACGCCATCGCGACGGCTCGGCCGGACCATCGTGACGGTTCGCTTTTTCGGACCATCGCGACGGTTCACTTGAGCCATCGCGATGGTCCACTTGGACCATCGCGACGGTTCAGCTGACCCCGGACCATCGCGATTGGCTTATGCCATCGCCACGACAGTGCCACGTGTCACGATAGACCATCGCGACGGTTCATTTTTTGGACCATCGCGACAGCCCAAAATCGGACCATCGCGATTGGCTCACGCCATCGCACTTGTGACCATCGCGACGGTTCACTTCGGACCATCGCGATTGTCCACCGTTGACCGTTGACCGCACCATCGCGATTGTCTGCCTGATCACGCCATCGCGACGGTTCATTTTTTGGACCATCGCGACGGTCCATTTCCACGCCATCGCGATCGTTCACTTCGGGCCATCGCGACGGTTTGCCCTCACGCCATCGCGATCGTTCACTTCGAGCCATCGCGACGGTTCGCCTTTTCGGGCCATCGCGATTGTCCAAATTCCACGCCATCGCGACGGTTCGCTTGGACCATCGCGACGGTCCCAGACCATCGCGATTGTGCACCCCCATCGCAAATTTTGGGCTCCAATTTTTGACCAATTTTGAGGGTATTTTTGAAAAATTTTTGGACCATTAGACTCATAGGAGACCCCTTAGCTCATATTTGAAGGAAAACCTGATTGTCAGTTTTTACCCCCCAGGGCCTGAATGCTCATAACTTTTTCATCCGAAGTCCGTTTTTTGAGCTTAATAGCTCGTTAGAAAGCTCGTGACGAGTACTACGTGACCTCAACTGTTTTTTTCATAAAGAATACATCTATTTTTGGATAAGCTATTTTGAGGCTCACCCAGTTTGGGACTAGGAAGCCAGGGGGCACACATCGAAAATTTGGGCAAAAAGGGAAGGGACTAAAAGATGTATATACTCAAGTGCTTGATCATTCAATTGTGAATTGGTCTAATATTGGAATTTTCCAGGTCTAGCAAGGGCAATCAAAGGCAAGCAAGCAAGGCAGTGAAGACAGCAGAGCTTGGGAAGCGCGGCTTCTTGAGCAACAGGGCATCAGAACAACCAGAAAAGCCGACTCGAGGTTGGAAGATTACTCAACCCCCTCAGTCAATTCTTAGCTTAGGCTAAACGGTAGTTGTGGATTAACGACAATAGGAACGCCTCAAGTTCAAGATACCTAATTCTTGCAAGTTTAAGACTTAAAGTAAAGGTGTGTGTGACGAAAACCTAAAGAAAAGAACATAAGTCTGACGGAACGAGAACTCAAAATTATAATGGAAAGTCGAATTCCTGACGCATAAATTAAGACAAGAATCCAGAGAAAATTAAAAAGAATCAAGAAAGTAATCACAAAGGACCATTGACGATCTAAGTGTGTTATTGAGCGTGCAAGGAAGAAAATTAATGAACCTTAGATCGGGCAAACATATAGGTAAGTCGGACAGAAGAAGCCTTAGATCATCAGAGGCTAGTGTAAGAACTACCGCTCGATCTTGGGCTCAGCAATCGAATAGTAATTACCCCTACGAGAGCTCAGAGACTAGCGAATCAGAAATGGCATTTAGCGCAGACAGACCAGAAGGAGGGCCTCATGTAGCATACCTAGAAAAACTAGAAGGACCCTATAGAACGCAATTAGAGTTTCTCCGAACCAACCGATTAGGTGCTCGCATCTATGAGGATGGTTTGCAAAGGCAAGTGGTGCAACTGCACAACCCTGATCAACCCATTGGATTGGAAGGACCAGTGGTGAAATTTGAGAGAGACGCTTACATAGACAAAGAAGGAACCATGTACGTTCTAAGTACGCAGCCAAACGATACTAATGAGTTTGGCACAATCCAATTAGAGACGGAAATGAAATTTCAAGGAAAAGAACCGTTAGAAGAACCTAGAACACCGAGAGGGAAATCCGTATTAACAAGAATACTCATCCCAGAATGGATCCCTCAAGATAACAGGAGCACCAAGTTGTATGTAAATAAAGAGACAGATGAAGCCTTTTGGAGGTACAGAAAGGAACACCCTGGTGGGATAGGCATCATTACAATTTATGAATTCAAGGACCCAGATACACCTGGAAAGGTTGTATACCTGGATGAGACTTCAGAAAGAGTCTTTGTGGTGCCTGAGCGCGCTAAAAACACATACACATGGAGAGGTGAATTGATATTCCCTCCATCTAGAACGAACATAAATGCAAGTCAACAAGGGGCAGGAACCTCCTCAGCCCATGGAAATCAAAGAGAAGGAACTAAAGAGAGACCGGAAGTAAGCTTTAATCACCCCATGGGGAGAGATAGAACAACCTCGAACACTAATAGAATGGATAGACAAAGGGATCATGGAATACCAGGTGGTAGAGATGATTTTCCTCTACCTAGACCATGCGAACACGCAAGAGTATTGAGACCCACACAGTTAGTGAAATCCATGAAGAATTACTTTGATGGGACAGGAGATCCCTATGACCATGTTGCAGAATTCAAGCAAGTACTAAGAGTAGAACAAGTTGAAGACATGTTCACGCAGTACAACGCATTTGGATCAACGTTAAAGAATACAGCTTTAACTTGGTTCCAACCACTGCAACAAAGGCAATTTAGAGACATCCATCACTTTTTAGAGTCATTCATCACTGAATTCTCTAAAAGTGGGATTAGATATGACACGTCTTCGTTGATTCATAGCTTTAAACAGACCCCTCAGGAAACAGTAAGACTGGCAGGACGTAGGTTCAGACAATATGTTGAACGATGTCCAATGCAAGAGCTACCCTCACAAGCTAAACAAGTATCACTGTTCCTAGATGGCTTGTTGAGCGCTAAACTACGCTCCTATGTGTACCTAAAAGAACCCAGAACGCTAGAGGAGTGTGTAAGAATATGTATAGACATTGAGGACAACCTAGGAGAGGAATTAGAGCTCTCAAAGGTCTATAAGGACTCAGATTGTTCTTCTCTAGCATCCACAAGATTGTCTAATTCGATAGAGGACCTAGCAGAAAAAGTGGCCCAAAAACTAGGAGTTTCTAGTAAACAGGTGCCCAAGCTACCAACGAATGTACGTTGTTACACTTGTGGTGGAAATCATTTGGCAAATGTGTGTCCCAATGCACCACAACCACAAGCCAACCCTAGTGGCCAATATTGTACAATTGAGAGAAGATACACGAATCATACAGCTCAGGACTGCCCATACAACAAACAAACCGTGAGACAGAACTACCCGCAAACATACCAGCAGCCAGGTAGGTATCAAGGCCAATACAATGCTCAGCCTTATTACTACAGGCCTCCTCAGAACTACCCATACCAGGCTCAACAGAGACCTCAACCCGTCTTAGCTCAGCAGCCACCCCCACCAGCGAATGTCTTCTCAGTCAAATACGCTGCTGCAGAAGAGAACCTAAGTAGGGCCTTAGTGCCTTCTTCACCCTTGATCACAGAAAGTGACCCGAACTCAAACAGTTTTGACTCTACTCATGTAACTAGTCCACCCGCTTATTACACGGAGTCACCAGAACATGTGGAGACATATCATTATGATAGTCCACCAGTGGAACCTAGTTGGGAGCCAGATTATACTAATGTGATGTACACAAACCCAAACCCACGGCCCCAATTGAGACAACAGAGACCACAGGGCCCTAGAGGACCATGCTTTAGGTGCCAAGGAGATCACTTCATAAAGGATTGTCCACATCCCCCAATAGTAAGGCAATCACAGTACTATAACATACAAGGCTTTTGTGCCGACTGTGGCAAAGAGCACATAATCAAAGATTGTCCTAAGAACCCAGTTCACACTTCAAATGTGACACCGATCAATGTGATAGGTATTGTAAACACCGCAGATGGATCCAACCCTACATACGTGCCTATCCAAGCGATAACCAGAGCCCAGGCGCTCTTACAAAACCAACAACTTAATCAAGAGAAAGTAGCTGGAACTAGTGAAGTTGCAGAATCTAGCAGTAAAAAGACGAAATCTTGGAAAGATTCTAGAGAAAGGATAAAGAGAAAATGGCGTAAAAAGATAAGCGAGTTGGAAGGAAGTTTGAAGGAATCTAGAGCCAAAATCCAAGAATTGACTTCACAAGAATTAAACTAAGAAATCCCAGCTCATAAATCAGGATCAGTTTTGGCGGAACCTATACCAGAAGACCTAGACATGATGTTTCGTGCATATCAGGCTAGAATAAAAGAGGGACCCCAAGTAACGGAAATGAGTAAAAACTACCCTCGAGCTGATCTAGAAATTGACAGAACTAAACTTTGCATGAAAATGGTAGAACTAGCACAAGCTTTGTTTGAAGCCTCTAGATATCTTAATTGGAATAATATGGCAAAACCGGAACTACACTTTCAAGGACTAATGGAGAGGCTAGAACACTTGATAGAAAGCAAAGAGAAAAAGGATCAGTCTAGGAACCCTGTTGTCCCAGAGACACAGGAAAGGAATGCACCATCCCTGTCTCAAGTACCCAATACAGAAAGTCAAGACAATTTGTCTTCTGGAAAAAAGGTGAACCCTAGATGGGCCTTTTAGCTTGGGGAGTGATTAGGGATGGACCAATGAGAGGAGGGTGGTGGCCACAGTCTAGGCTCTTAATCACATAGGGTAGGCATAGGGTTCCCTTGTTTTTGTGTGGTCAAAGCTCCAAAAACCATTCAAGATTCATGGGTTTCATCAAAGAATGGTTTTGAGAGGATCCGAAATCATTTTTGGCCCTTGGATTACTCAAAGATCTAAAGGCTAAGCTTCAATGGAAAAAGTCAAGGTAACTATGAACTTGGACCCTTAGATTGGCTTAAGAATAGATGGTTGAGATCAAAGCAATCATGAGAAAAGCACCTTTTCTCTTGAGCCATTGGATGGCCTAGCAAATCTGACGGCTAGATTTGAAATCCTTGGGAAAATGAGCGCCTAAATTTATGACCATTGGATGCAGCCAAGATTAGATGGCTGAGATCTCTTCTACAGCAATCAAGTGCGCCTTTTAAAGGGAACCATCGGATTTCTGCTCACATCTAACGGCTCCTATACATGCGCCCAAGAACATCAGCCCCATTTGCGGCCGTCCGTCAGATTTTGCAAGATCTAATGGCTCATAGTTTTGCAGAGGATGTACACACTCTTGTCCCCACTCCCATCAATGCTCATGCCTTCTCTCTCTAGTCTCCCACAAGATTGAATGCATGCCATTGATTTGAACAAATCTGAAGGCTACGGATGCTCAGCTCTGACAAATCAAATTCGAAACTTTTTTTTTACTACTTTATTTCACAATACCTCTAGTGGTTTCTTGTAGCTCCTGAAAACCATGGATTAAGCTTTTTAATCCCTAAAAATTAGGAATCCTTACAAGGCCCATGCAGGGTTCACCTTTTTTCCTAATGATACATAGGTACTCACATGAATTTTTGAGAGAAATCCAAGAAGAGAAATGGAGAAAGGAACAAGGAACCCATCCTCCTATTCAAGAAATAGACGACTTGCAGGAACAATTTCCCCAAGACATCCCCTCTATATATAATGATGTAGAGGTGGAACAACTGAGTGAACCCAGAGGATTTGAATCTAATTCTCTACAAGAATTACCTCAGTTCACAGGACCTTGGGAAGCAAAGTCTATTAGTATGAGAGCACCCACGATAATAGTGAGGAATGAAGAATCAGTGATCCCTAGAAACACGGAAGTGATCAAGAACACGAAAGTACAGTGTAATCTCACTCTGGAGGAATTGTTAAAGGTAAAACCAGAATTGTGGAAGCATGTAGCAAATCAATTCCCTGAGCTAGCTACCACACCCTCTCAGATAGGATCACACAAGAAGGTACCAGAGATACCCGTGGAAAAGATTGGAGACGTAAGCGAAGGAGAGGAAGGTAACACATATCTTCCAATAACCCATCAGGGCTACACCACGAAAGCCATCTTAGATTCAGGAGCCGGAGTAGCCATAGCTACCACCGCTTTGTGGAAACGTTGGGGTAAGCCAGCACTCAGACCCACCAGGATGAAACTACAAATGGCTGATGGACACATAGAAAAACCATTAGGCTTACTAGAAGGCATATCTCTCACCACTTGTGGTGTAGAATTTGAGCATACTTTCGCCATTTGTGACTTTGCAAAAAATCGTGCTTATGAGATGATATTGGGACGACCATTCATGCGTCAGTTGCAAATTGTACAGGATTGGGGAACTAATTCGTTGTACTTGCAACATTTAGGAGTGACTACCAAAGTCAATCTTAAAGACTATTCACACAGAGATGTACCCCCAATACAATGGAATACCATCCATAAAACACCAGTAGAGACGGAATCCGTGCACTCATTAGAATCAGATCCTTCTTGGTTGCATGAGGATACCCATTTATGGATGTGTAAAGTAGCAAAACAAGAGGAAGAACGATTAGAAACAAGGACCTTAGGTGCAGAACAACATCCACGAACCCTTCAAGATCCAGCATATGCACCTGTAGTATTCCCAGACGAAGAGTTTGAACCCCATGGTTGGGCAGAAATACTAGCAACCATGGACGTAGCCATCAATGAAGAACAATGGACACCCCACTGTGACGAGGATGGCTATGACATTTCAGTTTTCACGCTAGAGCCAATCATGGGCGATGCAATTTTAGAAGAGTGTGAACCAGACACTGATGCATTTGAGGATGCGAGCGATTTTGATTTAGAATCAATTATCATGGACCCACCCTTTGCATCAGAGGAAGAATATTTCTACGAAGTAGAGACTCACACTCAGAGACACAAGGAAATTACGAACGAGGTAAGGTTAGCCACAGAAGTGACTACTAAGAGTGAAGGCAAGAAAAGGAAGAAGAAAGAAACCATGACAGAAAAAGAAGAATCTTTGTTTGAAGTACCCGAGAACTTCAAGAAATATGAAATTGAAGATAGAAGAATCATGGTGCGAATGCCCAATAGAAAGGCGAATGACGGACAAGTATATGATAACCGAGAGAAAACCAAGAAAGTAATAGTTGCCATAGAAGGAGAAGAAGAAAAGTGTACATACATAGGGCATGATTTGACGACTGAAGAAGAAGAAGAACTAGTGGCACTATTGCGCGAATATAGAGATGTTTTTGCTTGGAGTTACAAAGATCTGAAAGGAGTAGATCCAGATATATGTTCTCATAGAATCCCTATGACTCCAGATGCAAAACCGACAAAACAGAAACCTTACACGTACAATGATAATTACGCTGCAAAGATTAAAGAGGAGATAGATCGCTTGATAGAAGCAGGATTTATTTACGAAATTGAGCATACCGAATGGGTATCCCCCATTGTGGTTGTGCCCAAGAAGAATGGAAAATTGCGAGTGTGTATTAACCTTAAAAAAGTTAATGCTGCCACGATTAGGGACAGTTATCCTCTTCCTATCACGGAACACTTATTGGAAAGAGTTGCGGGCAAGGAAGTTTACAGCTTTCTTGATGGATTCTCATGCTATAATCAAGTAGCCATTGCTCCAGAAGATCAACACAAGACGGCTTTTGCCACTGAATGGGGCATATTTGCATTTCGTGTGATGCCATTTGGCTTAACAAATGCACCCGCTACTTTCCAGCGACTCATGTGTCATGTTTTTAAGGAATTCTTACGCAAGAGCTTGGAAGTTTACGTCGATGACTTATGTGCTCATTCAAATGTAAGACAGACACATATCCCAAAGTTAAGACAAATATTTGACAAATGTCGAGATTATCAGGTTTGTTTGAACCCAGAAAAATGCGTTTTCATGGTCAGACAAGGAAAAATTCTAGGACACATTGTGTCAAAAAATGGAATCTCCACGGATGAGGAAAAGGTGAAGGTAATTGCAGAATTACCTAGACCAACTAATGTGAAAGAGGTACAAGCATTTATGGGCCATTGCGGTTATTATAGGAGATTCATACACATGTATGCAATCATAGCCAAGCCTTTGTACTCTCTTTTAACCAATTTTGAGTGGACAGAAGAATGTGAAAATTCATTCAATGAACTTAAACGACGCTTGTGCTCAGCACCTATATTGACTACTCCAGATTGGAGTAAGCCATTCTATGTACATGTGGATGCATCCAATTACGCCATAGGATGTGTGTTAGCACAACCCACGAATGAAGGTAACATAGATCTCTCCATAGCTTACGCTAGCAGACAATTGAACGCAGCAGAAAGAAATTACACCACGACGGAACGAGAAGGATTAGGGATGATCTACGCAGTAAAGAAGTTTAGGCACTACTTGTTGGCCAACAAATTCAAGTTCTTTACAGATCATCAAGCCCTATTATATTTAGTCAACAAACCATGTAACACAGGACGATTGATACGTTGGTTTCTATTACTCATGGAGTATGATTTTGAAGTAGTAGTCAGGAAAAGAAAGACACATCTTAGAGCTGACCACCTCTCAAGATTAACCTCAGGAGAAGCTCCTCAAGGAATAGCCGATGAATTACCAGATGCATACTTGTTTAACCTTGAGATAGCACCAGAATGGGCTAAGCCTATAGTCCCTATTCTCACATATGGACCCAAGAATCCTAAGATAAAGATCAAAGAGGGAGAGATTACCAAGTCTCAGAGATACCAAATAATGGCAGGAAGCATATATAAACAGGATAATCAAAAGATTCTTGCTTGTTGTGTAGATGAATCAGAACATGCGAATTGGTTGCAATTAGCACACATAGGTGCACTAAAGCAACATCATTCAAAACATCGAACATTACAGACTCTGCAGAGATTGGGAGTATATTGGCCTTCTATGGAAGCAGATGTCTACAAGTTGTGTAAAGAATGTCAGGTGTGTTGTGAAAGACCACCAGTAGAGCATGCGACATTATATCATGTGTCTCTCACACCCGACTGGAGTGAACCTTTAGTGACATACTTGAGGACGCACACATTCCCTCAAGGAACGACCTTAGCTCGACAACGAAGTCTAGAGCAGGAAGCTCAAGACTATTCACTTATTGGCGATAATCTATACAAAAGAGGACGAGATGGATATTTAAGACAATGTGTTCATGAGAGCGATTATCTGAGCATACTAGAGAATGCACACCAAGGTGTTGCAGGAGGTCACTTTGGACCAGATAGGATAGTCAAAGCCATCCTCTTTGCAGGATTATGGTGGCCCACTCTTCACATGGATGCTCATACCTATGTAAAGAGATGTGATGTGTGCCAAAGAACTCAGTTTCCTACTCGCAGAGATGAAATGCCATTGAAACCCATGATGGGCGGACGTGCATTTTCAAAGTGGGGTATAGACTTTGTAGGACCCATTAACCCCCCTGCAAAAGGTACACATGCTGAATACATTATTGTTGCCACAGATTATCTTACAAAATGGGTAGAGGCAAAAGCCACAAAAAAGAATGATGCTCACACGACTGCAAAATTCTTATTTGAAAACGTCTTTACAAGATATGGATTGCCTATAGAGTTAGTGAGCGATCAAGGCACTCACTTTCTAAACCAAGTCATTGAATATTTGTTACAGGATTTTATGGTGATTCACAAGAAATCCGCACCATATCATCCTCAGGCCAATGGTCAGGCTGAAAGCACTAACAAGATACTGTGTACCGTACTGACGAAACTCGTGAATAATAAACGTTCAGATTGGGACAAACAGCTACACCACGCTGTTTGGGCATATCGAGTGGCCTACAAGACCGTACTCAATGCAACTCCCTTTCAGATGGTTTTTGGTCAGAATGCTGTGCTTCCTTTGGACTTCTTGATACCGACCCTTAAGGTTGCACAAGAACATTAGTGGACCGGCCATGAATTATCAGCAAGAATAATGGACTTGGAACGATTAGGAGAAACCAGGCTGAAAGCAGCAGCAGGAATATACGCAGCGAAGAAGCGACAGAAAGCATATTTTGATGCACATGTGAAAGATAAAGGCCTAAAAGAAGGAGATTTAGTTCTAGTGTATACGCTGAAACAGCACGCACGGAAGTTAGAAAAGCGAGGTTATGGACCTATGATCATTAACAGACTTTCGACTAGTGGAGCAGTACAGTTAGCCACCTTAGAAGGAGATATAATGCCTAATTACATTAGTGGTTGTAGAGTCAAGCTATATCAGGAACCTCTTACTGAGGATATGCTTAGACGACTCACATTGGCAAGGAAGCGTAAGGAGGAAGAAAATAGAATACGAGCGGAAGCTCAGGCAGAAGCCATAGAACGCATTAAGCGCATGAAGCTAAGAAGACAAGGACTAGGGAGAGAATATTATAACCATCTGGAAACATCCCTCAGATATCCCATGGCCATGTGTCAAGTAAAGTCAACCACTCATCCTAGCATAGTGGACAGAAGACCATTCATTACAGTTAGGCTAGAGCACGGCAATCTTTGCCAAGAACTCAGAGCTTTAATTGACTCAGGTGCTGCGACTAGTGCGATTAGATGGTCCCACTATAAGGATTCAGGAATAGAAATGCGGCCAATTGAGGCATACCTCATACGCCTAGGAGGCATGGAAACCCCTTGCATGGGTGAGGTGGACCTTCCCATCCTCATTAAGGATTTGACCATGACAGCAAAGCTACTAGTGTGCCATGATGACGACCTGATAGAACCCCTAATCCTTGGCCAAGATTGGCTATACGATCACTCAGTGGACCTAAATCTTAGACAAGGCTCCTTACAGATTGGAACCTTCGAGCAGAAGCGAGTGATACCGCTTGACTTCCCTAACGGCATTCCGCTTGACGGTTGTTACCCTAGACCCTATGAAATGCATGCGACGGAAGACCGGAAGATCTTTAAGCAGACCAGTCACGTTACGTCTACACCAACCCACTCGGGCTTGGCTATGGACAATTGTCAATCAGAAGGACGACAGGAGATCTTCCCTAGGACTTCCTGCAAACTAGAAGAGACAGTTACCCAACTGCAAGGGCAGATGGATGATGGAGAGTGTTAATCTCCAAAAGAACAAGTTGACCTTGAATTTAGATCACCTCTATATCAAGATCAACTTTAGACTCCACCAAACCTAGAGATTATTCACCAATTTATCAGAAAATTGATTATTCTGAAAAATTCAACTTCTTCAGAAAAGTCTGCTGCAGATTAATCACTCATTGACTAATCAATCCTGTAAAGTTTTTTATAAAACTTTTCACACCATTTCGCCTTAAGGTTGCGCAACTTTACCAAGTTAAATCTCTCAGAATAATTGAGTATACTGTGAGAAATGTGTGAAACACTTTACCTATGTCTGAAACTGCTTCCTTGCAATGACGACTTTGACACCTGCAACTTCTTAGCACTGGTTCTCCCAACTCTGAACCCGTTTGATCAAGATCTTCTAGCCATAGATGGCTTACCTTCCAACTTAGATTTTGAGCCCTCACTTGTGTAAAACTTTACACTGTGGACTGAGCACTGACCATTTCTTTGAAGATGAAATGTGCGCAAGATTTTACGACTCTTAGAACATTCTTACATATGAATGTTCCTAATCAAAATTCTCTCAGTCTGATTACAATTAACCTCTCAAATTCTAGCCATAGATAGATTAGCTATGGACTTAGATACGTGCAGAAGGATTTCTCAAAAGATTAAACACAGAAGGAGCAGACTGCTAAACATCGGGCGCAAATTCTTTGATTTCTTCAGAAAATTACATACTAGTGAGGATGGATGATTCACTCACTTACAATGTGTCTAATGACACTAATTTCTCTCTCCCTATTCTCTAATCTTCTTCTGCTCACTTTGCCCCGACATTTTCCAACATATTTATAGATGAATATATACAAGTGTATGACTAAACAAAGGTATAAGTCAGCTAATGTACATATGTGTACATGTCTTTGGATTTTCTGAATATGCCCTTCCTTCAACCATCTGACTTTGTTTTCTTCTTGACTTCTTGACTTCATTTCTCCATAATCCTTCAATTGATGATTGCCATGCACCAACAGCTCCCCCTCAATCATTAATTGAGGTTCTTCTCTATCTTCTTTACTCCAGCCATATCCTTGAATCTTTGCAATTTTGGTCCATCTAGACTTTTTGTCATCATATCTGCAACTTGATCTTTTGTGGGAGTGTGTATGACTTCAATCTCTTTCCCAATGACCTTCTCTCTCAGAAAATGATACTGTATTTCAATATGCTTAGTTCTAGCATGAAATACAGGATTAGCTGCCAAGTATAATGAACTCATATTGTCTCCACAAATAATAGGAGTACTCTGAATCACATCAAAAACTTTCAAAAGTGTCTTTAGCCATATTACCTCTTTTGCAGCTTCCACCATACCTTTATATTCTGCTTCTGTAGATGACAAAGCAACTATATGTTGCTTCTTGGAACACCATGAAATCAATTTGTCTCCTACATAGCACAAGTATCCATGTGTTGATCTTCTATCATCCACATTACCTGCCCAATCTGCATCACTATATATCTTGATTCTTGTATCTGAAGTAAACCCATAGTACAACCCTTCTCTGAGTGTACCCTTGATGTACCTAAGTACTCTTTGTCCTGCAATCCAATGTTCCTTTCTAGGGCAATGCATAAATTGTGAAAGCACACCAACTGCATATGACAAATCAGGCCTTGTCAATGTAGCATAAATCAAGCTACCAACCAAACTTTGATAAAGTTTCATATCTCTGAACTCCTCTCCTCCAAACCTAGACAATTTATGGTTCACTTCCAAAGGTGTAGGTGCAACCCTGCAATCTTCCATTTTAAATTTGGTTAGCAAATTTTTAAGATACCTTTCTTGGGTCACATATACTCCATGTTGAGTATAGGAAATCTCCATTCCCAAGAAGAATGATAGGTTCCCCAAATCACTGATTTTGAACTCTTTCTCCATCTGCTTCTTGATCATTTGTATTCCTTTATCATCTGTTCCTGTAAGTATTATGTCATCAACATAAATACAAACATAAATAAACCCATCTTCACTTGCTTTGACTAGCAAGCTACTATCTGCCTTTGATGCTTGAAATCCAAGATCATTCAAGAATTTTACAAGCCTATAATTCCAAGCCCTTGGGGCTTGCTTCAACCCATACAAAGCTCTCTTGAGCTTACACACATAATTTGGACTCACTTGATCTTTGAACCCATCTGGTTGCTCCATGTAGACTTCATCTGAAATGTAACCATTCAAGAAAGCATTTTTAACATCTAATTGAGACAACTTCCAACCTTTACAAGCAGCAATTGCTATGAGTGTCCTGATGGTTGTCATCTTTGCCACAAGACTATAGGTCTCATCATAGTCCACTCCATATGTCTGTGCATACCCTTTCACAACAAGTCTAGCTTTATACCTAGACACACTTCCATCTGCAAATCTCTTTGTTTTGTAAACCCACTTACAACCAATGCTTTTCTGACTATTAGGTTTAGGAACCAAATCCCATGTTTGATTCTCTATCAATGCATCATACTCCTCTTGCATAGCATCTTCCCAATTCTTCTTTCCTTTGGCCTTTTCATATGTAGAAGGGTCTTCATCTGCTTTTACCAAATAAGCATAATCTTTAGTAGTTAAGAATGAAGTGTCATAGCTATACCTTGTAGGTTGCCATTTGTGCCTAGATGACCTCCTAACTTCTCCACTTCTTGAAGTTTCTGGTTCATCACATTCTGGGTCAAACCTTGGCCTCTCTTCAACTTCAATCTGTACTTCATTGTTCTCACTTTCATCAAGTAATTGAATCTTTGCTTTACCTTTTCTTTGTTCCACTACTTCTTCATCATCTGCATGTACATTATATTTACCTGCATACCAAGTACCTTGCTCATCAAATGTAACATCCTTGGATACAATAAATTGCTTTGTGGATGGACTCCACAACCTGTATCCCATTTGCTTATCATCATAACCAATGAATACATACTTTTCTGCCTTAGGCTCCAACTTATGCCTCAATTGAGATGGCACATATGCATATGCCAAGCATCCAAATATTCTGCAATGATCTAAGGTAGGTTTCTTACCCCACCAAGCTTCATATGATGTCATACCCTGCAAAGCTTTACAAGGCAATCTATTAACCAAATATGTAGCTGTATTAACAGCCTTAGCCCACAAATAATTTGGGCAATTCTTCTCTTTCATCATGGACCTTGCAAACTCAACAAGAGTCCTGTTCCTTCTTTCTGCTACCCCATTTTGTTGAGGGGAGTACCTGCAAGTAACTTCTCTCTTTATACCTGCATTCCACAAATAATCATTGAACTCATTTGAAAAATACTCTCCCCCTCCATCTGACCTTAGTCTCTTCAATTTTTGACCTGTAATCCTTTCTGCATATGCATGATAGTGTTTAAATGTATTAAACACTTCTGACTTTTCTTTAATCACATAAATTGTGATCCACCTGGTAGCATCATCAACATATATGACATAATATCTTGAACCATTTATACTAAAGTCCTTTGAAGGACCCCACACATCTGTATGCACCAATTCAAGTCTTTCTGAATACATAAATCCATGCTTGGAATAGGATTGCTTATGAGCCTTACCTAATTGACATGCCTCACATCTGTATGTCATGTGTTGACCTGCAATGTTAGGCATTCCAAGCACTGAATCATTGTTAATCATTTCTTTGATACCTCTTTCATTAAAGTGTCCAAGTCTTTTGTGCCAAAGATCCAATTCTGACACCTTCTGCTCTCCATATGTGAACATAGCATGTCCAACATTTCCTTGTACCTTCAATGTGAAGAGTCTTCCTTCTTTCTTTCCTGCAATAATTTGTTTATACCCTTGACTAGGGTCTTCCACATAAACTCCATCATTGGTGAACCTTACCTCATATCCTTTTTCCACAATTTGACCTACACTGATCAAATTCTTTGGAATTGTGGGAACATAAAGTACCTTACTCAGAAGAGTGCTCCCATCCTTAGCTTTGACTGAACCAATTGACTTTACCTTATGCTTTGTATTATCACCTGTCTGAACTGTATGATTAATTGCATTATGATCTAGGTCAGTCATCAAAGCAATATTTCCACTCAAATGATTACTACATCCTGAATCAATATAAAACACTCTCATGTCCTCATGTGAAGTTTCACATGTATTCATAATGAGAGTCGAGTCCTCCTTTTGATCTGATGCATAGTTGTAGTAGGTGTTATTATAGGATTGACTTTGGAAGTTTCTTCCACCACCTCTTCGAAAAGAATTCCTACCACCTCTACCTCTGAAATTTCCTCTCTGAAATCTACCACCTCTTGCTCTTTGATTAAAGTTCTGATAATTACCATTGTTTTGATTATTATGCTAACAATCATGAGATAGATGATTGGTCTTACCACATATCCAACAAGCTCTTGCATTCTCTTTGTTGTTTCTGCCTCTTCCTCTACTTCTGCCATTTCCTTTTCCTCTCATGAAATTTGCTTGATTTGATGTGCCTTCTTCTTCACCTGATTGTTGCTTTCCTTTGTTGGCTTTCTTCTTGTCTTTAGAATACATTGCATGACCTGCACTCTTATCAACATCTCCTTTGACATCATTCTCAAAAGTTAGCATATGACCTAACAATTGATTCAAGTCAGGAGTAAAGTGATCTAATGAAAGTTCTGTAGATAAAATGAAGGGCTTCCACTTCTCATCTCCTCTTAGCCCTGTGAGTATTTGTCTTACCAATTTGTCTTCTTCAATATCTTCATCCACTGCACCTAAAGAATCTGCAATGTCCTTCATCTTTGTCACATAATCAGAAATTGATTGTGAGGCCTTCTTCTTGAAGGTAGTAAACTCTGCCCATAGTGAAGCCTTCCTTGATTTGGTTGTATTTTGGAAATGCTCTTCCAAAGCATTCCAAATGTCACATGCACTTTCAAGTCCTCTAATGTGAGGAAGCAAATAGTCATTAACTGCCATGTAGATGATGCTTCTTGCTTGAGCATCCTTCTTCATCCAATTCTTCAAATCTGCAAGCTCCTCCCTAGTTGGAACACTAGGATCTCTGAATTCTAGCTTTTCTTCATCTCCTGTGATATATCCTATCAAATCTTTGCTCATAAGATGAGCTTCCATCCTTATAGACCATGCAGGATAGTTCTCTCTATCCTGCTTCTCAATTTGGAGACTATCTCCCATCTTTACTTCACCTGTAGCTTCAAATCTTTAACCTTTACAGATAATGAATGTACCTTTACTTCGAATGTTGCTCCTTCTGATCCTTTTGATGCTCTTTGTATGTCTTCCTTTGATCTTTCTTCACACTTTGACCTTTTGCACCTTCGAAATGTAAAGTTTTGTATTTCTGCAATAGTTGGAGTCTCCTTCACTTCAATTTTGACACAACCTGCTCTGATACCACTGATGGAGAGTGTTAATCTCCAAAAGAACAAGTTGACCTTGAATTTAGATCACCTCTATATCAAGATCAACTTTAGACTCCACCAAACTTAGAGATTATTCACCAATTTATCAGAAAATTGATTATTCTGAAAAATTCAACTTCTTCAGAAAAGTCTGCTGCAGATTAATCACTCATTGACTAATCAATCCTGTAAAGTTTTTTATAAAACTTTTCACACCATTTCGCCTTAAGGTTGCGCAACTTTACCAAGTTAAATCTCTCAGAATAATTGAGTATACTGTGAGAAATGTGTGAAACACTTTACCTATGTCTGAAACTGCTTCCTTGCAATGACGACTTTGACACCTGCAACTTCTTAGCACTGGTTCTCCCAACTCTGAACCCGTTTGATCAAGATCTTCTAGCCATAGATGGCTTACCTTCCAACTTAGATTTTGAGCCCTCACTTGTGTAAAACTTTACACTGTGGACTGAGCACTGACCATTTCTTTGAAGATGAAATGTGCGCAAGATTTTACGACTCTTAGAACATTCTTACATATGAATGTTCCTAATCAAAATTCTCTCAGTCTGATTACAATTAACCTCTCAAATTCTAGCCATAGATAGATTAGCTATGGACTTAGATACGTGCAGAAGGATTTCTCAAAAGATTAAACACAGAAGGAGCAGACTGCTAAACATCGGGCGCAAATTCTTCGATTTCTTCAGAAAATTACATACTAGTGAGGATGGATGATTCACTCACTTACAATGTGTCTAATGACACTAATTTCTCTCTCCCTATTCTCTAATCTTCTTCTGCTCACTTTGCCCCGACATTTTCCAACATATTTATAGATGAATATATACAAGTGTATGACTAAACAAAGGTATAAGTCAGCTAATGTACATATGTGTACATGTCTTTGGATTTTCTGAATATGCCCTTCCTTCAACCATCTGACTTTGTTTTCTTCTTGACTTCTTGACTTCATTTCTCCATAATCCTTCAATTGATGATTGCCATGCACCAACAATGGACACAATCAGCGGTCAGGTGGGTTGCATCAGCGGCCAAATTAGCACGACACCCTGCGGTGCTCATCCTTCCAAACTTGTTGCGGACTGGCCTAGATTAACGTTAAAGAACGAATCACTTCCTAATGGGCAGGTCACGCAAGTGTTGGATCTCCCTTCTTTTCCAAAGCAGAGTGTCCATCCGACCTCTCAACCTCAACCACAACAGAGTCAACCACGACGAAGGAACCCCGACCGACGGCAGTATCAGAAGACACAACACGGAAGGCAGTTTAGGCCACCCAAAGGAAGCGGCACCAGACAAATATGGGTGCCAAAAGGACAAAAAGCACCGAAGAACTCCAACCAAGCAGAGATCGACAAGAAAAAGGCAAGGCAGAAACAGAATCAGTATCCACCATCCCCTCGACCTTCTTCTACAGGTCCGAGCATTCGACAAATTTGGATCGCCAAGAAATACCTTACCCATAGACCCACACCCACGCAGATTTGGGTACCCAAACCATGTATCATAGCTCAACCCTTAAGCCATGTAATACATACCCCTCACAAATCTTTCCATCCCTCAACACCACCACACCCGATACTACCTTTGACCCCTCAGCAGAAACCCACCACCCACTCAAGGACTCTTAGGAAATGGATACCGAAGAGTGTCCAACCGTTTTCCCCTAACCCATTGTCTAACAAAACTACCCCCCCGACTAACATACAACCTTGTACTAAATCACTAACCTTTAAACCTTGTAAAAATTCACCCACCATCATCACACATCACTCATAATCTCATCTCATCAAGAAATGTATGCTTAATCTGAAACGTGTAGGTGTCTAGAGACCTGCACTAGTGCTGCAAGAAGCATTGCATCCACCACATCACAGCACTTGGCTACACGGGTTACGCATCAGTTATGGAAAGGGATTGCGGTCTCACTTTAATGGGATCATAATTAATTTCCATGCTAATGTGTTAATCTTTTGTAGCAGATCTTTTTCATTAACGCATCAGTCATCATGCAAACCGACGAAGGACCATCAGGAGCAGGCCCCAGCGTAGCGGCAGTGCCCCTCAATGTTTTACGAGCAGAATCCCACCCGACTGCTCCACCGCCAGAATTCCAAGGATTTCCAGGGCCCATGCCTATCGACAACCCACCTATGGGCTACACAGAAAAGATACACCGTAACTCTCATTGGTTTCAGGGACTTGCAGGACCCTTAGCGGACGCGGATTTCATATTTGAATCTACTTTGACATTTGATGACCGCACTTGGGGAAAATACCAATTCTTCTACAGAGAGTTCGAAGCCCTACAGAACACCCAGGATTTAACTCACGTTTGGGCCAGAGCAGGCTTCACGGAGTATTTCAGTGATCCTCTGCCCAAACCTGACTTTTACAGGTGTTATTATTTAATCACTACTTTGCTGGCCTCAGAGAATAAGGATATCCCCGGAACTTTTATTTTGCCTTCTTTAGTGGATGATCAACCCTACAAAAGGTTTTACCTCAAAGGATTTAATCAGAGCAGCCATCAAAATTCATGGCACCCACACACCCACAGATCGAGAAAGATTAATTCGAGACCCTATGAAACGTGGGGATGTCACTAAGTGGGAGGAGATCTCAGCAATTACACCTGAGCTGTCAAAGCCGCTACGGATATGCATGCAACATTTTGCATTCCCCGCTCAGGACAGATTTACCATGCCACACAAAAGAATATGGTTTGGATTGTACTTAGCGTGCACGGGACCTCAGACTGTTGATCTGGCAAGCTGGATCATTGATCAAATGTATTTGGCACAACACAGATGGGAACACAACAAGTGCTTAATGGATGTTGTGCGCTGACAAGAATTTTTTATATGTGCTTGGCTTATGACTTGCCAATTGAACGTGCATTAACAGGAGAAGAGCTGAAAGCATTCAAAGGAACGACGAAGAAAGCCAGGAAGCCCAGCAGAACACGGGCAGGTAAGCACATGAGAGGCACTATTCCTTGCCTTCAAGTGCCAGAGTCACCATCACCACAACCCTCTCCAGAGCAATCACCAACAGAAGCCGCTCCCACAGTACAACCTATTCGCATAAGGTTGTCTAGACCAGTGGTCACGGAGGGCACTACTAGTGTCGCTGCACCTCAGGCAGCTGCAACCATAGAACCCACCACCACTTCAGCAGAAGCTCCCACCACTATTGGTGCGGAAGCCTTTTCTTTCCCAATACCACACATGGAGGCAGAACCAATAAACACAACATTCGATTTTGAGATGCCAGATGCATTCTCAAATGAATTCCAGTTTTCAGAGGCACAGATGTTCTCCCAAGAATATGAACGCCCCAGTTACCCTACCACACTGCGGGATCTGCCACAGGGACAAGTTGTGTCTAGCTCCGATGAGGAACGAACAGCCACCGATGATGACGAAGGTGATGACGAAGCCAGCCAGGGCACGCATGATTCCCAAGAACAAGGACAGACAGACGGCCAAGGCCAACAAACTGATGCACACGGTGACACCAGCACGCACGAAGAGGAGACTTTCGAAGCCGCAGCTTACACGCTGGCAATCAAGAAATTATATCGTACGATGGAGAAAGTCTCGGCACGGAAGAAATTGACTGAAGCAGAGAGCCAGGCCCTAATCGAACAAGAACTAGTCTCCGGAGGATTTGAAGAAGTCTACATCAGAGGGTTCAGAGAACTAGTCCAATCCATCGGCCCGGTCGAAGCACTGAGGTATTTACAAAGGAAGCCACTCCCCCAATACGACCCTCACAGAGTTCGACTGCTATCGAAGCCCGGTGAATATATTCGAGTTCCGGTAGGTGCTCAATCATCCCACCAGGCACAAGATGCACGCCTACGGCCGGAAAGATCCTTCACCGAAGAAGCTATCCTAGTAGACTCCCCGCCACGTACTACCGTTGTACATACTACCACTATCCTTGAAATAACATCCACACCATCTACTCCTCTCTCACCTCATGTTTCACCAACCCATCCGGTATCCCCCGCACACGCACTTGCTCCTCCCACATCCACACCAGTCCACGGCAACATAGCCACACCCTTTGCCCTGCCCGTTCATGCCACCATGCCCCCACCCACTCCTCCGCATCTACATGTTAACCCCTTCACCCCTTCATCCTTCCCATCCTTTCCCCCACCTTTAAGACACCCTTTCACCTTTCTAATCCCACTAACCTTCTCACCAGTTTCACCTCCTCATCCCACCATAACCCCTCTATCCCCTTTTCACCAAGCTACTCCAGCCATCCCCCCTATAAATTACTCTACATTTGTAAATCCCGTCTTCACACCTACACAACCACCCACTTACATACCGCTTTTCACAGTCACCGCACTGTTGGATGTGATGGCTGGATGCACTCAGGAGATCAAGTTGGTGCTGCAAATCCTGCTTCACACCTGCCCTCCTTTCTCTTCAGATATGTTTAGGAGACTCCTTGAGCTTCCAAATGACACCAAGAAACTATATATGTGCTTTACAAATTAATTGTGTAATGACCAAATCAAAACAGATGATTTTGAACCTTCACAACTCCAAAAACTTTCTATTCCTGTAATGACACCTGCTCAGTCTTAAGCTTAGTGTGACCAGTACACTTGCAATTGGATTAATTCCTTCTGGGAGTATTAAATTAACTTAACAAGCTACCATTAGCAAGTTAAATCACTCCAATTAACAAACTATACACTGAGCATGATCTTTAGCAAAATCAGAGACACCCCCGACTTTTTAGGAACTACACAGAAAAATACCAGTGACTGCCTCGACTGTGATTTCTCCCAATTGGCTGAATAGAATGACTTGAAACTTTGTAGTGTTGTAGAATACTTTGAGTTGGTTCCAATGAGCTTTGAATCATCCAATTTGGTTCAGTAGATCTTGAGATATGCCTTTCTGAAGTTGACAGACTTTGAGGTAGATGACTCAGAGAAAACAGAGTTGAGAAGTATGAATGTATCTATTGATTAATGTAAATGTACAAGCTCATTAGCATGCCAAGCATAGCTAAATGAGGTGTAGTGGTGTAGGCTATGAATTAGCACTAACACACACTCAATTACAATGAGTGATAGACCTCGGGAGTTGCACTGAATGAGAGAGAGTAGCCCGCGAGTTTTTCCTTAGTCTTTTATAAGTCATCACTTGAGATTTGAATTTCAAATTCAAATGTAGGCTCCCTCAAATCTCTCATCTAAACATATGGAGATATTCTCTCCATTCATACCTTTCAAATTCCACGACTTTTGAAGGTAGGTGTGATTACAAGAAGTCATATTGACTTTTTACATAAAGTAAAATGTAACTAAGCATAGGCATGTGTTCCTATGGTCTTCTTTCAAATGAAGTCTTCATGAATTAATCCAAACTCTTGTAAAACCTTCAAGGTTGATATCCAATGCTCTTCAAGGTACAAGACAAAGCCAAGTGTGAAGGCTTGTTTGCACCAACAGCTCCCCCTCAAGCCAAACACTTTGGCTCAAGTCTTCATCTCTAGTCTTCAATGATTTCCTGCAATCCAATCATGGATTTAAACCTGCATAGTTTGCTCCCATCCAAAGCTTTTGTAAGCAAATCTGCACATTGTATATTAGTACACACATATGATAATTGAATTTCCTTGCTAAGTAATTTCTCCCTCACATAGTGGTAATGAACCTCTATGTGTTTTGTCCTAGCATGATACACAGGATTAGCTGCTAGGTGAAGTGAACTTGTGTTATCACCAAATATGATTGGTGGCCTTGTGTATAGGCCCAATTCTGAATATAGTAGCTTCAACCATATGGCTTCTTGAGTGGCATTGGCTAGCCCTCTGTATTCTGCCTCAGTAGATGATAGAGCCACTGTGGGTTGTTTCTTGGATGACCAAGAAATTGGTTTATCACCTGCAAAGCATATGTAACCAGATGTACTCCTCCTGTCATCCTTGCAACCTGCCCAATCTGCATCTGAGTATACTTTGATATCAATGTCTGATGAATATGGAAAGTACAACCCATGATTTTGTGTTCCCTTTAGATACTTTACTATCTTCTTAGCTGCCTCCAAATGTGGTACTCTTGGCTTATGCATAAATTGGCTAAGTACACTAACAGCACATGATATATCAATCCTGGTTAAGGTAGCATAATTAAGACTACCTACCAAACTTTGGTAACCTGTAATATCCTTGAGTTCTTCTCCTTCATGTGCACTGAGTTTGTGGTTGACTTCCATAGGAATGTTTGAGACTTTAGCTTCCTGCAAATTAAACTTCTTGACCATGTCCTGAATGTACTTCTTTTGAGTAATAAAGATACCTGAATTTGTGTAGACCAATTCAAGTCCTAGGAAGTACTTCAATAATCCAAGATCATTGATCTTGAATTCCTTCATCATTTGACTTTTGATGTGTCTAATTCCTTGAACATCATTTCCTGTAATAATGATGTCATCAACATAGACACACAAGTATATTACCTCTGAATTGTTCTTCTTTATATAAACAATGAAGTATCTGCTTTACTCATCACAAATCCTTGATCCAAGAGATAGGTTGTCAACCTGTAATTCCATGCTCTAGGTGCCTGCTTCAATCCATACAGAGCCTTCTTTAATTTACAAACATGATTTACCTTATTGGGATCCTCATAGCCAGGTGGTTGTGACATGTAGACCTCTTCAGATATCCATCCATTCAAGAATGCATTCTTCACATCCAATTGGTACATGTTCCAATTCTTGGATGCAGCTACACTCACCATAATTCTGATAGTTGGCATCTTGGCCACAGGAGAAAATGTCTCCTCATAATCAATGCCTTGGGTTTGTGCAAAACCCTTGGCTACCAACCTAGCTTTATACCTGTTTATTGTACCATCTGAGTTCCTCTTGAGTTTGTAGATCCATCTGGATCCTATCACCTTCATGGAGTCCTTCTTGGGTACCAAGTCCCAAGTATCACTCTCCTTGAGAGCCTCCATTTCTTCATCCATAGCTTCCTTCCATTCTGGTTTAGTAATAGCTTCCTCAAATGTACCTGGTTCTTCATTCAAGATATCCTTTGCAAGATATACAGAGTGCTTGGTTACAAGTGAAGTATCATACCCATACCTAATAGGTTTCTTCTTTTCTCTTGAAGATCTCCTCATAGCTTGAGTTGAGGATTCTGGATTGTCTTCAAGTTGCTTCATCTTGGTCTTTCCTTTGGATTTCCAAGCCTTGAATTCTTCAATGTTGATGGTGTCTTCATCCTCTGAACTTGTGTCCTCCTTCTGAGTTGGTTCTTGCCTGATAAGCTTTGGAAAGTCTTCTTCCATATCATAAGGTAGGCTAACTTTCCTGCACTCATTTTCATACCATGAATCATTTTCATCAAAGATGACATCTCTGCTTACCTTGAAGCCTTTGTTTGAGGGGTTATAGAACCTGTATCCTTTCTGATTCAAATCATAACCAATGAAAATACACTTTTCAGCCTTAGGGTCTAGCTTTCCCCTTACCTGTGAGGGAATATGCACATATGCAACACACCCAAAGATCTTGCAATGATCCAGAGATGGTCTCTTACCATGCCAAGCCTCATAGGGTGTCATTCCATCAAGAGTTTTTGATGGCAACCTGTTGATTAAGTATGTGGCAGTAGATACACTCTCTACCCAAAGATAATTTGGTAGTTTCTTCTCATTAAGCATAGACCTAGCTGTCTCTACAATGAGTCTATTCCTCCTTTCAGCTACCCCATTTTGTTCAGGTGAGTACCTTGTGGTAATCTCCCTCTTGATGCCTCTTTCCTGCAAAAAGTCTTCAAAGTCATTGGAGAAGTATTCTCCACCACCATCTGACCTTAGCCTCTTCAAATGTCTACCTGTTTGATTCTCAACTAATGCAAGATACCTTTTGAAACAATTAAATACTTCATCTTTATGTTTCATGAAGTACAAGACAGTCCATCTGCTATAGTCATTAATAAAGGACACATAGTACCTTGATCCAGATATGGATGGCTCCTTGCTTGGTCCCCAAACATCTGTATGTACCAATTCCAAGTAGTCTTCATGCATAAAACCTTTTTTTGTATATGGCAATCTGTGTGACTTACCAAATTGACAAGCCCCACACTTGTATATCATGTGTTGCTTGGATACATTAGGTATCCCAAGCACACATTGATCCCTACTCATTTGCTTTATGGTCCTCTCTCCAATGTGACCTAATCTCTTGTGCCACATCTCCAATTCTGATAGGGTTTGGTCCTTGTAGTTGTATAATGCAATATTCTTAGTATCCTCAAGTTCAAAGGTAAATAATCTACCTGATTTCTCTCCCTTGGCTATCCTTCTGAATCCATGTCTTGGATCCTCCACATATGCACCATGTTGAGTGAACCTGACCTGTAGACCTTTTTCAACAATCTGACCTACACTCATCAGATTCTTGGTGATTGTTGGAACATACAATACTCTGCTTAGTAAATTCTGATTACCATCACTTGTTTTGACATTGCCTACTTTAACCACTGAATGTTTAGTGTCATCACCTGTCTGCACTTGGTGCTTGCCTTTGGGTTCTTCCAAATCAGAGAGTAAGGCAACATTTCCAGCTACATGATTAGAGCAACCTGAATCAATATAGAACAAATGATCATCATTGATACCTGATTTAGATGTCATGTTCATAATCAACAAGGAATCATCTTGATCCTCTGCATAATTGTTGTAATCCTTTCTGTTTCTGTATCCACCTTGATAATTGCTATTGTGATTGTAGCTATTGTTGTAATTATTGTTGTAGCCATGGTAGCCTTGAGATTGATTGAATCTGCCTCTGCCTTGAGAGTATCCTCCTCTTTGGTGACTTCTTCCTCTTTGGTTCTTGTAGTTTTTGTAGCATTCATCTGTAGTATGGTTAGACAAGCCACAAATATTGCATGGAGATTGGTTATAGGGTCTCCCCCTACCTGACTTACCTCCTCTGCCCCTACCTCTAGATGATCTACCTCTCCCTGCATAGTTTGCTTGGGAGGTGGATCCTTCTTCATCAACCTTCTTGCTTTTACCCTTGTCTTTAGACTTCTTATCAGTATATAGGGCAGAGGGATTGTTACCTTTTGATTGCTCTCCATTCTTTGTGATCTTTGCTTCATGTGTGAATAGTTATCCAATCAGAGTTGTTAGATCAGGTGCTTGGATGTCCATGTACAAGTCCATTGCAGTGGTGAAGCTCTCCCACTTGTCATCTGCCTTTAGTCCATTGATCACTTGTCTGACTATTTGCTCTTCCTCAATTTCTTCTCCAACACTTGCAAGTTGATCTGCAATGTCTTTGACTTTGGTGACAAAATCTGAGACACATTGTTTTGATTGCTTCCTAAGAGTTGTAAACTCAATCCATAGCTGATTCTTTCTGGCCCTTGTGCTTGATGAGAAGTATGTTGACAAGGTTTCCCAAGTCTCTTGGGAAGTCTTACAGTTTCTTACATGAGGTAGAAGGAAATTAGAGATAGAGTTTAGAAGATATGACCTTGCCAAAGCATCTTTAGCACACCATTGGTTGAGTCTCTCATGTTCATCCTTTGTAGGTAGGCCTCTGGTTTTGAATGAGGGCAACTCCTCATCTCCTGATATGTATCCATACAAGCTTCTCCCTTGTAGATAGGTCTTCATTCTCAATGACCATGCCTGGTAGTTATTTCTATCCAATTTGTCAATGAAGGAAGGGAAACCATCACCCATGATTACCTTATTTGCTCTGATACCACTGTTGGATGTGATGGCTGGATGCACTCAGGAGATCAAGTTGGTGCTGCAAATCCTGCTTCACACCTGCCCTCCTTTCTCTTCAGATATGTTTAGGAGACTCCTTGAGCTTCCAAATGACACCAAGAAACTATATATGTGCTTTACAAATTAATTGTGTAATGACCAAATCAAAACAGATGATTTTGAGCCTTCACAACTCCAAAAACTTTCTATTCCTGTAATGACACCTGCTCAGTCTTAAGCTTAGTGTGACCAGTACACTTGCAATTGGATTAATTCCTTCTGGGAGTATTAAATTAACTTAACAAGCTACCATTAGCAAGTTAAATCACTCCAATTAACAAACTATACACTGAGCATGATCTTTAGCAAAATCAGAGACACCCCCGACTTTTTAGGAACTACACAGAAAAATACCAGTGACTGCCTCGACTGTGATTTCTCCCAATTGGCTGAATAGAATGACTTGAAACTTTGTAGTGTTGTAGAATGCTTTGAGTTGGTTCCAATGAGCTTTGAATCATCCAATTTGGTTCAGTAGATCTTGAGATATGCCTTTCTGAAGTTGACAGACTTTGAGGTAGATGACTCAGAGAAAACAGAGTTGAGAAGTATGAATGTATCTATTGATTAATGTAAATGTACAAGCTCATTAGCATGCCAAGCATAGCTAAATGAGGTGTAGTGGTGTAGGCTATGAATTAGCACTAACACACACTCAATTACAATGAGTGATAGACCTCGAGAGTTGCACTGAATGAGAGAGAGTAGCCCGCGAGTTTTTCCTTAGTCTTTTATAAGTCATCACTTGAGATTTGAATTTCAAATTCAAATGTAGGCTCCCTCAAATCTCTCATCTAAACATATGGAGATATTCTCTCCATTCATACCTTTCAAATTCCACGACTTTTGAAGGTAGGTGTGATTACAAGAAGTCATATTGACTTTTTACATAAAGTAAAATGTAACTAAGCATAGGCATGTGTTCCTATGGTCTTCTTTCAAATGAAGTCTTCATGAATTAATCCAAACTCTTGTAAAACCTTCAAGGTTGATATCCAATGCTCTTCAAGGTACAAGACAAAGCCAAGTGTGAAGGCTTGTTTGCACCAACACGCACTTGACACGTCCAATGACATGGACATATCACCATCCACCTCACCAGCACCCACTCCACTCACAGCACCATCATATTTAGGTACGTCACAATTTTCCACGATCACCACTGCATCCACCTTCCCAACCCCATTCCCCATTCCCGCTGCATCTACTTCCACTGCATCATCACTTAGCACTTCATTACTATTATCGCCCATCATAGACACTGCACTTCAACAAATGTTCACATGCATGACACAAGTACGAGATGAGTTTGCATCTCTTGGCATCAACTATCAACAGCTGCAGAGGACGATAAATGAATTACAGTCGCAGCTCAATTCATTATCAATCGAGAATGTCTCGTTAAATACGCGACACCAAGAACTAAGAGAGGCATATCATAAGTTAGAGCTAGAAAGTGAAGAGAAGACAAAAGAAGCCACTGCTGATCTGGACAACCTGCTTCGGGCCCAAACAATTAGGAACGCGACGCTGACCAGAAATATGGGCCTACTCAGGAGGCACCTAGCCGCAGCCCAGGAGGAGAACGAGAGACTCCAAGCGCAGAATAGAGAAAATTTGGAAGCGGCACTGGACCACCCTGAACAACCATTAAGTCCGAGCAGATTCAAGGCAATCCCATCTGAATCGATGCGGATGTTGCTAGATGACCATGTTCGATTGCTAGAGGACTATGATCGAATGAACGAAGAACATCAGAAGCTAAAAGAAGATCACAAGTTACTACAGCTCAGAGAACCGGCACCACAACAACTACGAGTGGCAGCAGAAGTACCATAACCTGTGGACCCCTCTCCTGAACTCATAGAGGAACTAAACGCTTTACGGGCCCAGGTAACCACTCTCCAATCACGCATAGATGTATACGAAGCACCACCACGGCCTGATTCCCCACCGGAGATCCCAACTGACGACGAAAACATAACCATTCCGGTGGAGGAAACGTTTGAAGAAGCATACGAGCCAATACCCATCCCAGGCGGACAAGTCGCGGCCGAAGGCCAGATGACCTATGAACTTCCGACCCCCGCATGGATGAAGACTGTGGAGGAGATTGGAACAACGCACATGCTATGGCCATGATAGAAGAACGAATTTTGCAATCTCCCTACTTTGCTCAATTGGCCCCACGCAGGTACATATCCGGGCATGAGCTTCAATACAAACCTTACTTCATGCTAATGGCCGAATACCAGCTGGCCATAGAAAAGCGAACTGGCAAGAAGCCATCACATGCAACCCAGTTCGAGCCTGAAGACTTGCCACTGGATGCGCAACAAGGCACTATTTATCAACCAGATTGGCGTACACGTCTTTTACAGGAGTACCCAGAAATGATGAGCACATGGGTGAAAGCGCCCTTACACTTAAAGTATAATCCTTGCTGGGACCAGTACCACGACGCCGCTCCTAGACTGCATTCGCTATCAAAGTACAAAACAATAGGCAGTGCCAGGATTGGCTGAATCACCCCTACTTCAAGCCACCTATCGAGTTGCCCACCGTTGGCTATATGATGGCCACAATCCGTCACTGGCTCCCTCGCCTTAAGCATATGGATGATATCGCAGCGCATATGACTGTCAAGATATTTGACATGATGCAAATGATATTTAAAGTCTTCCGGAGAGTCAAAGCACCGCATGTAAACACCCCGGGATTTGAGCATGGTAACTTTGACCTAGTATACGACATGAGCACAACGCCATCGCTCCGGGTGTGTTATGCCTGGCACTGTAGGATAAAATACCTCCCGGCATGCTACAAACAAACCTTTGAAGAGATGCTCACCACCGGGTTTTGGGAATACCATTCCGAGGTATTCATCAGCAGGCCCACACATTTATTGCAACTTTTTGCCTGTGAACGAATGGTTTATTCCACGCATTATCAACTCCCGCCACCCGACGAACCGCAACCGATCGACTGGGAGAAGCTCGAGGCTGATCTGGCCCGAGGCATTCGAGTATCTGAGCACACCCTCGCTCACGACCTCCTACAAAACTACATCCGGCAGACCGCACAACAAGGTTCTGTCGAGGACGACAGAAGCGAGAGGGAGGGGGGTGTTGGAAGCAGTCAGAGGCACAGTCAGAGGCACAGACGACATGGAAGCATGTAAAGACGGAGCAGGGAGCCAGTCGGATTATTTTTTCAAACAAATATGTTTCTTATTATTTCTTCAAACATCCAACAGTGATTTTCATCACTCTTGTAACATATGTAATATAGACAAAACCCCATTTTGTAATCCATAGCTCCATTTTGTGCAAGCCGAGGAGTCCTCGAGCTTGAGGAGCTTAGGTAGAATGCGCGTACCAATTTTCGTTATTTTTAGACATCGTTTACCCTTCCAAATAGCCTCTAGGACCTATTTTTTAACTAGGCCGGTCACTAGATGTGAAACCGGTCAAAACTAGTCTAGAAACTATAAAAAGAGCTAGAGAGCTCATTTTTGAGGTTGGTTCATTTTGATTAGTGTGAGCTTAGAGCTAGTTTGAGGTTGTAAGAGCATTCTTGAGTAATAGAGCTAATTTCCCACCGTCCATTGTGTCTTGCTTGTCTCTTCTTTGTGTGTGTGTATGTGTGTGTGCATCTTTGTGCTTCTCACCTTCACTCTCACATCATCTCACGTTCACGATCTTCATATCACTCCTACCTCTCCCACGGATTGACATTAAGGAGGTGAAGCTTCTTAACGTGGTACTTACCATTGTGCTAGAGCAACACTAAGTTCCGATACAAGTGATTCAGAAATGTCTTTTAGCATGGAAAGACCCACACGTAGTTCAGGCACTGCTTATTTACAAACACCAGAAGGTCCCTATAAGACACAATTGGAGTATATCAAGACCAACCAATTAGGTGCTCGCATCTATGAGGATGGTCTAAGACGATCAATAGTCCAACTCAAAAATCTTGACCAACCCTTTGGACTTGAACACACCTAGTGGTCAAGTTCAAAGAGGGTGCATACATTGATAAGGAAGGAACCATGTATGTGGTTACCAGCCTACCAGATAGGATAGATGAGTTGGGAAACATCATTCCTGAGAACAAGCTAGGAGACCTAAAGAAAGGAGACCTACGAAGAGAACCCAAGACTCCCACAGGTAAGTCAATTTTGACTAGGATGATCACTCTAGAGTGGATTCCCCAGGACAAAAAAAGCATAGAACTATTCTTGAATAGAGAAATAGAGGAAGCCTTTTGGAGATTCAAGCCAGACCAACCTAGCCCAGTAGTCACCGTCTATGAGTTCAAGCATCCAGAGATACCAGGCCAAGTTGTCTATCTAGATCACACATCTGAGAAAATGTTCTTGGTAATAGAGCAAATAGACATGCATACACTTGGCAGGGTGAATCAAATTTTCCTCCACCAAGATCTAGTGTTTCCCATGGTATCCAAGGAGCAGGAGTATCCAAGGCTCATGAGACCCAAAAGGAAAGAACCAGAGAGGGATCTGAGGTAAGCTTTGCACATACCATGGGTAGGGACCGAGCAGGACATGAAGGTGAAAGAGTTGAACAAGAGAGATATAGAGCACATAGGCATCAAAGAGATGAACATGATTTTTCATTGCCTAGATCCAGGAAGCACTCAAGAAGCCTTAGACCTTCTCAAGTGGTCAAGGCAATGAAGAACTATTTCGACAGATTTGGAGATCCTTATGATCATGTGGCCGAGTTCAAACAAGTGCTAAGAGCTGAACAAGTTGAGGACTTGTTCACCCAGTTAGAGGCATTTGGTTTGACTCTTAAGGGTACTGCCTTAGCTTTGTTTCAACCTCTAAACAATCACAACTATAGAGAGATAGGTCAACTGCTAGAGGAATTCATTGTAGAATTTTCCAAGAGTGGAATTAGGCATAACACATCATCCCTGATCCACAACTTCAAGCAGACACCACAAGAAACAATGCAACTTGCAGGAAGATGATTTAGATAGTACTTAGAAAGATGCCCTATTCCAGAGCTACCCATGCCAGCCAAACAAGTGGCCTTGTTTTTAGATGGTTTACTAAGCACAAAGTTAAGGTCATATGTGTACTCGAAAGAGCCTAGATCCATAGAAGAGTGTGTGCGCATGTGCATAGACATAGAAGACAACTTGGGTGAGGAGTTAGGAGTCTCCAAACTCTATAAGGATTCTGACAGTTCCACTAGCCATACCTCCAAGACCTCCTCTGAGATAGATGATATAGCTGAGCAGGTTGCCAAGAAGCTGGGAGTTCCAAATAGACAAACACCAAGGGTCACCTCATTGAATCAATGTTACAATTGTGGAGGAGACGACATGGCTAATGTTTGTCCAATGATGGCTCATCCCCAAGGAAACCCTAATGCTCTATATTGCACCATTGAGAGGAAATACACAAATTGTACAGCTCAAGATTGTCCATACAATAGGCAGGCTAGCAGACAAAATTATCTGCAACCTTACCAACAAGGTAGGTATCAAAACGGCCACAACAACAATATCAACCTCAATACCAACAACAATATCAGGCACCATACAAGCCACAACCAGTCCTAGGAAACCAACCACCAGCTCGTGCCAATGTGATTCCAGTTAAGTATGCAGTGGGAGAGGAAAACCCTAATAGAGCATTGGTGCCACTAACCCCATTGGTCTCAAAAATGACTCTCATGCTAATAGTTCAGACTACTCCCATGGAGGTAGTCCACAAGCTTATTACACAGAGTCACCAGAGCATAGTGAGGCTTATTCCTATCAGTACGAGACACCACTTATCAAACAAAATTGGGAGCTAGAATACTCCAATGTCATGTATACGAATCCAAATCCTAGGCCCCTATTGAGACAAGTAAGACCACAAGCCCCTAGAGGACCATGTTTTAGATGTTAGGGTGACCATTTCATTCGTGAATGTCCCCACTCAATGACTCCGAGACAAGGAAAAAACATCACCATACAAGGCTTTTGTCCTGAATGCGGCAAAGAACATCTTCCAAGAGAGTGTCCTAGGATTCCCTCTAGTGCACCCAAGGTTACACCCATTAATGTGGTCGGCTTAGTGGCGGAGTCAAGTTCAAGTAGCGATAATGTGGCTCTTGTATAGGCAGCTACTAGGGCACAAGCATTAAAACCGGATAAACCAGTTGTACAATTAGAGCCAAGTGACTCAGGAGAGGCTAGTAAAAGGAAAACAAAAACATGGAAGGATAGCAAGGAGAGAACCAATTGTAAGTGGAATAAAAAGCTATCCAAATTAGAAGAAAGCCTGAAGGATGCAAAAACAAAAATAGAAGACATTGCATCTCAAAGCCCCTCACATGCCGAAGCTCCATTCACACCACCTCATCCCACCCCACCACCCACTGTAAATAGGCCACAACCAGGGTCTGTCCTTGCAAATCCAACCCTAGAAGGCCTAGACATGATGTTCAAGGCCTACCAGGCTCGACTTCAAGAAGGCCCAACAGCTGCAAACCTAGAAAAGAGTTACCCTAGAGAAATTTAGAGATTGATTGGACAAAAATGTGCATGAAAATGGTAGAAGTAGCTCAAGCTATGCTTGAAACTAGTCAAACGTTCAATCAAATAAACTCGGTCAAGCTAGATTTGCATTTCTAGGGCTTACTAGAAAGATTAGAGCGGTTGGTAAACAAGCCCTAGGTTTCTTTACCTCCACACGCTCAACGGGTTGTTGAAAGAGAGATCTCACCACAAATGAAAACTTATGTTCCTGATTCTGTGGAGGAGAAGGATAACCCCCCTCCCATTCCTGAAATTGATGACCTTCATGATCAATTTCCCCAAGACATTCCGTTTATCTATAGAAACAAAACAAAGCAACAAGAAGATGAGAGATTAGATTTTGAATCTAACTTTCTACAAGAGTTGCCACAATTCACAGGCACATGGGAATTTGAATCTCTCCAGACCAGAGCCCCCACCATACTAGTAAGAAATGAAGACTCAGTAGTTCCAAGGAACACTGATGTCATGAAGAACACTAAGGTACAGTGTCATCTGACTGTAGAATTGCTCCTCAAAGCAAAACCTGAGCTATGGAATCATGTGAAGGATCAGGTCCCAGAACTTGATTCCAATATGCCAAAAATAGGCTCTAAGCAAAAAGTTCCAGAGATACCTCTCGAAAAAATAGGAGACATGAGCGAAGGTGAAGAAGGCAATACTTATCTTCCAATCACCTACCAAGATTACACAACCAAAGCAATCTTGGATTTAGGTGTAGGTGTGGCAATTGCGACCACCTCCTTGTGGAAGCAATGGGGTAAACCCGCATTAAGACCAACTAGAATGAAGCTTCAAATGGCGGACGGCCATGTTGAAAGACCTCTAGGATTGCTAGAAGGGACAACTCTAACCACTTTTGGTGTAGATTTTGAACACACTTTTGCTATATGTGACGTTGGCAAAAATAATGTCTATGAGATGATCCTAGGAAGACCTCTCCTATGACAACTACAAATAGTACATGATTGGGGAACGAACTCATTGTACTTGCAACATTTAGGGGTCACGACCTAAGTAAATCTAAAAGATTATACCTTCAAAGATGTACCACCCCTACAGTGGAACCCTATCCACAAGGCACCAGAAGAGTCAATCTCTGTGCATTCTGAAAGTAATTCTGATCCATCTTGGATGCATGAAGATACTCACTTGTGGATGTGCAAGGTCGTAGAGGAAGAGGGAAAGCACCTAAAAACGAGGGCAGAAGGACATTCTCAAGGATAAAGACCAATTGAAGACCCAAACTATACACCGATGATCTTTCCAGATGAGGAATTTGAGCCTCACGGCTGGGCAGAAATCTTGGCTACCATGGACATTGCAATCAATGAAGAATAATGGACACCTCATTGTGATGAGGAGGGTTATGATATTTCAGTGTTCATGTGTCAGCCCTTGCTAGAAGAATGTGACCCTAGTGATTGCATAGAAGAAGAGAACGATGATTATCTAGAGTCCATTGTAATGGATAGTTGCTTTAACTCAAAAAAGCACTATCTAGAAGATGTAGAGTGTTTACCCAAAAAGAAGAAGAACTTCTCACAAGCATTAAAATGTTAAATTCAAAGGAAGGAAGTGAAGGAGGTCAAAAGAAAAAGAAATGAAAAGCAGTGAAACAAGAAGAGGAGGAATCATTGTTTGAGGTACCAAAAAAATTCAAGAAATATGAAGTTGAAGACCGGAAAATTTTGGTACGAATGCCTAAGAGAGAGGCCATCATAGGAGAATCATATGATAATACATAAAAGACAAAAAATTTGTAGTAACCATTGAAGAAAACGAAGAGCGATGTACATACATAGGAGATGACCTCAGTGCAAATTAAGGGAATATAGGGATGTGTTTGCATGGCACTATAGAGATTTGAAGGGAGTAGATCCAAAAATTTGCTCCCATACTATCCCCATGACTGCTGATGCCAAGCCCACCAAACAAAAGCCCTACACATATAATGGCACTTATGCAGCTAAAATAAAAGAAGAAATTGACACGTTGATTGAAGTTGGATTTATCTATGAGATTGAGCATACTAAATGCATGTCCCCCATTGTAGTGGTACCCAAGAAGAATGGAAAATTGCGAGTGTGTATTAACCTTAAAAAGTTAATGCTGCTACGATCAGAGATAGCTATCCGCTTCCAATCACTGAACATTTATTGGAGCGTGTTGCACGCAAGGAAGTTTATAGCTTTCCTGATGGATTTTCAGGTTACAACCTGTTGGAAAATCAAGCTTACACTATGCTTGAGGTGGATTTGATCTACATCGAAGGCTATCACGTCGAAAGAATATCCGTTGGAGAGTTCTTTTTCATATGCTCATTTATTGTATTTTTTTGAGAATATATTTTGATGGCTCATTTACCGTTGTAAAAAGCCTTGAGTTATACACATGTAAAGTTAGAAAGATAGAGCCCAAATCCCACGAATTTGTGGTGGTTGAAGTTGCATTCAATCAAGCAAATCAAGTCACCTAAAAGTAGATCAATCAAGATCTTCACTTTTCCTAGATTGTAGGAAAGTGAATTGATTCCCTCCAACAACCATTCCCACCTTCATTTGAATTCAAATTCAACTTGTAAAACTCGTGGAACACTCCTAGAGTCTATAAAAAGACTTGGAATCACTTGTAAAATACATGGAAGCAATATACATACACTTGTGACCATCATTGTCTTGCTCCTTCAATTTTCTGCATCATCTTCTTCGCCAACAGTAATCTTGCAGAGGCCGCTGCTCTCTCACAAGAGCTCCCGTGGGCACTAGTCCCCTTCTATTGTACCTTTGTTTCTTAATTTAATTCAAGTCCGGGAGAGTAGGCTATTGCCGAACTTCCTTTATACTAAAAAAAAGAGCTCTAAATTGAGTGCAAGAGGACTCATTGGAAAGGTATTAGTGTCTAGTTTATGCCTGTAAATTTTCAAAGGATTTGGTTCAGTAGATTTGGAGAAATATGAGTTTTTCTGCCTTGGGGTCAATCTCTATGTATTCCTGAAAAATAGGAAGTACCACCGGTGAATGTCGCATTCATTTCTATAGCATATTTTGCTTATTCCTTATAATTTTGTGCATTCCATACACTCAAACCTATGTGTATCACTCCCATAAAAGTATTTTTTCTAATTGTAATCACGCTGGTCGCTATGGGCATTTGAAGTTCATTATCTCTTCCATAGATAGTAAGTTTTTGAGCTAGTCGACCCGCGAACCTATCTGTTTTGTATCGACTCATTCTCCTTGATGCTCCAAGGTACATAGTGTGTTTTTTTGCACTTATAGCATGCATATAAGGTTTATTTGAGTCTCCATAAGCTCAAGGGCTGGTCTTGTGCCGGTTGGCTTGACCAAACTTCATCGCTTCGAAACGCACTTTTCTACCTTCGACAAGCTTCTCCAAGTTTCTTTCAGTGGTATCAGAGCTAGATCAAGATGGGTGACGGCTTTCCCTCAATTATCGAGAAGCTTGATCGACACAACTATGCGGCTTGGCAAATCAGAATGGAGGCCTACTTGCAAGGTAGAAATCTTTATGGAATTGTAGCAGGTGATGAAGCTATGCCTATTCCAAGATCCAAAGGAGGACTTACACAAGAGGAGACAGATAAGCTCACAGTTTGGTGCACAAGGGATGCTCAAGCAAGGTCGTACATACTAAACTCTATCTCTGACTTTCTATTACCACATATTAGAGGATGCAAGACATCTCAAGAGACTTGGGATGCCCTGGAGACTTTCTTTTTTGCTAGTACCAAAGCAAGAAAGAATCATCTTTGGAATGAGTTCAACCAAATGAAGAAGACACCTAAACAAACCATCACAAAGTTTGCTACCAAGGTCAAGGAGGTTGCGGATTAGTTAGCATCCATTGGAGAGCTGATTGAAGAAGAGGTCATCATGAGACAAATTCTCAACGGCATTCGAAGTGATAAGCAATGGCAATCCTTCACGACGGCTTACGATCTCACCATGGATGTGCAGACTCCAGACTTCAACATCTTTCTTGGACAACTCTTCAATCAAGAAGCTAACAATAGCATAAAGGAAGGTAACTCTTATCATGGTAGTTCAACTAGTGCCTATATGCAGATAAGAAGGATAAGAAGTAGAAAGGCAAGAAGAAGGAAGAAGATGAAGAAGAGACTTCCCAAGCCAACTTCGGCCAGTCCTAACCTTCGGCCCTGCAAATAAGAATGTGAAAACATCACAAGAAGAAATTGTAAAATCACAAAAATATCACATATTGGTAGGAAGCATGTACAAACAAGATATTGAGGGTGTATTAGCTTGTTGTGTCGATGATGATTAACATAATAGTTGGTTGCAACAAGCTCATGAAGGATTGCTAGGAAATCACTATTCTAAACAATGAACATTGCAGAATCTGAAGCGTTTAGGAGTGTATTGGCCTACATGGATAGAGAAATACATGAGTGGGTTAAGAATTGTCCAATGTGCAGAGAGAGACCACCAGTGGAGCATGCCACCCTTTATCAAGTGTTAGTAATTCCTGATTGGAGTGCCCCATTGGTAGAGTTTATGAGAATGGGAACCTTACCCAAAGAGGCTAGTCTAGCAAAAAGACGAAGCATGGAGCAAGAGGCTTAAGGCTATGCCTTAGTAGGAGACAACCTATACTGAAGAGGCAAAGATGGTCACTTAAGACTGTGCGTTCATGAATCAGACTATTTAAAGGTCTTAGAGATTGCACACAGTGGTGTTGCAAGTGGACACTTCGGTCCTGATCGACTAATCAAGACCATTCTATTCTCAGGACTTTGGTGGCCCACTCTTCATATGGATGCTCATACCTATGTGAAGAAATGTGACACATGCCAACGTGCACAATATCCAGTTAGAAAAGACGAGATGCCTTTGAGGCCAATGATGGGAGGGCGCCCATTTTTGAAGTGGGGTATATACTTTGTAGGTCCTATTAACCCCCCAGCTAGAAACTCCCATGCAGAGTATATTATTGTAGCCACAAATTACCTTACAAAGTGGGTCGAAGTGAAAGCCACAACAAAGAATGATGCGCAGACTACAGCTAAGTTCTTATTTGAAAATGTGTTCACAAAATATGGACTACCAATAGAGTTAGTGAGTGATAGAGGCACACACTTCTTAAATGATTCCTGACAAATGATTAGAACATCCGGAGTCAATGTAAAATACCTTTAGATCTTCTTTATCTAATGTGCTGATTGAATTCATCATCAATGATGTATGACTTTCATTCTGTGTGTCATTTGCATAATTGTAGTAGGTGGTGTTGTAGGATTGATTTTGTCCCCAACTTCTTCCTCCACCTCTACCATAGCCTCCTCTTTGACTTTGTCTACCTCTTTGAAAATTACTTTGATATCTTCCACCTCAGCCTCTGCTATTGTTGTTTTGATTCCGGTTAGATCCTTGTTGGTTGTGCCAACAGTCATGAGCCAAATGATTACTCAATCCATAGATCCAGCAAGCCTTTTTGTTGTTATTCTGATTACCTCTTCCTCTTCCAAAGCCTCTTGCTCTTCCTCTACCAGTGCCTTTACCTCTTGCATAATAAGCTTGAGAACTAGACTCCTCTTCATCCTTTGCTTTACCTTTATCTCCTTTCTTCTTGTTCTTCATGTACATTGCAGAACTTTGTCCTTTATCTCCATCTCCCTTCAAGTCTTGCTCATATGTGAGCATCAAACCAAGCAACTGGTTCAAATCTGGAACATAATGATTTAATGAAAGTTCTGTTGATAAGACAAAAGGTTTCCACCTTTCATCCCCTCTCAAACCTGCAAGTAATTGAGCAATCAATCTGTGATCTTCAACATCTTCATCTATGGATCCAAGACTATCTGCAAGATCCTTCATCTTAGTGACATAATCACTAATACTTTAACTTGGCTTCTTCTTGAATGTTGTAAACTCTGACCATAGACTTGCTTTCCTTGCTTTAGTAGTGCTTTGGAAATGATACTCCAATGCATTCCATATATCTTCAGATGATTCCAATCCTCTGATGTGTGGTAGCAAATGATCAGAGATTGTATTGTAGATGTAGGCTTTTGCACTTGCATCCTTCTTCTGCCAATGCTTTAAAGCATCAAGTTCTTCTTTCTTTGGTCGGCTTTCATCTTCAAATACTGGCTTCTGTTCTTCACCTGTAACATATATCATGAGATCCTTACTCATAAGTAAGGCTTCCATTCTCATTACCCATGCGGGGTAATTGTCTCTGTCCAGTTTGTCAATGGAGATATGATCTGCCATAGTTCTTTCCTTCTGCTGCAACCTGTGAGCTTAAAGGATAAAGGATAATACCTTTTGAAGTTCTTTGTGTATGAGGATAATTTTGAAGTAATCTTTTGATGCCTTGTGTCTTCAAATGCTTCACCTTTCAAACTTTAATAGAAAACTTTACAAAACTTCTCGTACCTTTGTCGCCTTCTGCTCTCGAGAATCTTTCTGCTCTGATACCACTTGTTGATGTATGAAACACCACAAGAAATGAATTAAGGTGACACTAGAACACCTCTATGGTCTCCATTAACTCATTGCCACTCCAAACTTTGAGAAATGATAGCCTAAAGTGAGAACTTTGCTTCTACAGAAATTCCTAGTCACTGAAATGACATACCTTCAGTATTTTGCTAATTTCTCCAAGCTCAAGCATGATTTCTCCATGCAACTTTATAGGCTGAAACTAGAAGAGTAGAGCTTTCCAACAAGCTATCATATGCATCAAACGGATCTCTAGAACTCAAGTTATGGCTCTCACAAGATGACCCTGTATGACCTTCCAAAACTAGAAATTTTACCTGTTTTAGTAAGAGCACCTGTTTAAAATTAGAATTCGATGCCTAGCATCGACTTGCAACGAGAATTTGATGTCGGGCATCGACTTGGGATGTTTTTGGCCACTTTTCAGCAGGGATTCGATGCCGGGCATCGACTTCCCGCATAAAGTCTTGATCTTTTGGACACCAAAACTATAGGTGATTTCATGCACACTTACAATATGACTTATCAACTGGAATTCGATGCCAGGCATCGAGTTGCTCCAACAACATCATGTTTTTCAAACACTTCAGTACTGAATGAAAAATATAAATGAAAATATGACTTATCAGCAGAGATTCGATGCCAGGCATCGAGTTGCTTGGAAAACTTGATCTTTTTAACTCATCACACAGTAGGTAATTATGGAGATGATGGAGAGAGGCTCATACACAGAACTTTACTCAGTTCTTCTCATAACTATAAAAAACTCAGAAGTTTTACAGATGCTTTCTCACTCAGAGAAGCCCGACTATACTCAGTCATACAAAAATGAGTTCTTCTCACTTTCTCATTGTCTTCCTCCTTCTTCTTCTCTCCGCGTCAGTTCATACTAACTAACTTATATAGACTTTCTCATTCTCGTGATTTTAAAAAGCTTCTAGAACTAAAGTAAACTAACTTTACAAATATGATACATTTGTGAATTTGTCCCTTCACATAGGCATGGGGTTTTCTTCTAAAGCTTTGACCTTCAAATATATGTCCAATTAGTGAGTGTTTCTCCAACAGCTCCCCCTCAATCACTAATTGACATTCCCTGTTTCTTCATATCATCTTCTTTTCTTTTACTCCTGCCATGCTTTTGAATGTGCTGGTCTTCACACCATCCAAGCTCTTTGTCATTATGTCTGCTAACTGATCTTTAGTAGAAATGTACTCCACTTCAATCTCCTTCTCCATTACCTTTTCTCTGAGAAAATGATACTGTATCTCTATGTGCTTTGTCCTTGCATGAAATACTAGATTTGCTGCAAGATAAAGTGAACTCATATTATCTCCATGTATTGTAGGTGTACCTTGATCAATGCCTAAGCTCTTGAACAGTGTCTGCATCCATATGACTTCCTTAGCTGCTTCCACAAGTCCTTTGTACTATGCTTCAGTTGATGATAATGCTACTGTATGTTGTTTCTTTGAACACCAACTTACAAGCTTATCACTATAGGCTCTCAACTTCAAATCTGATGTAAAAGGATAATATAATCCTTCCTTTATAGTTCCTTTGATATATCTGAGAACTCTTTGACCTGCAATCCAATGTGGGTCCTTTGGACAATGCATGAATTGTGAAAAAACTCCCACTGCATAACTAAGATTAGGTCTTGTTAGTGTAGCATAAATCAAACTACCCACAAGAGATTGATACTTCCTCATATCTTTGTATTCTGCACCATCATATTTACTGAGCTTGTGATTAACTTCAAGTGGAGTTGAAGCTTCTTTGCAATTTTCCATATCAAACTTCTTCAACAAGTTCAGAAGATACCTTTCTTGTGACACATATATGCCATGATCTGTATAAGTAACTTCCATTCCAAGAAAGTATGATAACTTTCCTAGGTCACTGATCTTGAATTCTTTTTCAAGTAATCTCTTTACCTCCTTGATTCCTTCATCTGAAGTACCTGTGATTATAATGTCATCTACATAAATACAAATGTAGATTGTACCTTCCTCTGTTCTTCTGATAAGTAGACTTGGGTCTGCTTTTGAACTTTGATATCCAAGATCATTGAGATACTTCACCAGTCTATAGTTCCAAGCTCTTGGATCTTGCTTCAATCCATACAATGCTCTTCTCAACCTGCAAACAAAATTTGGATACCTGGAATCTATAAACCCTTGAGGTTGTTCCATGTATACCTCATCTGATATGTATCCATTCAAGAATGCATTTTTTATATCCAATTGACTTAGAGTCCATCCTTTTGAAGCTGCAATAGCAATGATTGTCCTTATAGTTGACATCTTAGCTACGGGACTGAATGTCTCATCATAATCTATGCGATAGGTCTGGGCATAGCCTTTCACCACCAATCTAGCTTTGTATCTGGCTATACTTCCATCTGCAAGCTTCTTCACTTTATAAACCCATTTATTTCCAATAACTTTCTTACCATTTGGTTTAGGAACAAGTTCCCATGTCTTGTTCTCCTCCAGTGCATTGAACTCTTCCTTCATTGCTTCTTCCCATTGCTTCTTACCTTTAGCTTCATTATAGTTCTGAGGTTCTTCATCATCTTTGACCATATATGCATAGTTCTTCTGAGTTATGTAAGAAGTATCATAAGAATACCTTTCTGGTTGTCTTCTAGTCCTGCTTGACCTTCTTGGTTCACATTCTTCATATGTGTCTTGATACACCTCTTCATCAAATATAGGAGCTTCTTCATTTCTTCTTGTTAATCCACTTGTGGATGTACTTGCTTGCATATAGTCTTCATCTCTATTTACCTGCACAATTGATTTTCCTTTCTCACATCTTCTTACCTCTTCTTCAAATTCTTCAGCTGTATGACTTTGATCTGCATACCAACTTTTCTGTTCATCAAATGTAACATCTATAGAAACAAGAAATTGTTTTGTTAGAGGATTCCACAACCTGTAACCCAGCTGCTTTTCATCATAACCAATGAACACATATTTTTCTGCCTTTGGTTCAAGTTTATGCCTAAGCTGTGATGGCACATAAGCATATGCAATTGATCCAAACACTCTACAATGATCTAGTGTTGGTTTCTTACCCCACCAAGCTTCATATGGAGTCATTCCATTCAGAGCTCCACATGGTAATCTATTCACAAGATATGTAGCTGTATTTACAGCCTCAGCCCAAAGATAATTTGGACAGTTCTTCTCCTTTAGCATAGCTCTAGCAAACTCAACCAAAGTCCTGTTCCTTCTTTCTGCTACACCATTTTGTTGTGGTGTATACCTACAAGTTATTTCTCTCTTAATACCTGCATTCCAAAGATAATCATTGAACTCTTGGGAGAAATATTCTCCCTCTCCATCAGACCTCAGTCTCTTAAGCTTTTGACATGTGACTCTCTCTGCATATGCATGAAAATGCTTGAAAGCTCCAAAAACTTCTGATCTTTCCTTCAAAACATATAATGTTATCCATCTTGTAGCATCATCAATGAAAAGAACATAATACCTTGAGCCACTGATAGATCCTTCTTTTGTTGGTCCCCATACATCTGTATGAATGAGCTCAAGTACTCCATCATGTTTGACACCTTTCTTTTGAAATGGTAACCTGTGTGCTTTACCCATTTGACATGCTTCACATTTATAAACCATATGTTGACTTTGCACATTTGGTAATCCTAGTACAGATTGATTAGCAACCATAGCTTTAATTCCTCTTTCATTAAAGTGACCTAATCTCTTATGCCAGAGATCAAGTTCTGTAATCACTGCTTCACCATGTGTGAGCAAAGCTTGACCAATGTTTCCTTGCACTCTTAAAGTAAAGAGTCTACCTTCTTTCTTACCAGAGACAATCTGATTATATCCATTCTCTGGATCTTCCACAAATACTCCTTCATTTGTAAACCTGACTTGAAAACCTTTTTCAACTATCTGTCCCACACTAATCAAGTTTTTAGGTATTGTAGGAACATACAAAACATTGGTTAGCAAATCTGCTCCACTCTTGCATTTCACTTTCCAATTGAATGTACACTATGTCTTGTATTATCACCAGTTTGAACTGTGTGACTCGAAATACCTTTTTCCAATTCTGACATCAATTCTATGTTTCCTGACAAATGATTAGAACATCCGGAGTCAATGTAAAATACCTTTAGATCTTCTTTATCTAATGTGCTGATTGAATTCATCATCAATGATGTATGACTTTCATTCTGTGTGTCATTTGCATAATTGTAGTAGGTGGTGTTGTAGGATTGATTCTGTCCCCAACTTCTTCCTCCACCTCTACCATAGCCTCCTCTTTGACTTTGTCTACCTCTTTGAAAACTACTTTGATATCTTCCCCTCGGCCTTTGCTATTGTTGTTTTGATTCCGGTTTGATCCTTGTTGGTTGTGCCAACAGTCATGAGCCAAATGATTACTCAATCCACAGATCCAGCAAGCATTTTTGTTGTTATTCTGATTACCTCTTCCTCTTCCAAAGCCTCTTGCTCTTCCTCTACCAGTGCCTTTACCTCTTGCATAATAAGCTTGAGAACTAGACTCCTCTTCATCCTTTGCTTTACCTTTATCTCCTTTCTTCTTGTTCTTCATGTACATTGCAGAACTTTGTCCTTTATCTCCATCTCCCTTCAAGTCTTGCTCATATGTGAGCATCAAACCAAGCAACTGGTTCAAATCTGGAACATAATGATTTAATGAAAGTTCTGTTGATAAGACAAAAGGTTTCCACCTTTCATCCCCTCTCAAACCTGCAAGTAATTGAGCAATCAATCTGTGATCTTCAACATCTTCATCTATGGATCCAAGACTATCTGCAAGATCCTTCATCTTAGTGACATAATCACTAATACTTTAACTTGGCTTCTTCTTGAATGTTGTAAACTCTGACCATAGACTTGCTTTCCTTGCTTTAGTAGTGCTTTGGAAATGATACTCCAATGCATTCCATATATCTTCAGATGATTCCAATCCTCTAATGTGTGGTAGCAAATGATCAGAGATTGTATTGTAGATGTAGGCTTTTGCACTTGCATCCTTCTTCTGCCAATGCTTTAAAGCATCAAGTTCTTCTTTCTTTGGTCGGCTTTCATCTTCAAATACTGGCTTCTGTTCTTCACCTGTAACATATATCATGAGATCCTTACTCATAAGTAAGGCTTCCATTCTCATTACCCATGTGGGGTAATTGTCTCTGTCCAGTTTGTCAATGGAGATATGATCTGCCATAGTTCTTTCCTTCTGCTGCAACCTGTGAGCTTAAAGGATAAAGGATAATACCTTTTGAAGTTCTTTGTGTATGAGGATAATTTTGAAGTAATCTTTTGATGCCTTGTGTCTTCAAATGCTTCACCTTTCAAACTTTAATAGAAAACTTTACAAAACTTCTCGTACCTTTGTCGCCTTCTGCTCTCGAGAATCTTTCTACTCTGATACCACTTGTTGATGTATGAAACACCACAAGAAATGAATTAAGGTGACACTAGAACACCTCTATGGTCTCCATTAACTCATTGCCACTCCAAACTTTGAGAAATGATAGCCTAAAGTGAGAACTTTGCTTCTACAGAAATTCCTAGTCACTGAAATGACATACCTTCAGTATTTTTCTAATTTCTCCTAGCTCAAGTATTATTTCTCCATGAAACTTTATAGGCTGAAACTAGAAGAGTAGAGCTTTCCAACAAGCTATCATATGCATCAAAGGGATCTCTAGAACTCAAGTTATGGCTCTCACAAGATGACCCTGTATGACCTTCCAAAACTAGAAATTTTACCTGTTTTAGTAAGAGCGCCTGTTTAAAATTAGAATTCGATGCCTAGCATCGACTTGCAACGAGAATTCGATGCCGGGCATCGACTTGGGATGTTTTTGGCCACTTTTCAGCAGGGATTCGATGCCGGGCATCGACTTCCCGCATAAAGTCTTGATCTTTTGGACACCAAAACTATAGGTGATTTCATGCACACTTACAATATGACTTATCAACTGGAATTCGATGCCAGGCATCGAGTTGCTCCAACAACATCATGTTTTTCAAACACTTCAGTACTGAATGAAAAATATAAATGAAAATATGACTTATCAGCAGAGATTCGATGCCAGGCATCGAGTTGCTTGGAAAACTTGATCTTTTTAACTCATCACACAGTAGGTAATTATGGAGATGATGGAGAGAGGCTCATACACAGAACTTTACTCAGTTCTTCTCATAACTATAAAAAACTCAGAAGTTTTACAGATGCTTTCTCACTCAGAGAAGCCCGACTATACTCAGTCATGCAAAAATGAGTTCTTCTCACTTTCTCATTGTCTTTCTCCTTCTTCTTCTCTCCGCGTCAATTAATACTAACTAACTTATATAGACTTTCTCATTCTCGTGATTTTAAAAAGCTTCTAGAACTAAAGTGAACTAACTTTACAAATATGATACATTTGTGAATTTGTCCCTTCACATAGGCATGGGGTTTTCTTCTAAAGCTTTGACCTTCAAATATATGTCCAATTAGTGAGTGTTTCTCCAACAAAGTTATACCAAGAACCTCTTACAGAGGATATGCTTACGAGACTCAACATTGCTAAGAAGCGAAAAGAAGAGGAGTTAAGGGTGAGGGAAGAAGCACAGGCAGAGGCTAGAGAGCGAATTAGGCAAAATAAGTTAAGAAGACTAGGCCTAGATGTCAACTCAAAATCCCCAAAATATCACATGGATATGTGCCAAAGATCAGGCATAATTACTTCTCAAGTCATTGACCGATGTCCCTTTGTCACCATAGAGATAGGACAAGGAAAGGGTGCAAGGACTATAAAAGCATTGATTGACTCAGGTGCAGCAAGTAGTGCAGTTAGACTGTCCTACTGCCAAGACTTGCAGTTGAACATCAATCCCATAGAAGCTTATCTCATAGGATTGGGAGGTGTGGAAACCCCTTGTTTGGGCGAGGTGGAACTTCCCATCTACCTTCAAGATGTTTCAATGAAAGTCAAAGTGCTAGTGTGTCAAGATGAGAACCTTACAGAACCACTCGTCTTGGGTCAAGATTGGATCTATGACCATGCAATTAACTTAAACCTAAGAAGTCCAATTCGTCAAGTTTGGGTACATGAACAATGCATTACATTAGAATTAGAGAACTGCATGCTCACAAATCATGGCACCACACACTCTCTTAGTTCCTCTAAGACCAATCTTCACGAGCAAGATGTTGTATGTGTCAAAAGCTCTATGCTCCAGAAGGACTCAATCATGGAAGGAGACTCGCAAAGGCAAGCAAACCATCCTTCTTTTTTGAAGAGTAAAGCATCCATAGTAGTTCAACCTCAGAAGCAAGCACAACAATTCAAGACAACTGCTATAGCAAATAGAAAGACAATCTTCAACAAAAAAGCAGTTCCAAGCATGAAGCAGATCTGGGTACGCAAAGGGGAGCAACCACCAGCCTTGCCCCCACAAATCCCATCCAGGCAAGCCAACCAGCCTAGAAGACGAAGGAAGAAGCTTTGACAAGCTCAACCACAAGATATGCGACAAGTTTGGGTGCCTAAGAAATTAGCTGCAGCTCAAGAAGGGCGGTTAGAGATGTGGGTTCCTAAGAAGCTCTTACATCCATAACAACCTATGTTCTCCCACATGGGAAAGGTCTCAACAAAGAAGCCACAAAGAGAAAAGGGTAAGAACCGCATACAAAGATTGAAAGAAGATCAAATCACCTCTTCAACCATAGTAGGAAGATGTGTAAAAAGGGTATGGGTTTGGAAGCCAAAAGTACCAATAGCCTCCACCGAACCAACGCGCCAATCACACTGGATACCACAGCTCAGAAAGAACCCAAAGAGGAAGATGCCTGAAGTGATCTCTAGAGTGCGAAATGTGGTTCTAAAATGGACTCCAATAAGGAGGATTACATTAGTTCCAGACTCAATGGATACCTCCACCAAGGTCAGCATCAACCTCTGCAAATAACATCGAAAGCCTCGACGAGCGACAACCATGTGCTCCTTGCACAACCTTGTCTTTTGCACCATTCAGTCATGCATTTCCAAAGTATGCATTAATATAGGGCCACATTGCATGGCCGTGCATAGGCACACTGAGTCCCATGCACGAGAGCACATTGACATATGTCAACTAGTTTTACTGATACTAACGTCTATCTTCTTGTTTTGTGACATTGTCTCAAAAAAAAAAGGAGAGAGAAAGCATTTGTTCCCAGGTTTGGCTCATGAAACATGAATGAGTCATGCTTAGTTGATGGTGGAACTGTTGATTACTGAGCATTTATCAGTTTGGATAGAAGTGTGTCTCGGCTAGCAGATCATATTATTGTTGCCTTATCTGGTAGATGTGAAGCACTTGGCATGAACATGGCATCCACAACTATTATTTCCTCTTACCATGGTAGGAGGGAAAATCTTGAAGGTCCACAACTTGAGTGATGCTTAACTACCGTACGTATGAGAGCATCGAAGAGATATCTGCAAGAGTTAGCTTGGTACCCTGAAAATCCTTATGTATACTAGATGAGAAGACTCCTGCTTATGGTGAGCTAAAGAGAATATGTGAAACTAAGCTTGGTGTAGTTACCCAATGTTGTTTGTCAAAGAATATAAAGAAATTCAATTCTCAGTATTTGGCAAACGTTGCTTTGAAAAGAGCAGACAGAACCAGGCACTCAAAAATTTTTTTCATCGGTGGACCATCAACATGGACATTCATCGACAATGTTCCATCACAAATGCTGGGTGTACAACACGAAGAGATAAACATCAATCGGCCCTTCACCACGGTAAGTATCTTTACTTTGGCAACACCATAACCATGATAGACTAGGAAACCTCTTCATCGGCATACCCTTGAGCACTTAGCTCAAGACCTGCAATTTTTACACCATACTTCTTCCAATGCATTTTCCAAGTACGCATGCATAGGGCTATATTACAAGGTCGTGCACAAGGCACATATTTTCCTCAACCCATGCACGAACACACTTACACATCATTCATTATGGGTTATGAGTACTTAACATGACTGCTTTGAACATCAACTTTGGAAGAGCTAAAGGACATCCTAGGGACAACATCAATACATAGAAAGTGGCACATACAAAGGTTGGACACTACCTCTCTACATGGAACAATCCTTACAACAAGGGTATGTTAGGGATGACAGACTCGAGAGGGGGGGGAGTGTTGAAGCTCAAGGTCAAAGACAAAGCACAGGAGCACATCAAAGAGGTGGACACACAAGGAGAAGGAGCAAGTAGGGAGCTCCAAGAAGTGTATGTCAAATTTTCAGAAGAATCCCCTACAACAATAGTGATTTTCATCACTAAAAACCATTGTAAATACCATTTTCTATTTTTGTAACTCCATTTTGTTCAAGCCAAGGAGTCCTTGAGATTGAGGAGTATTAGAAGTATCATCCTACCAATTTTCATAATTTTTAGACTTCGTTTGAGCCCTCAAATAAGCCCTGGAACCTAATTTTTAACTAGGCTGGACACTAGGTCTGGACAGGGCCAAAACTAGTCAAAAAACTATAAAAAGAGCTAGAGAGCTCACTTTTAGGGTTAGCTTGTTAGAGAATAGAGCTTTTGTAAGAGAACTCATTTGCAATCAAAGCTTTCCATTGTTCCTCTCTTTGATCTTACCTTGTGCGCGTGTGTGTGTATGTGTGTGCATGCTTGTGTGCTTTCACTCACGCACTTTGTGCTTTCACTTGCTCGTGGTCTTCATACCGGTCCTCAGACCTTACACACATGGAAATATAGCACGTTTAATAAATAGTAGTCGAGGGTTACATAATAGTTCAAGGACTAATTGCACATTTGAGGAGCGTGAAAATAGTCATGAATCATCATACATGAGTAGAGATGTATCAAGATACATAGTTGTCAATGTTATTACTACATTTACATGCAGGTGATGAACTATTAGTGAATTATGGATGGCGTGGACCTCCAAGAGAACCTTTTACCTAGAGAGAATAAAAATTTTCTATCCATATTAATAACTTATATATTTAATTTTATGTTTAAAGTTTACTTTTTACTCATTTATGGAATACTAATGAATTTTATTTATATGTGTAGATTCCAACATATGATGTTGATGATATTTCTCCACACCATTCACAATTGCCAATAAGAGCTCATTTATCAGAAGCTTCTATGAGGAGGCTACGCAAAAGTGATCTTGTGGAATATGCAAGGTTGAAAGATTTATATTCAAAAGAAATAAAGTACAAGATTTGTGTGACAATGATGAAGATGATGGCATGGCAAATTTTATTGAGGATTGGTATCAAAATGACAGTGAGAGCATTGATATTTCTAAAAATGAGAAATATCTTCGAGAGGAATGCCTAAAGCATGTATATGAAGGAAGTCATTTGACACGATTAAGTGCGAGCTTAATTATTCTCAATATTCAAAATTGTTTTGGATGGAGTAATGTATCTTCAAAGGTATAATTCTCAATTTTCTATCTATCTATAAATATATATACATTGTATATATATATATATATATATATATATATATATATAATATATATATATATATATATATATATATATATATATATATATATATATATATATATATAAATATATATATATATATATATATTATATATATATATATATATATATATATATATATGCATGTATATATATATATATATATATATATATATATATATATATATATATATATATATATATATATATATATATATATATATATATATATATATAATATATATATATATATATATATATATATATATATATATATATATATATATATATATATATATATATATATATATATATATATATATATATATATACATGCATATATAAACATACACATAATATACATGAATGTATACACACATATAAACACACACACATGTATAAACATACACACATATACACAGATACACATGTTATGAGAGTAAGGTCAAATTATACATACCTATATCGAATGAAGATGTTGTGTCCATCTAGCCTTTAGAATTGTCAACCCAACCTTTAGAATCTTCTTCACATATATGTTTCTCCTATTTTAGTCGACCTTATACCTGTGCTCCTACTTCTTATTAATACAAATAGTAAGTAGCAGTTACCAAGGAATGTATCAATTCATATGTAAAATGGGAGGAGCAAATTTATCTTGAAGATTTTGAAGGATGGAAAATAATTTTAAAGGATGAGCGAATAGAAAGTGTCCATTCAATGCAAGTTTTTATTCTTACTTTAGATAAGGTGAGAACAAGAACTTGAATTGAATGGACACTTTTTGTCTGCCCATCTTTTAAAACTATTAATGCATCTTTCAAAATATTCACAAAAAATTTGATCCTCCCATTTTACATATGACTTAATACCTTCCTTGATAACTACTACTTAATATTTGTAAACATCTTAGCAAGACAAGTAATATATTGACTATAAAATGGTAAACCGCCACATGATTCAATGGTCTAGATATGAAAACCTACAAACCACAATATACAAAAAACAATAAAAAATGAAATCAAATATACACAGCTACACATGCATACATACATATGTACACATTCATACATACGCATACATACATACATACACATGTATACACACATACATATACATATATGCATACATATACGCATATGTATATATACATACATATACACCTATAAAACACATATACATACATATATACATATATACATATACACATACACATATGTATACGCATGCACATGCATATACACATCCACATACATATACACATAACCATACATATATATAAAATTATATGCATATATATATGCATAAATTTATTTATTTACTATGTTTTAATATATCTTTTTTTGATGAGCTTACAGGTTATTATCTGAAAAGTTTTTACTAAGTCAGAATATTCTTCCTACCTCAGATGATGAAATGAAGAAGATAATCAACAATCTTGGTATAGATTATCAATGTATACATGCATGTCCTAACAATTTTATTTTATATAGAGGTGAATATGTAAACTCTTTGACATGTCCCAAATGTCAATCTCCTTGATATAAGACGAAGAAGGTAAAATCATAAAAAAGGTATTGAGACATTTTCCATTGGCTCCACGGATTAGAAATATGTTTCAAAGCCCCGAATTATCAAAGATTTTGACATGGGGACATGATCATAAAAGTATTGATGGAATAATCCAAATTCCTCATGATAGTTGCTTTCTAGCATATTGATTCTACATGGCTTGAATTTGCACAAAATTCATAGAATCTAAAGTTAGGAGTTGCATTAAATGGGGTTTATCCATTCTCCATGAAATCCAGTCAATGGTCAACATGGCGAATGGTAGTCATAAACTACAATCTTCCCCCATATCTTAGCATTAAAAAGGAACATTTAATGCTTTCACTTTTGATCCCACGCAAACCATAAGTTAATGATATGCATATATATCTTGCTCCTCTCATTGACGATCTCCAAGAGTTATGGAGAGTTATTAATGTCATTGATGTATCAAAAAGCCTCAATGAAAGACATATTACGGTTCATGGTATTGTGGCTTGGACGATTCATGATTTTCCAGGATATGGTCTTTGTTCAAGTATTGATGTAATTTTTTATTCAATATGCATATAAATAAAAATGATTTAATCTAATTATATTTTTATCATTTTCATGATGTGGGAATATCTACTAAGGGTTATAAAGCTTGTCCATATTGTGGTGATTGGTTGAGATCAATCTACAGTAAGAATCTCAACAAAAATATTTATCTTCAACATTGATGATTCTTGCCTGATGATCATCCATTAAGATCTAAAAGAGAAGCGATACATTTTAATGGAAAGCTTGAAACAAGTCAGTGTCCAACAACTATGATGCCTATGGATTGGTATAAAAAATGGACAGATGGACCTCTGATAGATTCAGAATCAGAAATCTTTAGTGATGATGAAGATAATGAGTATGTGAAGAGAGGTAAAGGAAAATTGGCACTCGCAGAGAACATATCAATATGGTATTCTTTGGAATATTGGAAAGAGTTAAAAGTATGTCATCTTCTTGATCCTATGCAGATATTCAAGAATATTGGTTATTCACTATGGCAGCATCTTCTTGGACTAAAAGATACCATAGCATCAAGGAATGATTTGAAAGATCAAAAATAAAAACCAAATTTATGGCTAGTTTTTGATAGACATCAATAGGAAACAACTTATGCACTAGCTCATTGGGTACTTACAACAAAAGAGATACAGACTATCAACAAAAGAATTCAATTGATTAAGACTCCTATAGGATATGGAACATCTTTTCAAAAAAATTTTACTATGAATGATAAGAGCTTATCTGGGTTGAAGACCCATGACTGGCATAACTTTTTGAAACATATTTTACCTTTGGTTATCGATGGATGTACAACGAAAGGAGTACGAGATGTGATCGATCGTCTTGGATTGTTTATAAGGTAATTATGATACTTTTATATTTAATATGTATGAATATTGGATATCTTTTATTTTTGAATTAACTTCTTTATAATTTTTTTATGATATGTATAGGTGGATTACATCCAAAGAGATTGAAAAAAACTCGAACCACAGAAAAAACATGAATGCAAAAAGCTACTATATCTGATGGAGAAAGAACTTCCTACTTCATTTTTTGATATTCAAGTTCATTGATTAGTCATCTTGTAGATGAAATAGAGATTGTAGGTGTTGTCAACACTCGATAAATGTTTTGGGTTGAGCAATTTATGGGAATATTAAAAGGTTATGTGCGACAAAGAGGGAAACCAGAAGGATCCATGGCAAAGGGTTAGATGCTTGAAGAGTGCATGTATTACGTTAGTGAGTACCTTGAAAGAGTTCATGAAGAAGCTCCACGTGATTGACCAATGAGTCTTCTTCAAAAATAATAGATGAGGTATTATCAGGTAAGGGAGTTCCATTTTTATTTACATTTCAAGAAAAAGACGATGTTTCTACTTTTGTAGCATATAATAGCGAATGCATGCAAACATTCCTTAGCGAGTACGAACAGGAAGTTCAAAATCTCTGAAGTAAAAGGCAAAAAAACAAAATATATAGACGTAATCTTGATAATAATGAGATTACAGATATATCTTCTTTCACGAATTGGCCATATAGTCGTTTGCAACATGCCAACGTAAATAATGAAGAAATCTCAGATGAGCAGAGAGAGTTAATGATAGGTTTATTAACGAAGGTAATTTTATTTTAATAATATTTTATTTTTTTTCATATGTATATTAGTTTCTATTTACTAATGTAATTTCTTTTGCAGGCTCGAATGTCCACTAATATGTGGGCTTTTGGACAGCATTTTAGAATCAAATCCATTGATTCTTTATGTAAAACAGAGGATTCTAGTATTGTTGCTTCTCTCAAGCAACTATCACGTGCTAGCTCAAAATACACGAACCTTATAGATGGCGAACTTGGTTACATAGGAATTATTGTTGGTGTCTACGAAATTTCATTTCGTACATTCAAACAGGTAGAAAAAAGTTTATATTTTTTATGATAGAGTTAGTTTATTTTTTTAAGGACCTAATAATGGGTTTTTGTTTTTATATATTTTGATAGGTCATTTTGAAGGTTGAGTGGTTTCGAGCCGAGTATAAAGGTAGTAATTCCATATTAAGAAAGGAATTATGTAGGTTTTGGGCAATTGATTCTTCCAACATAATGCAATCTACTAAAGAACCATACATTCTTCCTCGGCATACTGAACAAGAATTTTGTTATAGAAACTCAGATGCTCACCCTTGGTAGCAAGTCATTCATGCTCAACCTAGAGGTAGGTCATTGTTCAAACACTTTATTGTTAGAGAGATCAAAGAAAGTCCTCTTGATGATTCAACATCAGATACTAATACATCAACATCTGAAAGAGAAATTAGAATCATTATACGTGATAATGATACTAATATTTTTTATGAAGAGGATAATTCTCTACATGTTGATTCTACTGATGAGGAAGAGGAATTACCAGAAATCAATATTAATCCATCAATAGATGATGTGACTCATGAGAACACAGATTTAACAATAGAAGAAATAAATGAAATCAATAAGGATAATGAAGATGCGACTATATTGATGTCTTACCAAAATGATGGAAATAATGAAAACATTTGAGTAGATTAGATAATAAATTGTACTATAGTTTTGATCAATACTTGAAACTTCTGAATGGATATCAGATAATAGATTTTTTATTCAACTTAAATAACGATGAATCCTACTAGAGAGATGAAATCATGTTCTTTTAAGTTAGAACATGAAGCTTGGTGGCATGCCCAATTATTTTATATATAGCTTTATCTTCAAGGAGCAAATTTTTATCATGTATGTATGCATATGTGTGTGTATTCATGTGTATTATATCTATACATATATTAGTATGCATATATATGTATTTCATGTATATGTATGTGTGTGCATGTGTGTGATATATGTATACATGTGTTAGTATGCATATATGTATATATGCATATGCATTTATGTAAAATTCTTACTATCAAGATTAAATATAAAATTTCCTTCTTTCAAAGGCCTAGCTCAGGAAGATCCGGACGAGCATATTAGAAGGTTTTTAGCACTATGCAAAACTAGAGGCTTAATGGGAAGAGAGGATGCCTTTTTGATACTCTTCCCTACTAGATTAGAAGGATTAGCAGATAAATGGTTCAGCCAGTTTGCTGGGAACCATTTTACAACTTGGGAATTAATGAAAGATGCATTCGAAAATCAATTTCAACATGGAAATACTGTAGAGATCATCATAGAGGAATTAGAGAATTTGAGATTGGGTTGAGGTGAAAAGTTCCCAGAGTTTGTGACTAGGACCAAGGCACTAATGGCTAATTACCAGATCCACCACATGATTTTTTTGTTAAGAAATGGTTAGCTAAGCCACTTCCACTGACCACCCAATGTAAAATCAAGGAATTAGTGTTACCTACAGCCTCCATAGAGGAATTCATCAACGCAGCCACACGACTAGAGCAGATAAGGCAACAGTATGGAGCCAGTACTTCTCAACTACCCTATTCTACAGACATGGAGGATCCAATAATCCAGTTAAGGAGAGAATTGGAGGGCTTAAGAAGGAATAAGCCCCTCAAAGAGGAGGAGAATGTTGTTACTCAGCTGAGGAGGGAGATTGAGGCATTAAAGCTCCAAAAGGAGGAGGAAGCTCAAGCAGAGGAACTCGCTCAGTTGCGACAAGAGTTACACGAGCTCAAAGGAGGTGGCATCAAGAGTGGACTTTGGTGTACCATGTGCAGCAAGCAAGGTCATATAGTAAGTGAATGTCCTTTGTTAAGTCTGACTTGCCAATTATGCAGGAAAGCTGGTCCTGAGGCCCAGGAATGCCAATCAAGGGGAATACCTGCAACAACATATTGGACAACCAATCAAGGTAACAATTACAATCCTAGACAAAGGAATAACTTTGGAAATGGGCCTAGGAGGCCAATCATTTGTTTCAGATGTGGAGAATATGGGCACTATCAAAGTAGGTGCACTTTACCAAAAAAAGCCCCTCCTTGCAGAAACTGCCTAGAGGCTAGAGACCACTATACAAATTGTTGTCCTAAGAATCAATCCTCTTCATCTGGGCCCCACATTCAAATGATTTCTGTGCACAAAAAAGAAATGTTAGATCAAGTCAATGAGCCATCACCATCTACCAGGGTGGTGCAGTTAGAAGAAATTGAATCTTTTACAGTGCAGACAAGACAAAAAAAAAGGGAAAGACTCAGGTAGATATAGTTCAAGAATCAAGAATTAATGGATTGAACAAAGACAAAGAGACATCTGAAGACAAGGCCACCGCATGTGCAGATACAAGGCAAAAAGGAGATCTCATATGTACTAGTGATGCCATTGGGCATGCATTCAACAGGGCTCATGAGGAGTTTGATAAGTCAATTGGAGCCCATGCTCTTAAGGAATTAGAGGCTTCAAAGCTACTCAAGTCCATGAAAAAGGAGGCTAGTATTTTTTATTTAATAAATATGGATGGGAAATTCAAGTCAGAACTCTTGCAGATAATTGATTAGGCTTCCACTACAAGTTTGGTGGCAAAGATTGTTGTTATGCATAAAGGTAAAATTGTAGGGGAAGAACCCCTTACAGATTATAAGAGTCCTCAGCTGACAATATCTATCAAAGGTCATGAGTTTCAAGGAGTTATTGTGGATGGGAGTTCTGGCATTAACTTGATTCCTGAACATGCAATGGAAAAGATTGGACTCCACCCTTCAAGGCCCACAAATTTCACTGTTACTTTGGCGGATCAAAGCAAATTAAGGCCCTTGGGAGTGATCCCAAAAGTTGCACTTGAAGTACAAGGTAATCTCTTCATTCTAGATTTTGTGGTTTTAAGACTACCCTAGGTTGAAGGAGAATTTCCCCTCTTAATTGGAAGACCATGGCTGAGGCATGCAAGTGTCATCCATGATTGGGGTAAAGACACCATGTGGGTACAAAAGAAAGGGCAAAAACTGACATAGATACATTTAGAGGAGGGTCCAGATCATCAAGGGAACACCAACATGATGCAAACAGTTGGCGTTTGCATGGAACCAGAAACAGAGGACCAACCCCAAATAGATTTCGAGGAAGAAGAGGATATTCTAAATTGGCTCCAAGCAAGCAACTCATCCTCTTGTTTTGGAATTTTTCTTAATAATTCTTGCACAGCTGAAGGTTATGATGAAAATCAGGAGAAAGTTCAGGTTGATGGATTGGGAGAGCCCATCACAGACCACAGAAGGGGCAGGAAGACACCCCTCAAATACAACTTGGAGGAGGATGTAACAACAATAGAGAAGGAAGTTACGAAAGCTAAGGACAAGGTAAAACATACTAGTGAAGAATGCTCTTTCCTAGTTCAAGAAATCCCTGCAGGATAAGGAGGAATGCATTGAGATCCAAAATACTCCTGCTCATGAAACAATGCACGAAAGCTAATGGAAGAAAACAAGGTTGGAGATGAGGAGGAAGATAATATGGTAGAGAGAAACCCTTTCAAAGAAATACAATTCAGCACTCACGACAATAATCGACCAATTTTGGTGACCACTTGGTTGTGGAGCCACCCAGGACTCCTTGAAAAGGTAAAATCCTTCTTGACCCACTAAAAAAATGTTTTTGCATGGCATTGTAAAGACCTAGAAGGAGTGCCTGCCATTTATGAAGAGCATAGAATCCCTCTAGTTGAGGGAGCCAAACCAATACAAGGGAAGAGTTATAGACTTAACCCAAAATATGTTGAAGCTGTTTATGTGGAAATATAGAAGATGGAGGATGCAGGAATCATTATTCCTGTGGAACACTCAGAGTGGCTCTCACCTATGGTTGTAGTACCAAAGAAGAATACCAATAAAATCAGAATTTGTGTTGACTTTAGAGCACTCAACAAGGTGACTATTCCAAATGGATTCCCAATGCCATTTGCAGAGCAAGCCATTGAAGAAGTGGCTGGACATGCATTATATAGCTTTATGGATGGATTTAGTGGCTATAATCAAATATCAATACACCTAGAGGATCGTGAAAAGACTACTTTTATCACACCTTGGGGAACATATGTGTATGTAAAAATGCCATTTGGACTCAGAAATGCTCCAGCCACCTTTAACAGAACTCTCAACCTCATTTTTGGTCCTTTATTGCTGGAAACACTTAGAATTTTCATGGATGACTTCTCTTCATTATCAGGTTCTCACAATGAGGCCCCTTTAGATTGCTTGGACCATCACTTGTGATAGCGACAAAATGTTTTTAAGAGGTGCAGGGAGACTAAGCTAAATCTCAACCCAAACAAATGTCATTTCCTTGTGATAGAAGGAACTCTCTTGGGACATGTGGTTTTGGATAAAGGTATGGCCCCAGATCCTGATAAAATTATTTCTATATTAAAGCTGCCTAAACCCAAATCTCCTAAAGAGATTCAGAGTTTCTTGGGGCATACTGGATACCACATAAGGTTTATAAAAATGTCTGCAGAGATAACCAAGCCACTGGCTAGACTTACAGGTAAAGAAGTCCCCTTTAAATGGGAAGAGGAGGAAGAGAAGGCTTATCAGACATTAAGGTCCAAATTGGTGGCCGCACCAATTCTTATCACCCTAGATTGGTAAAAAATTTTTCATGTGCATGTAGATGCCAGTGCATATGCCATGGGTGCAGTATTGGCTCAACATAGTGAATAATTCAAACTTGACAGGTCGATTTAGTATGCTAGCAGAATTTCGACTAAAGATGAAAAGAATTATAGCACAATGAAAAGGGAAGCTCTAGCAATGGTTTTTGCAGTATAGAAATTTTGTCATTATTTGCTAGGTGTGAAGTTTGTCACCATCACTGATTATCAACCACTCAGGTATTTATTGAACAAGCCACAAACAACTGGGAGGATATGGAGATGGCTACTTTTGTTTGAGGAGTTTGATTTTTCTGTAGTTCATAGACCTGGTAAAGAAAATGTTATGGCGGATCACCTATCCAGGATCAATATGATGGATCAAGCTAGTGGAGTCAATGATGATTTTCTAGATGCTAATTTGTTCGCTGTACAAGCCCAAGGTTGGTATTATGATATGAAGAATTTCATTAAAACTCGAGTGTATCTAGAGAAGGCTAGTGTTGTGCAAAGAAAGAGACTGTTAATCAAAAGCAAATCTTATACCTTCATTGAAGATAAATTATATAGACAAGGAAAGGACAACAGGTTTAGGAAGTGCTTGGAAGAAGAAGAAGTGAGGGAAGTCCTTCAATCTGCACATGAAGGAACAGGTGGTGGGCACCTTCCAGGACATATTATGAGACAGAGGATACTTGATGCTGGTTTATGGTGACCTACATTATTCAAAGATGCAGATGAATGGGGAAAGGCATGTGACATTTGCCAGAGATGTGGACCTAAGCCAACAAAGCAGAGAACCAACCCCTTGATTATTTCCACTTCTTGGCAACCATATGAGAACTGGGGGCTAGATTTTGTAGGGCCCATCTACCCTCTATCGATTCCAAAGAGAGAAATATTTATTGATCGCCATAGACTATGCGAGAAAGTGGGTTGAAGCTATTGCCTCACCTGACTGCACCGCTCAAATTGTTGCTGATTTAATTTACAGTAGCATCATTTGCATGTTTGGATGTCCACTTGAAATTTGTACAGACCAGGGTACCCATTTTGTGAATAAGATCCTACAGGAAATTTTCAACAGGTATAGAATTCTACATAGTACCTCTTGTGCCTACTATCCAAGAGCTAATGGACAGGTTGAATCAACTAATAAGGTATTAATTGCCATGTTAAGAAAGGAATGTATGTTACAACCCACTTCCTGGGACATTGCTTATCAAGGTACACTATGGGCATACAGGTTAGCTTACAAAGAGGCCACTGGATTTTCTCCATTCCAATTGGTTTATGGGATATTGCCATTTGAACCCAGTGAATTTTTACATGGATCACCTAAAGTAGCATGCATGCAGGGAAAGAAAGATTCTGGTGTCTCTCAGAGGCTTGGAGCACTGCATAAAATGGAGGAGATAGGTCTACTAGCAGCAAAACAATTGATAGAGACTCAGATGAAGAGGAAGGAGGCACACGATCAGAATCTGTGGAACAACAACATAGAGCTAGACATGTTAGTTCTTCTCCATAGACCTCAGATCCATACACAAGTCAGAGGAAAATGGCTTCCACACTAGGAAGGACCTTATCGAGTTAAAACAATGTTGAATTGGGGTGTTGTGGAGTTAGAGACACTAAAAGGAGAGGCCTTGCCACTGGTCAATATATCAAGGCTCAAGGCCTATCATTAGCACAAATGAAGATTCATCGATCACCTTGAACCTACATAATTGTCCAGGTTGTACATAGCCTTTTCATGTCATTTTTGCTTAAGTTTTAGTAGTTTTCTTTATCCATTTCATGATTGTTCATTAAGTTTTTAGCAAATTTAGCAACCATTTCATAACCTTTCCAGTAGTACAATTTTTGGCAATTTTTGGCAATTTTTCAAGCATTTTTAGATTTTTTCTAGCATTTTCACCCTTTTCAAGTGTCATTTTCTTACCAAATTGGAGGAATAATGGAAGCTATTTGTGGTTTTTAAGTGACAAAACTCACCTAAACCTGTAGAGAATTTTCTGGATTTTTTTTGCATTTTCTTTGGATTTTTTAGGGTTTTTTTCAAATATTGGATATTTTCACATAAAAAACTCTCCATGGATTTTTTCACCCCCAAAAATAAAAACGGTTGCCCCCTCTCCGCCCGCCCTCCCCCCGCACCCCCAAAAAAAAAACAAAAAGAAAATGGCCGCCCCCTCTCTGCCCGCCCTCCCCCCGCCTCTCAAAAAAAAAAAAAACGGCCGCCCCTCTGCCCCCGCCCACCCCCCACCCACCGTTCCCCCACCCACCCCCACCGGCCGCACCTCTCCCCTCCAACCCCCACCGTCCCCACCTCTCCCCCCCACCGTCCCCACCTCTCCCCCCCCACCCATCCCACCACCCACCACCGGCCCCACCCCGCACCCCTCCCCCCCACAGTCCCCACCCCTCCCCCCCCACCCTCCCCCCACCCCCCCACCATCCCCACCCTCCCCCCCACCGGCCCCACCCCTCCCCCCCCCACCATCCCCACCCCTTCCCCCCCACCGTCTCCACCCCCCCCACCCCCCACCATCCCCACCTCTCCCCCCCCCACCCACCCCCCCCACCCCCTACCGGCCCCACCGCTCCACCCACCCCCCCACCGTCCCCACCCCTCCCCCTCACCCCCCTCCCCCCCCCACCCACCCCCCACCGGCCCCACCCTGCACCCACCCACCAGCCCACCCCTCCCCCCCACCCCCTATAGTTTTTAGTATTTTTATTTATTGTTTGTTATTTATTTATTTATTTGTTTATTTTTGTTTTATTTTTGTTTTATTTTTACTTTTATACCCACTACGCACATTCAGTGTATATATATAAAAAAAATTCTTATTTTCTATATTATTTTCATAATTCAAAATTTTATATATATTTTTTATATCTAATGGTTCAACCCTTTTGGCTTTAGATTGTACCTCCGATGGCTATTTTTTTCAAATTTGGAGTCATTTTCATGTATTTTGGCACCTCAGAATTCATTTTTTGACTTAGTTATTTTCAAAATACCATCTTTTCTCTGACTTTTGGTCAAAACCCACCTAGTTTGAGCACCTTTATCACATGTTTTTACTTAATCACAGGCTCCACATGGTCTCTTCTCACTTTGTTTTATCTTACGTTTCACAATTTCCCATACGCGCCCTTTGGTGCTTTCCGGTTTTCTCATTTCGGCCCTCTACAGACCCCATACTCCTACTCCCTAACCCTCCCACTACCCTTCTACCCAGCCACACCCTTACCCCTCCCTGCCATATCCATCTCAGCCCCCTCAGCCCTCCCTTCCCACTCCTTTCTACCCTTCCATTGCCCTCCTTTGTTTTTCCATGCCAAAATTCCATTTTTTGGGTTCTTCTCTAGTGCTTGTTCTCTCCTATTTCTGGTGGACTTGGTTGCTACTCCGGTGTCCTTTTAAAGATTTTGCAGCACAACTATTATGGTGTCATCTCTGCTCAGAGTTTTGGTTGTAGCTCTCCAAGACGGAGAGCACATTAAGTGGTGGGCAACTCTTGAGCCCATAAAAGTCATATTGGTCAAAGTCAACTGCATTCAAAGTCAATCACAATCAAAGTCAAATGTTCAAAGTCAAACATGTCAAAGTCAACATGGTCAAGGACAAAGCCAACAAGGGCAAACTCAAAGTGTTCGAAGTGCAGGTGTCAAGGTGCACAAGTAGTGCACAAGTAATTGTCCACAAAGGGTGAATTGGAGAAAGTGGTTGCAGGTTGCAGAGGTATTTCTGTAAATTCCCTAAGATTCAAAGTGTTTTTAAAGTGTTTTGGAAGGTTCAGGTGAACCGTCTGAATAGGCTCTAACGGCCACGGAAAAAGTGATTATCCCCGACTTTATTTTGTTCAAACCCCTCCGTAATCGGTCCAATTGGATCACCTGGAGCCCATAATTATCTCGCAATGGATTCTTCCTATGGCTATGCACTAGCGCATATGTTCCCGTCCCTACCCGGGTAGATCCATGCTCGGTACCTCAACTCAAGATTTCTGATGCAATCCATGCCCACTCACTGATATACAAGGGGGCACAGGGGTAGAGCGAGACTAAAGAAAGAGAATATTGGCACCATATGTTGGATAACAACCTTCCGGAACGACTCAAAACTGCAGGAATTATAAATGACGCTCCACCAATAGCGTGGATGTCAGCCTTTTTCACGGAAAGAACAGCATCCAGAGGTCCTGATTTCTGATAAATTTACAAGCTCGTTCAATCGAAATATTGAGACGCAAAATTAAAAGATATGACCTATGGAAGTAGATAAGAAAAATATAAGAAGGAGGGTTTTCGCGTTCCCTAGTGTACTCCACATAAAACGATGGTCTTAATTACAGTAATGTAGTAGAGAAACTTTGAAGAACCAAAGAAGCGTAGAGCAGCGCATTGTAAGTGCATATACTACATATGCACTTGATCCGAATAAGTCTAGATGAGCGTAAAATTGCAAAAAGTTTCATTCCTGGAGAACACTAACTGTACATACATGTAGAGCTTTCTACAGATAATTCGAGGATACCATAAAATTTAACATGAAAAACGAGAAAGAACAGTTGGAATCTTCTTAAAAGGACCGATCATAACCCACGAAGATCAAACAAAACGTGATGCTGAAAAATCAGATAAGTGCAAATTGGCAAGCTTCATTGTTAGGGCGTTGATCTACAGCAGCTTACCAGCCAATGCCAGCCACCAAGTCCTACAGCCTTCTTGACGACGCCATGGAGTCTCACAAGAACAGATTTAGTTCTATTGTTGCCAGTGACAACCACCTTAGTGTGGCGAGGGAGTACTGACAGTTCCTCGTCGAATCCCTCTTCATTCGCAGCACCCAGGGATGAAACAGCTATGCCACCCTCCTTCTCTTGTAAACCCTCCACAGTCACCTTACATGAATGGCCTTCCCCTTCTGATCCAGTGCTCTCGATAACACCCAGCTTTTATCTTGTTCATCACTGTCGATGACTTTAGTTCAGAGCTTGGATCCCAGTGCATGCTACAACCGAGACACATGTCAAGAAAGCCACCCGCTGCACTCCTTCGTCCCCAGCTCCCTGTTGCTCACCGAGAGCTTTCCCCCCCCCCCCCCCCCAAAGTGAACAGCCTCTCTTTTCCAGATAAGCCGCCAGCAGATGGATACCCCCTGCCACTCCTCCTCCCCTCGATACCTATACGAAAAAAACAAGAGAGAGAGAGAGAGAGAGACAAAATGCCAGCCCTCCCCTCCTTATCTTGTGGCAACCGACTCCCCCTTTTTCCGTTTCTTCTTGTCAGACCTGCAAAAAAAACGGACATGAACCCACCTTTTGTCCTTCTGAAGGGTCTGGTATCATACGAGACTGTGGGGGGTGGGATACCAAACCGTAGGCAGTGAGGCTAAGGGTGGCTTCAGATTGGGGCTCTGGAATTTGGAGAGAAAATGCCTTCTTCCACCCAGAACAATGGAAACCTTGAGAAATCCTCCACCTTTCTATTCACATAGGCCATGGAACGGAGAAAAGAAAAATCTTGTTGACAATCTGAGCTAAGAAAAATCTCGTTGACAATCTGAGCTGGCAGCTATAAACGCTTGGGGGTGGAGGGGGAGGTTGGAACAAAAAACTACAATTCATTCCATGACGTGGCTTTAGAAAAAATGAGTGCCTCCCCTCAGTGTGAAGGCATCTACGGTATTGCAGACATGGCACATAATAATTGGCTGATCACTCCAAAATGTCTTCTTGCGCCGCACAGTCTGAATTGTACATAAGAGAACATTAAATCATAATGGGTTCCGATGACCAAAGACCAAGCCGTAGACGAGCTTGTACCGTCGCGGATCTGCTATAACAACTCAAGATCGTGTAAACATCCTCACTGTTGAACACGGCATTGTGAATTCAATGCTTTCTTTGGTTAGGAGAGTGCGGCCCTCTAAATTTTATGCCAAGAAACCTACAGTTTAGACAACAGATTGTGATATGATTCAAGATGGCATCAGTCGCCTGGATTCACCATGGGGCACTAAGACAATTTTCTAAATATCGATCAGAATAGCTGATGCTACTACAGATTAAAGGAGATAATCAGTTAGAACAATCCTTTCTCTTTCAGACTCTCCACTGTCTCCTTTATTGTTGTTTCAACTGGAGTATATTTGAGCCCAAGCTCGTTAACAATTTTTTGTGAGAATTCTTTGGCCATTGATAATGAGATTTGAGGTTCGATCATCCTGGTTGGTAATGTGTAATCAGGATGAAGTCGTCTTATTATTTCTATCATCTGAGCCCTTGTCACCGTTTTATTGCGACATAAATATCTTCCTGAAGCAGACTTTGTTTCATAGGCAAGCAGGTGAGCATTAGCAACATCCTTGACATCAACAACTCCAACGCTGGAGTTTTCGTAAGAGTCGCTAGAACCATTCAACAATTTCAATACAACAAGTGAGCTTGTATTCGGGCTTGCCTGCAGCAAGGACCCTAAAACCAAGCTCGGACAAATTACAACAAGATCTAGTCCATTCTTTTGTGAATAGTCCCATGCTGCTTTTTCTCCCATTGTCTTTCCAAGCATATACCAGTGATTGCTTTCCCTAAGATAATCTTCATCACTCCAACAACTTTCATCGAGTGGAGTATCCTTTGGCTTGTGAAGATCAAATGCCATTGCAGCCACAGATGATGTCATGACTATTCTTTTGACTTTGGAATTTTTGCATGCTTCTAGAACATTCAATGTTCCTTTGATGGCATGACTGAGAACCTCCACCTCCGGATTAGTCGAAGTGTAGCTTGGAACTGGACATGCCATGTGAAATACACCTGAACATCCATCTATAGCTGCAAACAGGGAATCTGGATCCAAAAGATCACCCTTCAAAAGAGTAAGCCCTTCCTTTGCACCTTCAAGCCTTTCCAGATGCCCACATTTCTCGTTGTTATCTGGAGATCTCACTACACCACGAACACGGTAGCCCCTTTCAAGCAAGAGTTTCACCATCCAGGAAGCAATAAAGCCACTTGCCCTAGTGACACAAACTAACTCTTTCATATTTGCTTAGTGGTCTATCCCAAAAGTTTCAAATGTACCTTCTCACTGGTTGGAATGAGCACACAAAGGATCCTACGAATTTCGTGAGCTTGAGGGAAAAAACAAGGAAGAGCATAACAGGGGGTTCTTCGCCAGTCCAATCAGTAGGTTGTCGTATCCATTAAAACAACCGTAGGCTCTCGTACCCATATCCATGACTCTAGTTGTTTGATAAGCTTTCAATGGAAGAGGATTGCACACTCGTTTAATAATTTTCCATCTTCCATTCCTCTGCTCCAGCTGCCACACAAAATCAACTGTCCTCTTCAATATCCACCTACAAAAGAAAGGTCCTCCACCCCTTGTCCTAGTTATCACCACCAGCTCCTCTTATGTTACCAAAGAGTTCCCAGGCCTCATGTTCTGCTTCAAAGCATCCAATTTTAATGCGACATTGCATGCCGAAAGCTCCTGCAAACTGAAAGCAAAAATATTTTCTTGCCAAATAGAACCACATTAGTGCATCAAAACCAACCATTTTCGGAGCTAACATACTTCCCTCTTCTTATTTGCGAAGTCGTCCTCGACGAGCCACTTTTGCTGCAATCTGATCAAAACAACCATGAAAACATAAGTGCACAACTAGTTGCATACCTTCCCATCGAGCCGATACTCCAACTGAACCCGCACTCATTGAAGCTATTAGTGCTAAAAATCACTCATAAATACATTCAAATCAATCACTTCCAAAATGATCCAAGAACATGCACATATACGCAATCCCATTTCAGCCATGCATCAATTCGCTCATGCATTCCATTATGGAAAATGGTCTCAACCAAGATAACACATACATACCTTTCCATGTTTTACACATGCAACTACTATTGCGGCAAACAGAAAAGAAAATAACAACAACTGAAATGAACAACGACAACTGAAATGAACACAATCAGAGATGCAAAAATACCCAAAATGCATACCCCATTATTGCATCTACTTGTTCGCTATATACAATCATTCCATGACTAGACACTTCCGAAGAATCCCCATCGTCGTCCTGCAAAAATCATCGAAACTCGAGTACAAGTGAAGACATACATCAGAACCCTAGAATGTCCCACACACTCGAAAAACCCTCAGATAGAGCACACGAGTTATAAAGCACTACCGTTGCATCACCTCGCTAAAGCCTCATCCATAAGTACATATAGAGTCTCTGTGCCTTCAAGAATGTTGATTCAAAGTGAGCTGATCTGTCGCAAGCCAACACATACCAATCACACAAGCAAATAACGTTCCCTTCGAGGCGATCATCGCCCTCTCCTCTCTTTCTCTCCCCCTCAGGAGTGGGGAATAACTTCATATGAAAATTTTATTTTAATCACACGTTGGCCTACATTGACACTGGATGTGACTCGTGGACTTGACCACCCGATCAGGTTGATTCCACCCATCTACCAACGCAATGTAGCGCACAACACACAAACACAAAATGATCACATAACAGATATCAGCTAGCCCATAATGAAGCTGGATGCGGCTCGTGGTCATGACTACCCAGCCACGATGGCTCCACCTGCCTACCAACTCGTTATGGCGCATAGCTAAGACACAATCACATACATCCCAAGCCTATGGCGAAACTAGCTGCGGCTTGTGGTCCCAACCACCCGGCGAGGATAAATCCACCCACCTACTAGCCCACCATAGCGCATTGGTATGATCACACAACACACTTTCTTTTTCTTTTCTCTTTTTTTTTTTCTTCGTTTTTTCATAATCCATTAGTTCACCCAAGTCCTAAGAATTAGGGAGAGGAAGAAAGGGACTTTTCCCACCGTTCCCACACATACATGTAAAACAGATACACTCTAGCCTTTTACAGATCAACCACCTCTTCACTTCATTCTCTCAACTATAGACACTACATATGTATTCATCGATTCAACTTTTCACTTGGTAACTACAACCAGCTATGCATTAGTCCCTCGTATACCTATCCCTAGGTGTCCTAGAATGTGAGTCCCCTGAATGTCTCATGCAGTCTCACATCGTACTCGAATCCTGACAACTTTCCTAAGGCGAGTCAGGCTCAACTTCGGGAGCTCCGTCATCACTTCCTAGCGTTAGCACATCTGCCCAAGCCCATGTGATATCATTTTCCTCGTTAGGCATTTCCCTCGCGGGATCAAAATAGTAGTAACGATCTCCCGCCCATCCTACATGTCGAGCTAGGTATTCCTCAAAACACTCAATATAAAATGCAACACCCAAATCCTGGTTTATAAAGCATACCAGCCAATGCGCTTCCTCAACATCGTATTCCGTCTCAAAGTCGTCGACATCTATGTCCATGCGAGCGAACGTTTGGTCCGAGAAATATATCCTTAGCTCGTACAAGTAGAGTTGCGTAATTTGATCTGCCATTTTGTTACTTAACTCCTAACAGTCTCTGCACAACACAAAAATAATTAGAAGTCCAAAATTTCTTGAGCTAGCAAGGAAGGATATTTATGACACACAAATCATAGCTTACATATGCGCATATATATATATAACTATACGTCTATGTACAAGGAGTCTACTTCGTCATTTCGTTTGGATCTCGTCTAGCTTCTCCCGTTCGAATATCACTTGAAATATGGTTTAACTCGAAGCGCGTTAACCTTCACGGGAGCATATTCTTCTCCTAAATCTTGAATTTGCATGGAACCATTGGAATTGAGTTCCATCACCTTAAACGGTCCCGCCCATCTTGTCTGCAACTTTCCTGGGAATTTATAATATTTACTATCATAGACTAGTACCAAATCCCCTTCCTGAATCACATAGGTTTTGAGATTTTTGTCATGCCTTTCCTTACGTCTCTTCTGAATAGCTTCCAAACTTTGTTGTGCGATGAGTCTCTTTTCTTCCAGCTTCACCAGTTGTATGTACCTCTCCTTTAATGACTCTTTCTCGCCCAACCTCGCTTCAATGGCCACTCTTAATGTCGGCACTTCTTTTTCGATAGGGAAAATGGCTTCCTCTCCATATACTAGAGAGAACGGAGTGCTCTTAGTTGTCACTCGGTAGGATGTTCGATATGCCTACAAAGCTTCCAGAAGTCTCTCATCCCAGTCTCTCCTATGCACCGCTACTGTCTTCGTCAGAATCTGTTCAAGGATTTTGTTGGTGACCTCCACTTGTCCATTTGCCCTCGGATAATATGGAGTGCTTTTTCTATGTTTGATCTTATATAATTCCATTAATTCTTCGATCAGTTCGTTGACAAAATGTGTTCCTCTATCACTTACTATTTCCAACGGGCATCCGAATCGAGTGATAATTTGCTCATACAGAAATTTAGCTACATCAATAGCTCGGTCGGTCTTCAGAGCTTTGGCTTCCACCCACTTGGTAACATAATCAGTACAGAACAAGATATACCTATTGGATCTTCGTCGTGAAGGAGGATCAATAGGCCCCACAAAATCAATTCCCCATTTCTCAAACGGCTTAAGAGCCAACACTGGCGTAAGAGGAGCAGCATGTGATAATGTGGGTTTGCCCATTCGTTGGCATTTGTCACATTTCTTACAATATGTATGTGAGTCCTTGAACAATGTTGGCCACCAATACCCTGCTAACAAAATCTTTCTTGCCGTCAATTCACCAGCAAAATGTCCACCGCAAGGTTTGTCATGCAAAGCCCTCAACACTAGATTTGCTTCTTCTTCCTCGAGACACCTCCGATAAATGCTCTCATGAACAAAATATCGATATAGTTGCCCCCCAATGATGCTATGGTGCTTTGCTAGTGCCAACAGTTTTTGTTTCTCTCTCTTGCTTGCTCCTGGCGGATATTTAGTAGTGCACAAGAAATTCACCAAATCGGCATACCAAGGTACGTTCGCATCAACCTGGAATAGATGCCCATCAGGAGCATCGTTGGGCACACCAGAGGTTGGCTCCTCATTAACAATTCGAGATAAATGGTCGGCCAAGATATGTGCTTTGCCTGGTCTGGTTACCACTGTGAACTGGAATTCTTGGAGAAGTAGCATCCACCTCATCAGTCGTCCTGATAACTCTGGTTTATTAATGATATACTTAAGGGCTTCGTGATCCACATAAAAAGTGAAATGCTTTCCCATCAAGTAATGCCGATATTTGTTCACCGCAAAGATCATCGAGAGACATTCTTTTTCCGTAGTCGTATAGTTCCTCTCAGTGCTATTCAAATTGCGACTTGCATAGTAAATAGGATGGTCCAACTTCTTCTCGTCGGCTTGGCATAGTACTGCTCCAACTGCAGTATGAGAAGCGTCGGTATGTACATGAAATTCCTTTGTCCAATCAGGTGCTACCAAAATCGGTGCATTTATTAACCTCTCTTTGATCGAGTCGAATGCAACCTGACACTCTCCAGTCCATTGGTATTGTTGGTCTTTCCTCAAGAGATTCGTCAATGGTGCCGCTATAGATGCAAAATTTAATATAAAATGTCGATAATAATTTGCATGGCCCAAAAATCCTCTGAGTTGTCGCAAATTTTGCGGAGGTGGAAGTTGTCCAATCTTTTCCACTTTATCCTCGTCAACCGCAATCCCTTTTTCGGAAATAACATGTCCCAAAAGCAATCCTCTTCGTACTCCAAATGTACACTTTTCAGGATTTAATGCGATGCCTTTTTCGATGCTTCTTCTTAAAATTGCTTCAATCCTCTCCATCATGTTCTCATCGTCGCCTCTGATTGCAAAGTCATCGAGAAATATCTCCATCCAATCCTGCAGGTAGTCTTGATATGCAGCTATCATTGCTCTCTGGAATGTGGCCGGTGCATTGCATAATCCAAATGGCATCACCCGATATGCATACGTACCCCATTCTATCGTGAAAGTAGTTTTGGATTGATCCTCTTCATGAATTTGTATCTGGTTGTACCCACTGAAACCATCCAAAAATGAGTACAATTTATGGCCAGCCACTCTATCCAAGATTTGATCAGTAAATGGCAAGGGGAAGTGATCTTTCTTCGTGCGCTCGTTCAACTTTCGATAATCTATGCAAATACGGATTTTCTTGTTTTTCTTCGGAACAACTACAATTGGTGATACCCATTCGCTGGATGCGATGGGATATATAAATCCTGCCTCCAATAATTTGGTCAATTCCAGCTTGATCAATTCCGAGTAGACTAGATTCGTTCGCCTGAGTCGTTGGCATATTGGTCGTGTGCCTTCTTCCAAGTCTTTATAATGTTGGCAGATTTGGGGATCAATTCCTCTCAGATCACTGTACGACCATGCAAAGGCCTCGCTGAAATTTTTGAGTGTCGTTATAATACAATCTCGTACTCCATCTAGTAGCTCTGACCCTACACTCAAGAACTTTTCTGGAAAGACTTCCCATTTTTCCAACTGAGCTTCTCGCGAATAATCCTTATTTCTCGATGACACTGTGATTGGAATGTGCTCTCCGATTATGCGTGCATGATTGGCCAGTAAATCATTGTCTTGTTCTTTTTCAATTGAACCTAATTTCTTTAATGCAACTTTTGCAATTGCTTCCGACACTTTAGTCTTACTCTTCGATTCCTTTTCCAATTCTCGAATTTTCTTTAGAATCTCTGCTTCTAGCATTCTAACTCTTTCTCTCAACTGTTGCACTTCTATCATCGGAGCTAACTCCAGCTTCAACTCTCCTTTTGAAGTTCCCTTTTCCAGGGATTGAGTAGCTTTGGTTTTACTTGCGTCTATACTCAACATGTAGCAATCAAATTCTCTTGTGTGCGTCAACCATCCTAGCAGCTCCTGATCGGAATCGTCGTTATAGAGCAATGGATTTTGATACTCTCCCATCTTCGTGTCTTGATTCTTAAAGAGCTGCAAGTTGAACCCGTCTTGAAGCAGATTCTTGTAGGTGTCCGTGTTCAAAGAAAACCTAGCTCGTGCACTCTCGTGCCTTGCTTTCTCCTTTTCTTTCTTTTCCATCTCATCGACTATTATTGTCTTCTTCTTGTTGCTCGAGGGTGGGGATACTTGTATTTGAATCCGATCAGACTTTGGCCCTATCGAAATAAAACCTGTGCGCCAATCATGCACACATTCGGCTTGCACCAGCCATGGTCATCCAAGTAAGATCGAGAAGGTAGCCTCTGAGGTCCTTGGTCTTACTATCAGATAATCAACTTTAAACTCTAGACCACCCACAACTGTACTTACATTCTTCAAAAGACCCGCAGGCTTCACTTGTGTTTGATCTGCCATCCTCAAAGACATCAGCCTTTCTTCCATGTGATTAAGGCCCAAAGCTTTCATCATGAACTCAGTCATCAGGTTGACTGCGGCTCCACTATCTAACTGAGCACCAGGGACTGCATATCCTTTAATTTCGACCGTCACAGCTGGAGCGTTCGAATCAATTTGCATCGTAATACTTTGAATGATTCCTTGGACATCCTTGTCTTGTCTCTTTTTATCTCGAGCTTTCCTCAGCTTCTTTATATATTCGTTGTAGAATTGTTTCCGATAAGCAAGTGAACATTTTAGCAATGTGCCAATGTCCAGCGTGAATTCAGTGTCAGCAAGTAACTTCACAATATCTACTTCTTCCGAGCTTTGTCTTTCCTTTCTAATCTTAGGAGCTTTCAATCTTTCAGGGAATGGTGCTATGCCCGGCACAAACTCCTTGGTTATTGGTGGAAGGATCTCGATCTCTTCCCCATCCTCAAACTCTTGCTGCTCAACAAATCCTCCAACTTGGTTTTCTACTTCTTCGTGTTCAGCTATCCTCTCTTGACTCCCTTCTTCACCTTCGCCTCTTGGGTTCTTCTTCGAGTACTCTTGAGTCCTTGTGACTACTGCTACAGTTGGGTCTTTGTGTAATTTCTTGGCCTCGTAAGCATCCACAAAGTGCATTGACGAGCTAGAGCCTTCTTGAGGGTTCGGTGTCTTGAACACTACTCCGATCGTAGGAACGTGCTCTTGAGCTCTTGATGTGGGATGCATCTGAGTATCAACATAGTTCGAGGACCCTACTGGTCCTTTTTCCTTGCCGGCGACAGCTCTTCGTTTTGGACAATCCTCATCAAAGTGGCCCTCCCCACTACAGTACCGACATAATGGAGTATAATCAATTGGCTTCTTTTCGTTTGGACATCTAGATTGAGTATGGCCAAAGCCATGACATCTCCAGCACTGGATTGGACCATCTCTTCTTTGATCACGTACGGCTCCTCTTGGATAGTCTCCTCCTTGACCCTGAGCACCATATCCATAAGTTGGTCTGTTTTCCCAACGAGATGTAGGTGGTACACTTTGAGCGGGCAATCCCGTGTAAGGTCTTTCTCTTGTATCTCCTGATTTCATAGTCCTTTCTTCATAGGCTCTCTTGTTGTAACATCGGTCCTCTGTGTGATTTGTCCTTCCACAAAAAGTACAACGCATCCTAGGTGGCGATCTATCTGTGAATACTCTCGAGACTGTAGGGCATTCTGAAGCCGAATGGCCATAACCATGGCACTTTCCACACCATGTATTTGATCGAAACACTTGATTCGGGCTTGTTGTGACCTCTGGTTTTACTGTGTATGTCTCTTGAGTTATCGTGGCAGCTTTTATAGCTTGCGTGACCAATTCTAATATTCATTCTTCGGTTAGCGCAGGCTTTACCTCGCCTGGCGTACTAGTGGCAGCTACAAAAGCTGGGGTCGTCAATGCGGGACTTCCTTGGCCAGGATCTTTCATCGGTATGTTTCCTGGACCTCCCATAGGCTCGTATAAGAGCTCCATCTTCCTTTGTTGGCATAATTGTACTTCCTCCCAAAGCCTTGCTTGTTCCTTAGCATCCATTAAGGTCGCAGGTCTTGTCAGGCTGATATGCTGCTGTGCCGTAGGATCTCGCAATCCTGAAATGAATCTACGTTTCAATGTCTCATCGTTCGGGGCATTCACGCCCATCTTTCTTACTAATGTTTCCATTCTCTGAATATAGTTATCGATGCTCTCGTTTACTCCTTGTCGCAAATAATCCATTTGTTGGGCCAATTTGTCTTGGAAGCCTTGTCGTCGAAACTTTGCCAAGAAGGCTTCCTTGAGCATCTGATAAGTTCCACGCTCTTGTGGTGTCAGATTTCCATACCAATTGGCTGCCTCATCACGGAGAATAGCCGGAAAAATTCTCAACCTTTGATCCTGGTCAACTACATCATTGGCCTCACAGGTGACCTCAAACAACTGGATAAAGCTATCCGGATCTTCGTCCCAAGTACTCGAAAACTTGGTGAAGTCCCCCAAGTGAACTGAAATCCGCTGAGCCATTTCGAACAGAGGTGTGATATCAATATCACTTCGATCCCAAAAATTTAGCACACGTGGCTTCAAGATCCCTCCTTCAAGTTCTCGTACTTGATTCGCGACCCTCCTACGGGAGTACACGTTTTTGACCGATTTCTTCGAACCAATCGAGGTCCACTCACCTGGCGGTTCCCACCTTCTTCTTTCTCTTTCAAGGGCTCTTCTCTGAGCGCGTTCCTCTCTTTGAGTTTGTGTTGCTCCTGACGATGAGCTTCCCTCGCTCATGTACTAGATCGTGGGGTCCGCAAGCTCGGCCAACCTGTGGCGCTAGGCGAACCTATGCCACTCTCTTATAGAGACGTACCAAGCTATTCCCGGCAGACGCACCAAATGAACAGGCTCTAACGGCCACGGAAAAAGTGATTATCCCTGACTTTATTTTGTTCAAACCCCTCCGTAATCGGTCCAATTGGATCACCTGGAGCCCATAATTATCTCGCAATGGATTCTTCCTATGGCTATGCACTAGCGCATATGTTCCCGTCCCTACCCGGGTAGATCCATGCTCGGTACCTCAACTCAAGATTTCTGATGCAATCCATGCCCACTCACTGATATACAAGGGGGCACAGGGGTAGAGCGAGACTAAAGAAAGAGAATATTGGCACCATATGTTGGATAACAGCCTTCCGGAACGACTCAAAACTGCAGGAATTATAAATGACGCTCCACCAATAGCGTGGCTGTTAAGTCAGCCTTTTTCACGGAAAGAACAGCATCCAGAAGTCCTGATTTCTGATAAATTTACAAGCTCGTTCAATCGAAATATTGAGACGCAAAATTAAAAGATATGACCTATGGAAGTAGATAAGAAAAATATAAGAAGGAGGGTTTTCGCGTTCCCTAGTGTGTTAAGGAAACACTCACGAATTTGACACAACAAACAAGAGAGAAACGGAATCTTCCGGAAAATCAGTGCACAGGTGTACAGTATGCGAAGTTAGTGCGCGGTGACCGCATAACAGAGCATTTAACCGCGGCGGGCGCGTAAGGCGCGCATAACGCAAATTGAAGAATGACAGAGCAAGGGAGCGCCAAAGAAAGTGTATATATATACAGCAAAGGTTGAAGAAAAAAGAGTAGTGTGCGTGTATGCGAGTGACGCAGATATACACGGAGAGGGAATCATAGTTGATACACAGAGGAGAACGAGAGACTGAGAGAAGACGCCATAGATCGCGTATGAGTGAAGAGAGTTAGAAGTTCTCAGAAGACGCCATAGATCGCGTATGTACAGATGAATAACACAAGCCTGAAGTGTCGGGTCTTTTCATCTGAAGAGAGATGGTAATAAGAAACTACTCACTGTAGGAGAGTTTCTGTAGCTTGAGCGAGAAGAGGCCAAGCTTACTTGTACACATCTTCTCTAATCAAAAACACATGTTCATGTGCATGTCTGCGTGCAATCTTTACTTGTGAAGAATCTGAAGTTATTTCGTGTTACGGTAGGAAGTTCCATTTCTCGTTTACTATCACGACTCGTTACTAAACGTGCTTCAGTACCTTCTCTGTAAACGCATGTTTCGGCGTATAACAGTTTACTCAGTAAACATATTTCAGTAATTTGTCGGTCAGTTACAGTTTCTCAGAAATCTGGATTTTTCGGTAAATCAACGAAGTATAACTCGTAGCAGAGTTTGAAGCTTTGTGTGAGAGATAGCTCATCTTGTAGCTAGACATCTCTACTTTAAGCTGATCACAGTTTCCGGTGGAATGAAGATGTACACACAGTACAAAAGTTAACCGGAAAGTAGCAGTTCAGAACTGTGAAGTTTCCAGAAGGAAGTTCATTCGGTGAAGGAAGCTCACACACTACTTCCTTACTTCACATAAGTTCATCTGAAGCAATTACGAACAAAACTAAGTTTATTTCGGTGAAGTTCCGGCACAACTACGGTGTCAGTCCAGTAACAATCTGGTAAAGTTCCGGTGGAACTTATGTCGCAGAATAACGCAGTTAAAGCAACGTTAAGTAGGCTGAGCTACTGTTGATTACAGAGGTGTTCTGAATCACTCTAGTTTAGCATTCTACTACGGTGGCGTGGCAATTTCCGCAGGCCTGATAGAGTTCAAGCCTTGTCACGAAACTCACCTTCAGGGCGAAAGTATTTCCGCAACAGTAGGCGTTAGAGCCGAAGTTTTCGCCAACAAATCCCAACATTTTGGTATCAGAGCCTAGAGTATTCTCTATCATGGCAGATCATGTCCAAATAGATAAACTGGACAGAGATAATTATCCTGCATGGGTAATGCGCATGGAAGCCTTACTTATGAGTAAGGACTTAATGACGTACGTGACCGGAGAAGAAAAGAAACCCACTTTCGAAGATGATAGTCAACCAGAAAAAGAAGAACTAGACGCCCTAAAGCTATGGCAGAAGAAAGATGCAACGGCAAGAGCCTACATCTACAACACTGTGTCAGATCATCTACTACCGCACATTAGAGGTTTGGAGAAAGCAGAGGACATATGGAGCGCATTGGAAGATCACTTCCAGAATACTACGAAAGCTAGGAAGGCCAGCCTATGGTCCGAGTTCACAACGTTCAAAAAGAAGCCGAGTCAAAGCATCAGTGACTACGTCACTAAAATGAAGGATCTAGCAGATAGTCTTGGATCTATAAATGAAGAAGTCGAAGATCATAGATTGATAGCGCAAGTGCTCACAGGGTTGAGAGGAGATGAAAGGTGGAAACCTTTCGTACTATCAACTGAACTCTCCCTAAATCATTTTGTACCAGAGTTAAATCAGCTGCTCGGTTTGATGCTCACATATGAGCAAGACCTGAAAGGAGACGCAGACAAAGGACAAAGCTCTGCAATGTATATGAAGAACAAGAAGAAAGACAAAGGCAAGTCAAAAGATGAAGAAGAGTCGAGCTCTCAGGCCTATTACGCAAGAGGTAAAGGCACTGGCAGAGGAAGAGCAAGAGGAAGAAGCCGCCAGAATACCACCAAGAAAGTTTGCTGGATTTGTGGACTAAGTAACCATCTGGCGCATGATTGTTGGCACAATCAACAAGGATCAAATCAAAATCAAAACAACAATAGCAGAGGCAGTAGCGGAAGAAATCAAAGTAACTTCCAAAGAGGAAGACAAAGCCAAAGAGGAGGCTACGGTAGAGGTGGAGTAAGAAGTTGGGGACAGAGCCAATCCTACAACACCACCTACAACAACTACGCAAATGACACACAGAATGAGAGTCATACATCATTGATGATGAACTCAATCAGCATATCTGATAACGAAGATCTAAAGGTATTTTACATTGACTCTGGATGTTCTAATCACTTGTCAGGAAACATAGAACTGATGTCAGAATTGGAAAAAGGAAGTGCGAGTCACACTGTTCAAACAGGTGACAATACAAGACACAAAGTACAATCAATCGGGAAAGTGAAACGCAAGAGTGGAGCAGATTTGCTAACCAATGTTTTGTATGTTCCAACAATATCGAAAAATCTGATCAGTGTGGGACAGATAGTCGAAAAAGGTTTTCAGGTCAGATTTACAAACAAAGGAGTATTTGTAGAAGATCCAAAAAATGGATATTATCAGATCGTCTCTGGTAAGAAAGAAGGCAGACTCTTTACCTTAAGAGTACAAGGGAACATTGGGCAAGCGCTGCTCACACATGATGAAAAGGTAATTAGAGAACTTGATCTCTGGCACAAGAGATTAGGTCACTTTCACGAAAAAGGAATCAAAGCTATGATAGCGAATCAGTCTGTACTAGGATTACCGAACGTACAGAACCAACATATGATTCACAAATGCGAAGCCTGTCAAATGGGAAAAGCCCACAGGTTACCTTTCCAGAAGAAAGGATTCAAACATGACGGTGTGCTAGAACTTATACATACAGACGTATGGGGACCAACGAAAGAAGGATCAATCAGCGGATCAAGGTACTATGTTTTATTCATTGATGACGCAACAAGGTGGATAACTCTTTATGTTTTGAAGGAAAAGTCAGAGGTGTTCGGAGCTTTCAGACATTTTCATGCATATGCCGAAAGACTCACCGGACGAAAACTTAAAAGACTGAGGTCTGATGGAGGGGGAGAATACTTCTCCCGAGAATTCAATGACTATCTTTGGAATGCAGGTATTAAGAGAGAAATAACCTGCAGGTATACACCACAACAGAATGGTGTAGCAGAAAGGAGAAACCGAACTCTAGTCGAGTTTGCACGAGCTATGCTAAAAGAAAAAAATTGCCCGGATTATCTTTGGGCTGAAGCCGTAAATACAGCAACATACTTGGTAAACAGGTTACCATGTACAGCGTTAGAAGGAATGACCCCTTATGAAGCCTGGTGGGGAAAGAAGCCAACACTTGATCACTGCAAAGTGTTTGGATCAGTAGCGTATGCTTATGTACCATCTCAACTCAGACATAAGCTTGAACCGAAAGCAGAGAAATATGTATTCGTCGGATATGACGAGAAACAGATGGGTTACAGGTTATGGAGTCCTCTAACCAAACATTTTACTGTTTCCAGGGATGTAACATTTGATGAACAGAAAAGCTGGTATGCAGATCAGAGTCATACAGCTGAAGAATTTGAAGAAGAGATAAAAAGAAGAGAAAAAGGAAAATCAATTGTTCAGGTAAACAAAGATGAAGAGGCAAGTACGTCCAGGACTGGAACAGGTATAAGGAACGAAGATGAAGACGGGTACTCAGACACACACGAAGAATATGAACTAAGAAGGTCAAACAGAGTAAGAAGACAACCGGAAAGATACTCGTATGATACATCATATATGACTCAACGAGATTATGCATATATGGTTAAAGAAGAGGAAGAACCTCAGAGCTATGACGAAGCCAAAGGCAAGAAGCAATGGCAAGAAGCAATGGAAGAAGAACTCACCGCACTGGAAGAGAACAAGACATGGGAGCTTGTTCCTAAACCGAACGGTAAGAAAGTAATTGGAAATAAATGGGTGTTCAAAGTTAAGAAACTTGCAGATGGAAGGATAGCCAGACATAAAGCGAGACTGGTTATCAAGGGCTATGCTCAGACGCATGGCATAGATTATGACGAGACGTTCAGTCCGGTGGCAAAGATGTCAACCATAAGAACAGTGATTGCTATAGCAGCATCAAAAGGATGGAAGCTAAGTCAGCTAGATATAAAGAATGCATTCCTGAATGGATATATATCAGATGAAGTCTATATGGAACAACCGGAAGGGTTTATAAGTTCCAGATACCCAAACCTTGTTTGCAGGTTAAGGAAAGCACTTTATGGACTGAAGCAAGCTCCAAGAGCTTGGAACTACAGACTCGTGAAGTATCTAAACGAACTTGGATACCAAAGTTCGAAGGCAGATGCAAGTCTACTCATCAAAAGAACAGAAGAAGGAATGATCTACATTTGTATCTATGTAGATGACATAATAATTACAGGAACCTCAGATGCAGGAATCACAGAGGTAAAGAAACTGCTAGAAAAGGAATTCAAGATCAGTGACCTAGGAAAATTATCATACTTTCTAGGAATGGAAATCACATATACAGATCATGGTGTATATGTCACACAAGAGAGGTATCTCCTGAACTTACTGAAGAAGTTCAACATGGAAAATTGTAGAGAAGCTTCAACACCGCTTGAAGTAAACCATAAACTCAGTAAATATAGTGGTACAGAGTTTAAAGATATGAAGAAGTATCAGTCGTTAGTAGGAAGCTTAATATATGCTACGCTAACAAGACCGGATCTCAGTTTTCCGGTGGGAGTTCTCTCACAGTTTATGCATTGTCCGACAGAGCAACATTGGGTTGCAGGACAAAGAGTTCTCAGATATATCAAAAGAACTATAAAGGAAGGATTATATTATCCTTTTACGTCAGATATAAAGCTCAGAGCATACAGTGACTCAGATTGGGCAGGAAGTCAAGATGACCGAAGATCAACGCACGGGTATATGATATACCTAGGAGATAAGCTGGTAAGCTGGTGTTCGAAGAAGCAACACACAGTAGCTTTATCATCAACAGAAGCAGAATACAAAGGACTGGTAGAAGCAGCAAAAGAAGTAATATGGATGCAGACTTTACTTAAAAGCATGGGTATAGATCAAAGTATACCGATCATACATGGAGATAATATGAGCTCGCTGTATCTTGCAGCGAATCCTGTGTTTCATGCAAGAACAAAACACATAGAGATTCAATACCATTTCCTAAGGGAAAAAGTAATGGAGAAAGAGATAGAAATAGTCTACACTCCTACGAAAGATCAGATTGCAGATATTCTGACAAAGAGCTTGGATGGAACAAAGACAAACAGATTCAAAGAGATGGCAGGTATAAAAGAAAGAAAGATATATGAAAGACCGGAAGAGGTCAAATTAGTGATTGAGGGGGAGCTGTTAAGGAAACACTCACGAATTTGACACAACAAACAAGAGAGAAACGGAATCTTCCGGAAAATCAGTGCACAGGTGTACAGTATGCGAAGTTAGTGCGCGGTGACCGCATAACAGAGCATTTAACCGCGGCGGGCGCGTAAGGCGCGCATAACGCAAATTGAAGAATGACAGAGCAAGGGAGCGCCAAAGAAAGTGTATATATATACAGCAAAGGTTGAAGAAAAAAGAGTAGTGTGCGTGTATGCGAGTGACGCAGATATACACGGAGAGGGAATCATAGTTGATACACAGAGGAGAACGAGAGACTGAGAGAAGACGCCATAGATCGCGTATGAGTGAAGAGAGTTAGAAGTTCTCAGAAGACGCCATAGATCGCGTATGTACAGATGAATAACACAAGCCTGAAGTGTCGGGTCTTTTCATCTGAAGAGAGATGGTAATAAGAAACTACTCACTGTAGGAGAGTTTCTGTAGCTTGAGCGAGAAGAGGCCAAGCTTACTTGTACACATCTTCTCTAATCGAAAACACATGTTCATGTGCATGTCTGCGTGCAATCTTTACTTGTGAAGAATCTGAAGTTATTTCGTGTTACGGTAGGAAGTTCCATTTCTCGTTTACTATCACGACTCGTTACTAAACGTGCTTCAGTACCTTCTCTGTAAACGCATGTTTCGGCGTATAACAGTTTACTCAGTAAACATATTTCAGTAATTTGTCGGTCAGTTACAGTTTCTCAGAAATCTGGATTTTTCGGTAAATCAACGAAGTATAACTCGTAGCAGAGTTTGAAGCTTTGTGTGAGAGATAGCTCATCTTGTAGCTAGACATCTCTACTTTAAGCTGATCACAGTTTCCGGTGGAATGAAGATGTACACACAGTACAAAAGTTAACCGGAAAGTAGCAGTTCAGAACTGTGAAGTTTCCAGAAGGAAGTTCATTCGGTGAAGGAAGCTCACACACTACTTCCTTACTTCACATAAGTTCATCTGAAGCAATTACGAACAGAACTAAGTTTATTTCGGTGAAGTTCCGGCACAACTACGGTGTCAGTCCAGTAACAGTCTGGTAAAGTTCCGGTGGAACTTATGTCGCAGAATAACGCAGTTAAAGCAACGTTAAGTAGGCTGAGCTACTGTTGATTACAGAGGTGTTCTGTAGTTTAGCATTCTACTACGGTGGCGTGGCAATTTCCGCAGGCCTGATAGAGTTCAAGCCTTGTCACGAAACTCACCTTCAGGGCGAAAGTATTTCCGCAACAGTAGGCGTTAGAGCCGAAGTTTTCGCCAACAAATCCCAACATAGTGTACTCCACATAAAACGATGGTCTTAATTACAGTAATGTAGCAGAGAAACTTTGAAGAACCAAAGAAGCGTAGAGCAGCGCATTGTAAGTGCATATACTACATATGCACTTCATCCGAATAAGTCTAGATGAGCGTAAAATTGCAAAAAGTTTCATTCCTGGAGAACACTAACTGTACATATATGTAGAGCTTTCTACAGATAATTTGAGGATACCATAAAATTTAACATGAAAAACGAGAAAGAACAGTTGGAATCTTCTTAAAAGGACCGATCATAACCCACGAAGATCAAACAAAACGTGATGCTGAAAAATCAGATAAGTGCAAATTGGCAAGCTTCATTGTTAGGGCGTTGATCTACAGCAGCTTACCAGCCAATGCCAGCCACCAAGTCCTACAGCCTTCTTGACGACGCCATGGAGTCCCACAAGAACAGATTTAGTTCTATTGTTGCCAGTGACAACCACCTTAGTGTGGCGAGGGAGTACTAACAGTTCCTCGTCGAATCCCTCTTCATTCGCAGCACCCAGGGATGAAACAGCTATGCCACCCTCCTTCTCTTGTAAACCCTCCACAGTCACCTTACATGAATGGCCTTCCCCTTCTGATCCAGTGCTCTCGATAACACCCAGCTTTTATCTTGTTCATCACTGTCGATGACTTTAGTTCAGAGCTTGGATCCCAGTGCATGCTACAGCCGAGACACATGTCAAGGAAGCCACCCGCTGCACTCCTTCGTCCCCAGCTCCCTGTTGCTCACCGAGAGCTTCCCCCCCCCCCAAAGTGAACAGCCTCTCTTTTCCAGATAAGCCGCCAGCAGATGGATACCCCCTCCCACTCCTCCTCCCCTCGATACCTATACGAAAACAACAAAAGAGAGAGAGAGAGAGACAAAATGCCAGCCCTCCCCTCCTTATCTTGTGGCAACCGACTCCCCCTTTTTCCGTTTCTTCTTGTCAGACCTGCAAAAAAAACGGACATGAACCCACCTTTTGTCCTTCTGAAGGGTCTGGTATCATACGAGACTGTGGGGGGTGGGATACCAAACCGTAGGCAGTGAGGCTAAGGGTGGCTTCAGATTGGGGCTCTGGAATTTGGAAAGAAAATGCCTTCTTCCACCCAGAACAATGGAAACCTTGCGAAATCCTCCACCTTTCTATTCACATAGGCCATGGAACGGAGAAAAGAAAAATCTTGTTGACAATCTGAGCTAAGAAAAATCTCGTTGACAATCTGAGCTGGCAGCTATAAACGCTTGGGGGTGGAGGGGGAGGTTGGAACAAAAAACTACAATTCATTCCATGACGTGGCTTCAGAAAAAATGAGTGCCTCCCCTCAGTGTGAAGGCATCTACGGTATTGCAGACATGGCACATAATAATTGGCTGATCACTCCAAAAATGTCTTCTTGCGCCGCACAGTCTGAATTGTACATAAGAGAACATTAAATCATAATGGGTTCCGATGACCAAAGACCAAGCCGTAGACGAGATTGTACCGTCGCGGATCTGCTATAACAACTCAAGATCGTGTAAACATCCTCACTATTGAACACGGCATTGTGAATTCAATGCTTTCTTTGGTTAGGAGAGTGCGGCCCTCTAAATTTTATGCCAAGAAACCTACAGTTTAGACAACAGATTGTGATATGATTCAAGATGGCATCAGTCGCCTGGATTCACCATGGGGCACGAAGACAATTTTCTAAATATCGATCAGAATAGCTGATGCTACTACAGATTAAAGGAGATAATCAGTTAGAACAATCCTTTCTCTTTCAGACTCTCCACTGTCTCCTTTATTGTTGTTTCAAATGGAGTATATTTGAGCCCAAGCTCGTTAACAATTTTTTGTGAGAATTATTTGGCCATTGATAATGAGATTTGAGGTTCGATCATCCTAGTTGGTAATGTGTAATCAGGATGAAGTCGTCTTATTATTTCTATCATCTGAGCCCTTGTCACCGTTTTATTGCGACATAAATATCTTCCTGAAGCAGACTTTGTTTCATAGGCAAGCAGGTGAGCATTAGCAACATCCTTGACATCAACAACTCCAACGCTGGAGTTTTCGTAAGAGTCGCTAGAACCATTCAGCAATTTCAATACAACAAGTGAGCTTGTATTCGGGCTTGCCTGCAGCAAGGACCCTAAAACCAAGCTCGGACAGATTACAACAAGATCTAGTCCATTCTTTTGTGAATAGTCCCATGCTGCTTTTTCTCCCATTGTCTTTCCAAGCATATACCAGTGATTGCTTTCCCTAAGATAATCTTCATCACTCCAACAACTTTCATCGAGTGGAGCATCCTTTGGCTTGTGAAGATCAAATGCCATTGCAGCCACAGATGATGTCATGACTATTCTTTTGACTTTGGAATTTTTGCATGCTTCTAGAACATTCAATGTTCCTTTGATGGCATGACTGAGAACCTCCACCTTCGGATTAGTCGAAGTGTAGCTTGGAACTGGACAGTCCATGTGAAATACACCTGAACATCCATCTATAGCTGCAGACAGGGAATCTGGATCCAGAAGATCACCCTTCAAAAGAGTAAGCCCTTCCTTTGCACCTTCAAGCCTTTCCAGATGCCCACATTTCTCGTTGTTATCTGGAGATCTCACTACACCACGAACACGGTAGCCCCTTTCAAGCAAGAGTTTCACCATCCAGGAAGCAATAAAGCCACTTGCCCCAGTGACACAAACTAACTCTTTCATATTTGCTTAGTGGTCTGTCCCAAAAGTTTCAAATGTACCTTCTCACTGGTTGGAATGAGCACACAAAGAATCCTACAAATTTCGTGAGCTTGAGGGAAAAAACAAGGAAGAGCATAAGAGGGGGTTCTTCGCCAGTCCAATCAGTAGGTTGTCGTATCCATTAAAACAACCGTAGGCTCTCGTACCCATATCGATGACTCTAGTTGTTTGATAAGCTTTCAATGGAAGAGGATTGCACACTCGTTTAATAATTTTCCATCTTCCATTCCTCTGCTCCAGCTGCCACACAAAATCAACTGTCCTCTTCAATATCCACCTACAAAAGAAAGGTCCTCCACCCCTTGTCCTAGTTATCACCACCAGCTCCTCTTATGTTACCAAAGAGTTCCCAGGCCTCATGTTCTGCTTCAAAGCATCCAATTTTAATGCGACATTGCATGCCGAAAGCTCCTGCAAACTGAAAGCAAAAATATTTTCCTGCCAAATAGAACCACATTAGTGCATCAAAACCAACCATTTTCGGAGCTAACACCGTCTATTAGGTGCACAAGTGAAGAATTAAAAGAAAAATGTGAAGGTATGTGAAGCAGTAGCGTACGAAAAGTGAAAGTATGGCCCCCCAATTAAAATTTTTTGTTTTAGTCTAAAGTCACTACAGGACAAAACGGGGATTCGTTGGCTGCCACTTGGAGAGACAATCTTGGGACATCAAAGTGAGCACCAAGATACTCTTGCAGTTAGGAGTGTACGTGACTCAAATGAAGGCAACGACTATTCTTGGACTATTCTAAGACTAAGCAGAGGGAGCATATTCTAAGTGAAGCAAGAGAGAGAAGTGCAAGACACAGAGTGTGCGACGCAGAGAAGTGAAGTGCAAGGTGTGCATGAAGAGTGACTAAGAAGTGTGCAGAGAAGTTTTAAGCTATTTTCCCCAAGGATCCCAAGGTCACATTGTAGTGTGCGCGTGGCGGCAGAAGTTGTCCAATCCCTCCCCCTTATTGGAAGCTTGGTGTAAGGTATGCACAAGTGCAGGCTTGGAGAAGGTGGAGGTCTGGTGCAGAGGAGGCCAGCAGTAATAAGACCTCGGGTATTTGGTATTTTGTAATTACACACTCTATGGGATATTGCACAGAAGCATTGGATTGTATTGTGCATCACCATTGTATTTGTTTTATTATAATCAATCGACAAAGGCTCCCAGTGTGAATCTTTCTTCTTGTCTTTCCCTTTTCTCCCACAAACACTCAAATCCCTTCTTGTCCAGAAACCCTCCAACAATATGTGTAAGTATGCATCATTATGTGTGTATGTGTCTATATGTGTGTGTATATGTGTGTGTGTATGCATATGTATGTGAGTGTGTGTGCATGCATACTTGGCTTCAACAATAAAGCCTTGCTCTCTCTCTCTCTCTCTCTCTCTCTCTCTCTCTCTCTCTCTCTCTCTCTCTCTCTCTCTCTCTCTCTCTCTCTCTCTCTCTCTCTCTCTCTCTCTCTCTCTCACTCTCTCTCTCTCTCTCTCTCTCTCGCTCGCTCGCTCTCTCGCGTCCAAATCCCGGCACAAATGTGCCAAGAGAAATCGAAATTTTTTTTTAACATTCCAGAGCATCGCTTATGCGACGCTCTTGAACACAAGGCGTCGCTTATGCGATGCTAAAACGTTGCAGCCAATTTTCCAACATCGCAAATAACGTTGCTAGTTAGTGATGCTATTTTTGATGCGTATTTTTAGCGTTGCATAAGTGATGCTACCATCACTTATGCGACGAAGGCTCATTAAAAAAACCCCAAAAATAGGACCATCGCTTATGCGATGCTAGCATCACATAAGCGATGAATCCTATTTTTTTTTCAATTCGGGGTATCGCTATGCCCCCCTATTTCTTGTAGTGCCTAGTTATGAGGATCCAAGCAAGGTAACATATGTATGTAAATTGAACAAAGCTCTTTATGGATTGAAGCAGGCACCTAGGGCATGGAACCATAGGTTGAGTACATACCTTCAGGATCAAGGATTTATCATGAGCAAAGTAGATACATCTCTCTTTATCAAAAGAAGTAATTCAAAGGTAATATACCTTTGTGTATATGTTGATGATATCATACTCACAGGTAACGATGCTAATGGCATCAAACAGATTAAGAATCAAATGATGCAAGAGTTCAAAATTAGTGACCCTTAATCACTAAAATTTTTCTTGGACTTGAGTTAGTCTATACTAACTCTAGAATTTATATTGCTCAAAGAAAGTATATACAGGACATGTTGAAGAAATTTCATTTGTAGGATGCCAAAGTTGCAAGTTGTCACATCATGGATGCATAACTTGTTAAGTGAGATGATACATATGGGTATCATTGAGGCATCTTACCTCACTTGGTAGAGGACTTGAGAGGAGAGTCTATAAGAACTCTCAAGTGAGTCCTTATGGACAATCATTATATTATTTGGTAAGAGAAGCTCGGCGGCTGGGAGGAAATGAACGCGAAGTCTCTGTGTGTGCTCGCGGATGCAGATCGAGGCAAAAACATTATGATATTGGTATCAGAGCCGCAGGTCGTTCACGTTGTTGCGCTGGCTGGGAATCGAACCCACATCTCATGCATGAGAGGCGGATAGTCTATCCAAGAGCTTCCATACGTTCTGAGGTCGTCTAAGCGCGCGTCAGCTAGTTTCTGCTATTAATCGGAACACAGGACACGAGGACGTTCAAAGACTAGAGTTTAAAGGCTCACAGCTTTTCAGCAGGTGCCGTCTCGAACAAAGTAAACTAGCAACGTCATCAGATCAGCATATTTCAAATATGAAGGACTACTCTACAGTTATCATTCGATTGTGCGCATTTTTTGAGCCGATGTGGAAGACCTCAATCCTCTCTTTGAACTGTTGAAATGCTCGCATATGATATTATGTAGCAGCTCCCACTTGATTACTTTGTATTGAATGAATGATTCCGGAGTGTGAAATACCCGACACATTTCCAAGGAGACAGAGATCTCAATGGGACTTCCTTGAGGAATTAGGCAAAAGGAGTTAAGTTCTAGAAAGGCATCTTCCATTGAGAATCAAGAAGAGATAGGAGAGACGCAGATTGGATGTACATGCCGCCTACTATGAGTCCATGAATGAAGAGCATTCTTTTCATCAACTCTCTGACACCAGCTTTCAAGTAAAAGAACATGGAGCTTTATACTAAGCACAGGTATGAAAGTTTTGTTTGTTATTTCCCAAAGCTAATTATTGTAATACTCCATTCTTGGGAAAGAGAAAGGAAGGGCTTTGAGCAAAGCTCTTTGAGGGAAAATCATGTATGGAGAGTATGAGGTATATGCTCTCAATTGGGGTCAAGGATTATCCCAAAAATACAAGAAGGCCAAGTTTAGAGTATCTCTAAAATACTTTACTTTTATGATTTTCACATAAATTTAGGAGCTATTTTCATAAATAGCCATTTTGAGAAGGGGAAAAGAGAAGGTATTTTTCATAGATTTATGGAAAAAACCATGCACACTTAGAGTCTAGTGTATTGACTTCCATATTCAATCAAGAAATCCATAAGATACCTCAGTTTGATGGGAGTTTGAAGCTCCACAAAACTCCCTTCCATCACAGTTTGACAAAAATTTCAGCACCTAAATCTGAGAAATTCCCATTTTGGAAGAGGGAAAAAGAGGTGCGATAGTTACGGATGGATCGGAAAAAGTATATTTACTGAGAGTATGGTGCATGGACTTCTTAGGCGAATCATTAGATTCATCAAAATGATAAGTTAAGGAGGGATTTTAGTTCCTCAAAGACCCCCTTCCCGCACTTTTTGGAAAATTTCAGAAATTAATCTTTTGCCAAACTCCACTTCTTGGAGTAAGAAAAAGATTATTTAGAGGCTTCCCATGGATTATTGTATATAATCCAAGAGAAATCCACATTTAGAGTGGATTAGAAGCTTGCTAAGAGCTCCCATTTAAGTTTTTGCATAAAAGCAAAATCTTGATTTAGGCCTCTTTTGGGGAGCAAATTAGCATGCATGAAGGGAGGATTTGGAAAGGTCAAAAATGGCTCAAGCATCTTCATATACCACTCTCTGAAGTTATGGAGAGAATTTTAGGATTTGCATGATGGAAGAATGCTTTTGGGCACCCCAAAAATCACATTTTTACACTTTTTCCAGCCCCTCCAACAGTCCACTAGTTTTTCATGTCCCACTTGGAATGGCCATATCTTGGGCTAGGAAACTCCAAATTGGACGTGCTATGGCTCGTTTCGAAGAGCACAAGGTCTACTTTTAGTTCATGAGAAAAAATTTTGGAAAGTAAAAATTTTTGCAGGTCTGAACAGGTCTGCAAAGTCTGAACAGTTTTTGGCAACTACCTTCCGGGAGCCATATCTTTCAAACCGGGAAGGCGATTTGAGTAATTTCACTTCGACCTATTTGCACATGCTTTATATTTTAGTTTATGAACATTTGCAGGTCCTAAAGTGATTTTTGCAGGTCTAAAGAAGGATTACTAATGCATTTTTGAGCTAAATTTGCATTATTTTTGTAATCACCTGACCATGCTTTATGTTTTGAGGAGTGCTCCGATATTTTCGGACACTTCAAAGTGTATGTTAGGACCTGAGGAGGAAGGTGCAGAGGTCTCGAAGCTTATCAAGAGCGATTGGATGCATGCAATTCCAAAATCAGAATACTCAGGGACGTATATTTTATGCTTTCTGGCATTTTATTTATGTTATGGCATGTTCTGTATCTACATGCATGAATGGGATTGCATACATCAAGTGTTGATCATTGTTTAAGCTCTTAAAAATATGGATCAACATGCAGGAAGTATACTTTTGATTGTTTGCAGGAAAGAAGATTACAGAAACCATATGGCTATGCAACACCGGGAATGGTTGCTAGCAAATACTTTTGTGTTTTTGCAGGTCATGGAATCCATATATAAGTTTATGGCGTGCATGCCATGGGCCTGTCAAGCCCTATGTTTTTGGGTGGCCTGAGTGCCACTGAGCTATGGTTTAATTTTTTTGGGATTCCATTTCCTGGGGAAATGCTGTCGAAATTTTTCTTACCGCATGGCGTTATATACGCACTTGCTTTTAGGTAAGAGTGTTATGGAATAGTAACATGCCTTTCTGCAAACATCAATAAGTTTTATATATAAGGCAACTTCGGTAGTAGCAGGATCCCTATATATATAATCCTTATGGATTTAGACCATAGGATTGCTAACGGAAGGAGCTACACCTTCACCATTAGTAATGTGCACAAGCAATCCTATAGGTTCAGGAAGTTGCATTCAGGCTCGGGAGATACATTTAGGACAATCTCCAAGGGAGTGAAGATTTATTTATCTTCACAAGAGTCTCACAATAGAATTAGGAAACTATGGGGTATCATGATGAATACCCAAAGAGTGACTAGTTTCACTCATGCACATCACTTGACCAAGTAGTGAAGCATTTTTGCTACACTACTAAGGAAACCAAATGGATGGGATCATAAAGATGGGTTTCATCAGATAGCATCGACGGATGCTTATGTGATTCGAGTGATGGTTAGGAAGGCCATAGGCATGGCACTAGCACTATGGTATAGAGCATAGATCCCTTAGTCAGGAATAGTTGGGGTACCCAATACATACATATGTATCTTGGGATCTACAGAAAGGTACTTAGACCTAGTCTTTGTACCTAGGAACAAGTTAGTTTGGAACAGAAAGGGATATCCATTGTCACGTACTGACTAGAACCAAACTAACTAGTTCGAGGACATGGGACTTACTTGAGTCCACCTACATGATTTTTGGATATGGGATTCATTAGAATCCACCTATATATTCCATTACGTATACATGGAATATATATATATATTCGGTTTAGTGTGGAAGAAGTTTTCACTGGTATGGGACGGTGGAAATGACTTCCCTTTGAGCACTCTTCTTCTATGGCCAGGAAGAAAAGGACTCATCATTCATGGTATCATGTCTCACTAGATCAGAGGAGAGCTCTTAGTAGACATCTCCTACTAGGATTGGGAGTTATCCTTCAGAGTATGGGGAAGATTTATTCTTCCAGTAGAGAATGTGGTAGGTGATTTTATCACCATGGATATCACATACTCATGTTGTGCTTTCAGGAAGGATAATTCCATTAGGTTATTGGATCGTATAGATCCATGCATAGAGTATGGTTGGCAGAGATAGTTTTTCACTATGGATACACATATGTTTACGGTATCATGTCACATCATTGCTGACCATTTTAGTAGAGGGCTTTGGCCCTTATTAGGAATTTATTTTCTCCACTCTTCACTACATGCACCTTCATTAGTTAACGGAGATCTGTTCTCCATCTTCATAGGAATATGTGATGAGGGATTATGCATTAGTTATGGAAGAGAGGACTAAATAAATTCATGAGTTTCTCTTTTAAGGTAAGGAGAAAGTGGGAATCAGCTCAGAGATCCATAAGGGATCTTACTTTAGTTCAGTACTCTCACTTTAGCTCCTATACCTTGGGAGAGAAAGAAGGAAAGGAAAACATAATTTCTTCATAGGGAAAGAATAGAGTATGTTTTCCTTTAGAGAGAAGAGGTGTTTACAAAACATCTCTTAATTTATATTTCAGAAGGAATTCATTTCCTCTACTTTTCCATGTAATTTTCCTTCATATGGGAGCATGATTCTCCACTATTTTGGAAGGAAAAGTATGGAGAACTTATGTGCATGTTCTCACCTATGGATGAGTAGAGAAAATGGATTCAACAGAATCTCTTTCAAAGGGAAAGGGAAAGTGGAATAGGTTCCACTGCTAGAACTCTTTTCCTTAGAAGAGATTGAATAGAGAGAGAGAGAGAGAGAGAGTTTTACTTTCTCACTTTTAGGTTGTCTAGATAGAAGTGGCACTCTTCTATCAAAGACAAGAGAGAGATCAGTTAGTCATGATGGTTAGATTGAGTCTCACTTGTAGACTCAAAAGAGAAGTAGTTATGTTTATTTCCAGTGAGGATCTTTGACTAGATGAGATGATCTAGTTATTGACATTAGTTAGCCTGGGAGTAGATTGATGATACTTCTCTTTTGAGTTTCCAGGAGTTAGAGATATATCTAACCTATTATGGTACCAAAATCTTAGTTAGTGTTACATCATGAGTATGATGAGTAAGCATCAATTAGAAAATTGGGTACTTAGGGATTATCTGAATCTCAAAGGGAATGCTTTCTGCATTCATATGGCAAACTACAGGGAAGAGAAATATTAGATTTTGCACAAGTGCCAATAGATGCTCTTCCAATAGAACCTAGTCCAATGGTAAAGGATGACAAACCACAGATTTCTCGGTTGGTGAAATGTAGAGATTGCATTTTACTACCGTGAGCTGGATGATGGATTTGCATAGTTCAAAAACTACTACTTGTGATTACACTCAAGGTTAGGAAGACCTAGAGTGGTATGAGGGCAATCTATCATTTAGTCTTAGATGGGTTTGATGTCACTTGATATGAGACTTTGTTCTATACTTCAGAGGATTCTATGGTTTATTATCTCCATTATGGTATGGTCAAGCTTATGAGCTTGGCACTTTGCACTTGCTTTTCATATTATTACTCCATAGAGGATACATCATATGGACTGAGGTCATTCGTATGATATTATATGTTATGGGAGTAATAGTTTGGAAAGTGGAGTCTATATGGGAGATAGTAGGCACCACTCAGACGGTTTCCCACCTTTGAGATGATCTCATATGAGACTTCTTAAGGGGAAGGATATGGGGAAACAACATACACAGAGATGACCATGTACATACAGTACATGGGGTTCAGGGGAGTCCGAGCACTTTCTTCTACCATTACAGACATTTCATTTACATTTTCGAGGACGAAAATGCTCTCAAGGGGAAGGAAATGTCACATCATGGATGCATAACTTGTTAAGTGAGATGATACATATGGGTATCATTGAGGCATCTTACCTCACTTGGTAGAGGACTTGAGAGGAGAGTCTATAAGAACTCTCAAGTGAGTCCTTATGGACAATCATTATATTATTTGGTAAGAGAAGCTCGGCGGCTGGGAGGAAATGAACGCGAAGTCTCTGTGTGTGCTCGCGGATGCAGATCGAGGCAAAAACATTATGATACAAGTACTCCAATGGAGGTAAACCTAAAATTAAGTGCTCATGAAGGAGATGTGCTTGAGAATATTGCAGGTTACCAAAGCATAGTGGGAAGCTTGAACTATGCTACATTGAAAAGGATTGATATTGCTTATGGAGTAAGTGTTCTAAGTGAGTTTATGCACAACCCTAGGGCACCTCATTTGGAAGCTGCAAAAATGATTTTGAAGTACCTTAAGGGCACTCAAAATCAAGGATTGTACTTTCCTTATACCTTAGACTTGGACATCAAGATATATTCAGATGTAGATTGAACACATTGCAAAGATGATAGAAGGAGTACCTCAAGATACCTATCTTTTGTAGGTAACAAACCTATATCATGGTCTTCAAAGAAGCAACCTACTGTTGCTTTATCTTCTAGAGAGGCAGAGTATAGAGGATTGGCCAATGCTACTCAAGAGGCCATATGGATCAGATTGTTATACATAGATTTGGGTTTGCATACTACATCTCCAATGATTTTTGGAGATAATACTTACCAAACTCGTGGAGCTTATTAGTTGAGAAGTCATAAATCAAATTTGAGAGAATATCTCCTAGATTGGAGGGCTACTTTTAGAGAGATCCAAAAATTGAATTCAAATTCAAAATTTGAATGTAGCACTTATAAAAGTAACTTGTCAAAAGTCACGGTGCGTGACTCCATTTCCTGAGTTCTCCCTTGCCATATTGTAATAGAGTGAGTTCTACATTGTAACCTACACTTCTCATCATCATTAGGCTATGATTGTCAAGCCTACGATCTTGTACAACATTGTTCATTAATACAATAGATCTACATTGCTCATCTATGATCTCTCTAGATAGTCATTCAAAATAATCAACTTGTATTGCTCATATCTCCATCATTCCTTCACCATTTTCAATGCTCTATAGCTTGTTGGAATGAGCTCAAAGTTTTCTATATGCTCACAAATTTTGAAGGAAATATATTCAGCCAATTTGGAGAAAAGTGCATCGAATCACTCACTAGGCAAACTCTGTAGAGGTCCTAAAAAATTGGGGGTAATGATTTAATTGCTAAATTGATTTCTCTGTGTATAGTGCATCATTTTAAGTGATTCAACATGGAATCATTAGCTAACTAAGCTAGTTAGATACCTCTAAAAGTAATTTTTGTAATTCCTACTGTACTGGAAGCACTGAGCATAACAAGGAGTAGGTGTGTGAACAAAAATAGAAAGTTTTCATTGATCCTTCAAGTTGGAAGTAGTCTATTTTGATTCAATCATAGGCACTTATAAAATTTCATTGGAAAGCTAAGAGGGCCCACAACGTAACTAGTAGGATTTGGCAGTACCTACTCACTTCTTGGAGTGTCCATCCATCTATCCCAACATATGACACTGTACATTGGTGTGAAAATCCTCTTTCATGGAGAAAATCATTAAACGCATGTGACATGTATTCACCACCATGATTAGTGCATAGATTCAAAAGCTTGTTTCAAGAAAAAATTCAACCATAGCTAAAATGCTTTGAAGCAAGAAAATACCTCATTCTGTGTTATCATAGCATACAACCATGTATGGTGAGTAGCATTGTCAATGAAGGTTAAGAAATATACATGCTTCCAAAAGATGGATTCCTAACGAGACCACATACATCACTATAAACAAGTTGCAACTTTCTTGTAGTGTGTGTATGACTATCTTTTGGAAAAGAAGCACGATGCATTTTTCCAAGAATGCAACCTTCACATGCATGCTTTTCAATGGACTCAAGTGTTGGAAAACCATGTCCTTCTTTTGAAAGTAAAGCAAACTATTGAAGTTCATGTGACCAAAACAAGCATGCCAAAGCTCCATTTTAGCCTGGAAGAAGTATGAGCAACCAAGGCATTCAAGACAGCCCTCTTGTATGTATCCATGTGATACAAACCATTACTATACCGAACATCACGATAATATTACCATTGTTGAAATCATGAACCACACACTTATCATCAACAAAATGTACATGAAGTCCAACTTTGGCAATCAATGGAACTCAAATTAAGTTCTTCTTTATAATGGGCATATACAATGCATATTTCAAGAGAATCACACTTACATTGGCAATTGTAAGCTCAATTTCTCCTACTCCAATGAATAGGATAAGAGGCATTGTTTGCACACACCACATGTTCTATTTTGGGTGCATCTCTCAAAGATTCAAAAAATCTTTTGCATGAATTTATATGCTTTGAAGCACCACTATCAAAGAACCATTGCAAGTTAGCCTCATTCATAGCCATACATTTAGAATGCAATGATGCATCATAATGAGATGTAAGAACACATGCAAAAGAAGAGACACAACCTCATCAAATGCATACATATTTGGATTTTCTTTTGCAACCAAACGAAGTGTAGTGGCAAAGCTTTGAAATGATTCTAGTAATCTTTTTAACAATGTAGAGATGAGTGATGCATCTGGAATCATCTCATCTATGTTTGCCAATTGCTCTTTTACGTCCTTGATGCATGTCACATACACATCCGCAGACTCATTTTCAGCCATACATACATCCTCAAGTCGCTTCCTCAAGTATGCAGCACGTGCTTCATTATGCATGACATACAAAGAAGCAAGAGTATTCCATGCTTGTCTTCATGTAGAACATGACAAAATTTATGGAGCTATATGATGCTTCACCAAAAATGCAATCAATGCATTATGCACTTTTTCCATCCCATCTAAGTTACTCTTGTAAAGAACAACCTCCATTTGTGACAGTAGACTGTGAAGTAGAAGAAACAGTGGGTCTTGGATCTACATCTTCCACTATGTTCCATAGTCGTTTTACAACAAGAACATATAACATCATGTAAGACAACATTGGATATTTAGTCCCATGAATCTTTTCTTCAGCTTGAAAGCATGCCAAACAAGTCATTGCCTCCTGTCTTTCACTAAAGAACAAGAATGTGGCAAGATCTTTACTTCAATGAATGTTGAAATTTTAGCTCACAATCTGATTCTCTAATGGACATTCTGACTGCATGAATGGCATTGAAATGGGGTAAAACCCCATTTGGTGGAAATGTTTCTTGGCTGCTTAAATTTTTTATTCAATGCTTCAACGTCAATTTGCATGGTTAAAAGTGTGCACGTGCTGCGATGCGAAAAATTAAAAACTTGAGATGAAGACGAAATTGTTCTGATACCATTGTTGGGTCTATGTAGAATTGCGAGAGACACACAAGAAGTACACACAAGGAGAACGAATGTAGCAAGACACATGGAGAAGATAATGGCTAGAATAGCTCTTTATACAAATAATAAACTTGAACTCAAGTAAGCACTGAATAATATCCCTACGTAAAAATTACCACTGCATATGAGTGTATTAAGTATGTGGTAACATGAGGAAAAGACCTCTAGCCAACACTAGAGTAAAAAGTGCCCATGTATAGGAAAAATGTTCACATCAGAACTACTCGAGGAACACATAAGTGTAGCAAACTCAAACTAGAGCTTAGAAAATACTTACTTGAAGATCACAACTTCTTGAGCTCCCAAGACTCGCATTGCCAAGATTTAGCATGTATGTGCCCAATCCCTCCTTATATAGGTGTTCAAAGGTGGTGATTAAAGATGGTTATAAACTGATGATGTCATTGATAATGTGAGAAATCTAAAATCAAACATATGGATGTTCGAATGAAGCAAGTAGATAGTAATCTTAGGGTTTCAACACATTTCGGATGTGATGGAAGCATTAATTTATCATAATTTTGAATCAATCATGAGATATAGATATTCTCCTGCAATTTAGGGATCAATATCATTTCCTTTGTGTCCATGACATTGCCTCCCCCTCGAGGGACAAATTCGAGGAGGAGAAGTCATGTTCTCTAGTCTTGGCTTCATTGGATTCTTCTTATGAAATTCTCTAACCTTGATTGGTGCTCTATGAAAGCTTTCTATAGGTTCCTAAGTACAATCATTGATGTCATACACTTTCCAATGAAAAAAGTACTCTAATCTTCACCAAATCTTTTATTGTCTAGCATTGCACAAGGCCTTGAAGCTTGCAAATTATGTTTGAGTAACCAAACTTTATCCCCAATGTGATAGGATGGATCTTAACACAATGTTGATATGCATAATACTTAGATTGTTATTGAGCATTATGGATCTTTGATGGGGAGACTTGAGAAAGCATACTTTCTTCATTGAACATGAACTCCTTGTACCTTACCTTCTTGTTATCTTCATAATATGTATTCTCCATATCATTTATAACAACTTCATGAGCTTGAAAGATTCTTGATTGGGATTCCTAAGGAAAAATTTCTCAATATTTAACACTTCAAGATTTTTGACATGCCTTGGTTTGAACAATTCATTATCACATTAAAGTGCTTGATTAATAACATCGTTCAAGGTATCTACTTGAGGCATGGATAGCAAGAGATACTTCACTTTAGGTTTGAGGCCACTTCCAAGCAGATTAACCATGTAGTCTTATTGATATGTAGATCCACAAAATAATATCTTGATATCTAAGGCATAGCTTGAAACTGATCGATCATCTTGTTGTAGCAATTGTTTTAGACCTTGTGCTCTTCCAATCCAATCCTTGTTGAAAGTTTTTCAAGCTCAAGAGTGTGGCAACATGCCCCAAATTGAACCTTTCACATCATCCACAATCAAAGGAGGCTGATTTCCATGATTTGGAGGCACCAAATCATGCCCATAATGGAAAGAAGTTGATTAGAGAAGATCTAGCTCACCTCTTGATGTGATTGGACCTCACTTTTGACATGTATATGCTTTTGATTGGTTAAAGAGGTTAGTATGTGGTCTTTAAAACCTCTAATGAGTTTTATTATGACTTAGAGTCGTGGAAATACGTGCTCAAGCTGCCCTCTTGCTTAAGCACACTCCTTACTAACTGTTCTCTGCATATTTTGCAGAGATTTTACTTTTTCATACTCTTTCTCCCTAGATGATCTTGGCAAACCCCCCGATCTTATAGTTGTTTCTCCTTCATGCTGAATCCATTTGCAATGATTTTTGTCCTGTTGGAAAGCTTATAAGCTCTACTTTGTCTGGTATAAGTTTTGGGTTCAGTTCATGTACATGTGTAGAGAAATGTCTAAAATAGTGTATGTCTACTCAGCTCATATTCTATGAAGATATGAAGTTATCAGTATTATTGCAGTTGGTTGAGGCATCATCCAATATCCAAATGGAGTGATTTTACTCTCATTTGAAAGATCTTAAAGTTTAGTTTAAGAGTACAATTTTTAGTCTCTCCATATTGTTGGAACAAACCAATCACAAATTAGTGATTATAAAGATCTTGAAGAAGCCTTATGGTCAGAATGAAGTGAAGGAAGATACTTGAGAAAGTGAAGGAGATTTCAGAATGATAGCTTGTACACATATGTACATATAAGTGGAAATCCTTGTAATTTGAGTAGAGCTAAATCCTTAGGATGATAAGGAGTAATGTCATAGACGCGGGATGAGTAAAAAATCATGTATATATAAGTTAATGATGATAAGAAATGTGTGAGAGAGAGTCATTTGTAGATGACAAATGTCTTAGAGATGTGTAGAGAGTTTTTTCCCAGAAAATAGCGACGGGTTTTTCTCTGAGTGCTCTCTGTCTGATCATGTGGATCAAGATTCCTTTTGTACACATCTAATTGAGAAGCTAATGAAGCTATGTTCAGAGTTTCATGATCTAATTCCTCTCCTACTGTGAGAATGATCAATAGGAACATTTGTATGTAGAAATGAAAACTGAAGTCTGAGAGTAGCGCACTTTTCCGTCTCAGTATTTTGCTTAGATCTCAGTGTATATTGTAAAGTTTTTGATGAGTGAGCACTTAAAATTTAAGTTAGGAGATAAGGAAGCTATGGCTAAAAGCATTTAGCAAAACAGGTTGTGTGTTGTGAGAAATCAACTTAAGAAGTTGACCATGTCAAAGGCGCTACCTCTGGAAGACAGTTATGACATATCTTTGATCTCAAGGATAAAATTAAATTTTTGGTGATTAGTTTTGAGAACTAATGATTAGTATGATTGCGCAAAGGTATTGCGAATACTTGTGCATCATTTACTTGAAGAAATTTGAAGTTATGTGCAGGTAATGAAGTCGATTTCTGAAGCAGACTTTCTGAAGTAGACAATTCTTCACTCAGAGAAGTGTTGATGGAAGTTTTGGTAAAGAAGAGCAATATTTGTGTAAAGTTTGGTTTACAACTGACATAGAAGTGTTCTTAAGTCAGTATAGATCAAACCTTTGGAGATTGAGAGGTCTCCAACACATATACTCAGAGAAACTTAGAAAATACAGAGCCTATGTCTGAGAAATTTCGGGATCCTAGGAGGGTTCATTTGCTTTTGTTGTGCACATAGGAGTGTTTATCCTCCAGTAGTGGTATCAGAGCTATAAGTGGAGTATCAAAGAGAGAAGAAGAAGCTACTGAAGTGAAGTAAAGACATCATCAAAGTTTGAAGGAAGGAAGCAAAGAAGGGGCACGTCAACAAGGGGAAGCAAATACATCATCAAATCAAAGATGAAGCTTCATCAAGAGCAGTAGCTCTAATTTTTGAGGTAAAAGTCTGTTGGAGATAGACGTCTGCGGAAGCACGCAAACAGCACAAGGAAGAAGACAAAGCTTGGAGCACAAACACACAATACTGAATGTATTACTAGAGAATGTACAAAGATAAGTAGCCCATTAGGGCAATAGGCATATATACAAGCCGGGGGAAAAAAACCTCCTAAAGAGGGAAAAAAGTGCCCCGGCGGTCCTAGAGTGTTCACACATATCACTACCTAAATATATCAACAAATCCCCCCTGGGAGTGATGCGGTGAACAAGGACCTGACACTCATGTATAAGGAAGTGCCAAGCTATGTGGAAATCACTCCACAAAAGGAAGTAAGCCCAAAGCTTTGCGAAAAGCTTCAAACTTCTCCCTAGGCAGAGCCTTCGTGAAAAGGCCTGCAATGTTCTCCTGCATGGGCACATATGCCAAGCTGATCTCCCCAGCAGAGAACCTCTCCCTGACATAGTGATAATGCACCTCAATGTGCTTAGTGCGAGCATGGAACACAGGGTTCCTCGCAACTGCCAATGCGCTCTGACTGTCAGTGAAGATGGTGGTGGCAGAAGACTGGCCAACACCCAAATCAGCCATAAGGCGTCTGAGCCACACACACTCAACAATCACTGTGAAAGCTGCCCTATACTCAGCCTCACAACTCGAAGTGGCCACAGTAGGCTGCTTCTTGCTCAACCAAGATATACATGAGGTACCAAGCATGAAGCAAAAACCACTGGTGGACACACGAGTGTCATAGCAACCAGCCCAATCTGAGTCAGAAAAAGCATGCAAATCTTGCGGTAGTGATCCCCCCTTGGGATAAAACAACCCAAGTAGCCTAGTACCACTCAAGTAGCGAAAGATGCACTTAACCGCTTTCCAATAAGTGACTCCTGGGCAATGCATAAACCTGCTCATCTATGAGACAGCAAACTGAATATCTGGCCGAGTAATGCATAAGTAAATCAAGCATCCAACAGCCTGCTGATTCTTCAAGGCCAAAACGCTGCAATAATGTGTCAATATATTTCATTTGACACAAAGCCATTCCACCATCAACGTGCATAAACTGAATGCCCAAATAGTGATGCAAATACCCCAAATCAGACATCTCAAATGAGGCATGCAAATCAGCCTTAAAATCAGCAATATGTGTCTCAATAGGACCAGTGAGCAGCATGTCATCAACATAGACAACAATGATCAGAAGCACATCATTAGCACGTTTAACATATAAGGTGCTTTCAGCTCGACTGTTCTCAAAACCATGTGCAATCAGATAGGCATGTATCTTCTCATACCAAGCACGTGGTGCTTGCTTTAAACCATATAATGCCTTCTTTAACCTGCAAACCTAGTTTTCATGCCCTTTCTGCACAAAGCCACGGGGCCGAAAAACATACACTTCTTCATGCAAGTCACCATTCAGAAATGTTGTTTTAATGTCCAACTGATGTACATTCCAACCATGATGGGCTGCAAGTGCACAAATGCTCCGAACAGTAGTCATACGGCATGTAGGTGCAAAGGTCTCATCAAAATCAATGCCTCTTTCCTGTGCATAACCCTTTGCAACAAGCCTAGCCTTATACCTGTCAATTGTACCATCAGGTTTACGCTTCAGCTTATGTACCCACTTAGTGCCAATGGCTTTCTTGCCAGGAGGCAAGTCACATAAAGACCATGTACCATTGTGTTGTCCTAAGTATCAACTTAGGGACTTGCGCGGAGAAAGAGACTATACCTCAATCCCCTCACAAGTGCATATAGTGGGGGTGCACACCTTTAATTATCAATCCAAAGAGTATACAAACCTAGCCGAGTGTATGAGGACATGCAAACATGTAATGATCAATGCAAATGAACTACTCAAAGAATGTAAATGAGGCAAAGACTTATCCAAACAAGTTCCAACTGTTGGTCAAGGCGAAACGATACTTGGTGCAGAAGCCGTCAGTATTTTGGACTTTTCTCCCAGCTTCGAACTCCAAATATAGCGAATAGCATATGCGTTTCGAAGCTCTCGAGAAGATGCATCCAATGGCACTAGTTTCACTCAATTCCGACGCTCCTACTTCAAGTTATGAGCGAAATACTGAGTCGCGGGAATACTTTCCTACACTTCAGCACTTCCTACACTTCGCACACACCTTTCCTACAGCAAAGAAACACTTTCATGGATAGAAAACACTCACAAGCACTCTTTCCAAGCAATACACATGCATACAAGCTCACGAAGAAGAAGATAAGGAGGGAAGAAGACACAAATTCGAATTTCTGTGCTCTCCCTTCTCACAATGGCAAAAAGTCCTTTACAAAGAGTCACAATTGACTTATATACTAGTGCCCTAAAAATGGTCCTTTCACACAAGAGACCGGCACTTTATTCACTAAAAGACTAAATTTCTACTATTTTACATGGGTAAGCTTCTAATCTTCTGTGGGGATGCATCTAGAGGACTCCTCTAGTGCCTTTACAACGGAAAATATATTACAAGAATAATTATGGTACAAAAATATGAAGTCCAAATCGGAAAAATTTTGGGGCCCGTCTTTTTCTCTGCTTTGTGCACTCTTTAGCTCTGCAACACTCTCCCCCTCTTCGTCTCTGTCGTCCCTTGACAGGCTTTGCTTCTTGTCATCAGTTTGTTGTCCGCACGCACCCAGTGGTCAGTATTGTCTGATTCTTGATCTTGCATTACGTTTTAGAGGCGCTCTGATTTGTCTTGGTTGCACACATCGGACCTTGCTATGTTATTCACTTCTTTTCACTGCACGCAACCTTTGCTCAGTGTTACCTGTTGATAAAACAGGTGTTCAGTTTTGACGGCCTCTTCTTAGTTCTTGTTTTACATTCTTTGGGCCTGATGTATTCGCCTTGCTTGCTCGCAACCCTTGGAGTTAGACTGACTACCTGATATTCCGCAGTCTAATTCACCTATAGGTTCCTTAATTCTGGGTTGCCACGCATGCCACCAGCGGAAGGTCTGAAGATGTGGTGCTTCAGTCTTCGATCTGGACCTTCCAGAGATCAAGAGGTTGAAGCACCCATGTGGGTTACGTCCTTTCCTTGGTGTGTGTGCCCCTGCGGGGCTCTGTGCAGGGATGGGTGTTGCGCCCCTGCGGGGCTTCTTGCAGAGATGTATCTTCAAATCTTGCTTTTTAGTGAAGCTGCTTCTTTCGTTGTCTTCTTCTTTTCTTCTTCTTACTTGATTCTCCCTCAACACTGCCCCCCTCCTGGACTCTGTCGTCCCCGACAGGCTTTGATAAGCGACGGGCATATGTTTGATAAACTCTTTGCTCTGTATCATTCAGCTGATTGGCTTCACGTATCATGAGTTGTTTCCATTGTTCTGCCTTCACACCGTCATTGGGTGGCTGTCTGTGATCTGCGAAGAAGCTTAATTCATATGCTACGAGTCTGGCATTCAGATTGGATGACATCTTCAAAAAGATCTCTGAATCTATTTCAAAGAATCCTGTAAAAAACGCTTCTTCAAATGTCTGTATATATGGACTTGGCAAGAACATAAGCCTGGAGTAATAAGCCATTATAGTTGGTCTGCTTGGCATCACTGATAGATCAAAAATAAGTATGTCTGTGCCCTGATTAATTCCAATAAAATTCAAAAAGGTATATGCCGCATGGTTGAAAATTTTCAGTACAGTGAGTAGCATACTAAGTATTTTATTTGTCATTTTGACAGCTAAATCTGGTACTGTCGCATAATTTTGTAGCCAAAATTCTATGGTCTTGACCATATAATCCTCCGTTGGCAAATAGTTATGTGGAGGGCTTGGAAGTAGCGGATAATTCAGCCACTGATTATTTATTGTACCATTCCTTTGCATGTCCAAAAATGCTCTAGCTTCTCTTCTACGAGGTACAGGACAAAATGCAGGGTTTACCTGCAGGGAATATGGAGCAGCTTGCCAGTGTATCCTTAGTGTCGGATGTTTCTCCAAAAACTTTCTTCTCCAAACTGGCTGTGCGGCTTCAAATTCTGCTTGAGTGAAATTGAATGTGTCATTCTCGAAGTTGAGCTGCTTATCAGGGCTCGTTTTTGTGATCTTCTTGATATATTGACGTGTTTTCTCTTTCAGTAATCCGTATGGAATATTGAAAGGCTTCATAAGCGTCTCCAAGTCTTTTCCTTTGATCTTAGCTTCTTTCATGACTTTAATAACTTCATTTTCAAAATTTTCCGTCAATCAGGACACCACTAGTGCCCGTTCCTTCTGACTTATTTCTGCAGTATATGGCATAGGATGATCATCATGTAGATCCGCCACCTGCTCACGTATTGGAGAATGATAGATCGGGTGAGATAGAGGGCTTACCTCTACCTCGTCAGTAGGATGTTCCTTTTTTGGCACTACTGATGTCCCGATCGTTTCTTTGTCTTTCTTCTTAGTCTTCAGCTGTTCTATGCATTCATCTTTCTCTTTTATTGTTTGCATGGCTTCTCCGAGTGCGTTTTTAGTTGCCAATAGCTCCTTACCTATGTCAGCTACATGATCCATGTTTTCACTGTAGCTTTGTACCAGTTTGGCATTCACCTTTTGTAGTTGACGCTTCAGTTCACTGGTTTCATTGGCATATCTGCTTTTCCATTCTTCTATCTGTGCTTGTTCTTGCTTTAGCAGCTCCTCATATTTCAAGATTTGATCCCGTAATTCTTGATCTTTGGTTTCTGTGGGTTCCTGTTGTATGAGTGGTTGATCATATAATAAAGACTTCATTAATTCTTTATTTCTGTTGTGTAGGCTGTCGTTCTCTTCCAGATATAGCTTGAGTTGTTGTTCTAATAGTGTGCTACGCATCTTCATTTTCTCTTTTTCAGCCTCGCTTGCTTCGTATAATCTTTGCAACTCGGTTAGTTGTATATGCAGCTGTTGATTCTGAGCAATGGATGCTGCATGTTGTGTCTGGATTGCCAACACTTCCGTATCTTTGATGGCTAATTCTTTTTGTGCTGCAATCAATTGTGTTGATAGTTGTTCACTCATGAGTTGAAACTGATTCTTTTCTCTTCTTGCTTGATCATACTCGGCATCTATATCCATCATTTGTTGCTGAGTATCCATGGCTATTTGAATCATCTGTTTTACTACAGGTTTCAACTGCGTAACATCCACATTAAGCCATGTTTTTGGTATTGTCGGCTCGTCGCCGGTATTGACGTCCTTGCCCTGAGCAATGTGTAATGTGGTATCATGGGGCTGCCTAATCTGAAGCTGGATCCTTGGCTCAGCCCCCACGTCTTCTTTATTTCCCTGAGGTGTATCATCGGGCACCTCGATCACGGTCTGTTCTTGGTGTTGGAGCTCCTTTGCTTCCTTGCTCACTGGAGTTTGATCTTCCTCTTTAATAGGTTGTTTTACATGTGTAATACCAGTGGTCGTATCTTCTTTGATGCTTATTTTTGTAGTGTCATTCAATTGAATGACGTGCTCTGGTTCCATAGATTCTTCGACTTTCTTTTCCTTTTCTTCCTGATTTTGTGGCGTCACTTCCACTTGATCGATCTCGTTCCATTCATCTTCGTGTGTTTCTGTCCGTATATCAGTATCTAATGTATCTTTTTCAGGGCTGGATTCCGTGTTGGTACTAGAATCATCAATACCCAGCTCTTTGTATCTTCCAGCTTGTTTTGGTGTTTGCTCTGGATTCCGTTGTGTCTTCCCTTGACTAGCTTGTCTATAATGATGTCCTTGAACGTTTAAATTGACCTGCCCTTGCATATACTGATGTGTTTGTTCGAGGGCCGCGGACAGATCTCTCTTAGTAATCGGCATTTGAGCCGTCGTGATCTTTGGTAGGAGATGCGTTCTCTTTGATTGTGGTGTTGCTTGGGCTTCCTCTTCCCGTAAACGCTTCGTACCCCTCATGGGTTTCTGTGTGCTGGTTCCAGCCTCTTCAACCATAGCTACTGCTTTCTTCTTCTTAGGGACCGTCGCTGACTTTACATATCTTGCTAGTCCTTCCGAAGTTGGCATCTCTCTCAAACAGTGCTTCATTTCTAAAGCTTCATAAATCAGTAATGTAAGAGCTGAACTGCCATTCAAAAACTTCTTTTGCCCCCACTTCTTTTGTGCTTCAAACAATCTTTCTTGGACATACCCTGTTAGATTGATTTTGTTTCCGATTTGCCTCATGGCATGTGATAATAGTTGGACTACTATCTTCTGTGGAGCTGTATACCTGTGCATGTTGGGAAAACAAAAATGTTGATGTACCAATCGCACAGCATCTTCTATGTCAATTCTATTTATCTCCAAGAATGATCTCTTCTTGGGATCATGGCATTCTTCTTTCACGCTAGTGATGCCTGCTTGATTCCATCCAAAAGCTCTGTTAATCAACTCATGTGTGAATTGGATGGTCTTCCATGTCCCGACTTTATCCAATACTCGCGCTTTTGGGACTGATATTTTTGTTGCGGCAGGCTGCATGGTATTCATCACCTGTGCACATCTCTGAAAGTCTGGCACATAGATTGGTAACTTGAGGAATGCTTCTATGCCGGCCTGTGTCCACACCTCTTCAATATGAGGTAGTCCTTGTATGATTGTCTTGAAATCCTGGGACATGATTGGAAAGTAATGATCTGTGTCCATAATCTTGATTGTAGCCATGAAGATTAGCTCTACCACTGGTTGATCATCTCTGAACCAGTGACCTCTTGCTTTTGTTACTGATTCTAATGGAAGAAGTTGCACCTCTTCTTGCTGCGTAGATTCGGAATCAGTGGAAGCCATCTGCACTCAATATAGAGTATGAATTAGTATCCATATGTTTTCAGAAATCCTCCTCTATATGTTGGTTATAAGTTCGATGTTGCTCCGAGTGCATGGTGTCGTCCCCTTCCCGTGTGTGTGAGAAAGGTAATACCTGGATTTTTTTCACATTTTAATGTTTATATTTTATGTTGAAAAGAAAAACAGAAAAATTAGTTCGTAGCTGAAGCGGTTATTAATTTTTTGGAGTATTTTCTTAATATATGTACAAGTGCTCTCCTATTTCCTATTAGGAAAATGTGATTGACTATCTCGAAATAGAAGAAGGATGTGCCGAATGCTTGGCCTTGTAATGTGGCCCTATCATGCATACTTTGGATCTCGACAACTCCATATGTGTGCAATTGGAAGTAGTTGGCGTATGCATGCTGTCCAGTTTGTCTTTCGGTATCCAGATTTGCTTCGTCGTGCTAGGCTTCGTTGTATGTTGCCCCCTTCTACTGAATGTGGCTCTTTTCTCCTTTTTGTAAGTCTGCTTCATCTGATCTATGACTCTCGGCACGTCTCGGGCTGCCTTTACAGACTCTTTCTTTCTCCAGTATCTCTTTTTCTGTGGTTGTTTTGCCGGTGGATGGCATTGGTCCTTCTTGTTTCGGGGATCATCCTTTCGGTTGTTTTGCCTTGGGATGCAAGACTTCGGAACCAATATTTGCGATCGATCTTGTTGAGCAGCTACAACTGTCTTGGGAATCCATAGTGTAGTAATTTGTCGATGATTTCGCTGTTCAGACGGAGTTGGTTTTTGCTTTGCTCGTTTGTTCTGATGTCGGTTGTGCTTTTGTCTTCGTAGATATTCCTCCACTTGATCTTTCTTTATCCACACTTGGTTAGAATATGGAATAGGGTATATTTTAATGGTGACAGATTTCGAATTACTCTGAGGCATAGTCTCTTTGATGCATGGTGTTTCAGTGAGGTTGATTTCAGTTTGAGTGATACTCTCAAGACTTGCTAGACTAGAACAAGGTGTGCAAGCAGAATTCAATGTGTCCGCACATATAGTACTTGATGAGGTTGTCTCTATAGTGCTAGAGATCATGCATTCAGGACTTTGTTCATTAGATTGAACTGTTTGCTCCGTGCTCACCGAGTTTAGTGGTCGCTCATCTAGCAGACTGAATACTTCACGATGTCCTATCCTGGCTGAGATATATCCTAACGCCAATTGAATGGTCACCTCGTATTCATAAATCCAGTCTTGACCTAACACTACTTCCTCAAGTAAATCTTGGTCATGACACACTAACAGTTTTTGTTCCATGGTGTTGTTACCAAGATGCAACGGTAAGGTGATCTCTCCTATGCACTGAGTAATTGTTCCTCCTATTCCTATCAACTGGGCCATTGATGGGCGTATTGTCTCTTTGAGTTTTTGGGTCAAGGAAAACTTAATGCAGCTTACAGCGGCACCTGTGTCAATAAGAGCGTTTACCAAGTGATACTCCATTTTTCCAGCTCCCAAATTTAGATAGGGTTGTGTTCTTTGCGATCCTAGGTTTTGAGTGGCTCTAAAATTAGCCATCGGGATGAGTTCTTCTCCTTGACGTGATCTTTCATCTCGCTCTCTCATCCACTCTTTTCGTTTCTTTATCCTTTCCAATGCTTCTTGTCTCGCTTCTTCCCGTATTCTTTCCTCTTCTATGCGTCTATTCTTACCTTTGATTAATCGAGACATAGTTTCTTCTGTTAATGGTTCTAGGTATTTTTTTACTCTACACCCGCTGATGTAGTTTGGTAACACGTCTCCATCTAAGGTTGCTAAGCTGATGGCTCCACTTGTAGATATACGATTAATGATTAATGGACCATATCCTCTCTTTTGCAATTTCTTAGCATGTTGTTTCAATGTGTATACCAAAACTAAATCTCCTTCATTCAATTTTTTGTCCTTGATATGCGCATCGAAATAGGCTTTTTGTCGTCTTTTAGCAGCATAAATACCCGCTACTGCTTGTAACCTAGTTTCACGAAGCTTTTCTATTTGGTCCAATTGGGCTGATAATTCATGTCCTGTCCACTCATAAGTAGTTGCTACTCTAAGAGTGGGAATCAAGAAATCAATTGGCAAAATAGCATTTTGTCCATACACTAAGTTAAAAGGAGTAGTGCCTATTGCAGTTTTATAGGCTACTCGGAATGCCCATAAAGCATGGTGTAACTGCTTATCCCAATCTAATCTACCGTTGTTAACGATTTTGGTGAGAACAGTACACAAGATTTTATTTGAACTTTCCGCTTGTCCATTTGCTTGTGGGTGATAAGGGGCAGATTTCTTATGAATTACTAAGAATTCATTCAATAAGGCTTCTATCACTTCATTAACAAAGTGCGTACCTCTATCACTCACAATCTCTATAGGGAGTCCAAATCTAGTGAAGACGTTCTCGAAGAGAAACTTGGCTGTAGTTCTTGCGTCATTCTTCTTTGTTGCTTTTGCTTCAACCCATTTGGTCAAGTAGTCTGTGGCTACAATTATGTATTCGGCATGTGAACCTTTTGCTGGTGGGCTAATAGGTCCTATAAAGTCTATTCCCCACTTCGTGAAAGCTCTAGCACTCATCATGGGTCTACGTGGCATCTCATCTCTTCTAATAGGATACTTCGTTCGTTGACAAGTATCACACCGTTGCACATATGTTATGGCGTCTTGATGTAGAGTTGGCCACCACATTCCAGCAAAGAGGATCATTTTTGCTGTTTTGTCTGCAGAGAAATGTCCTCCTACGGCTCCTGTATGGGCCATTTCTAAGACAGAGAGATATTCATTTTCATGAATGCACATTCTTAATTGGTTATCTTTCCCACGTTTAAAGAGTTGTTTTCCTATGATGGCATAATCCTTACTTTGTTCTTCAAGAGCACGCTTCCTTGCCAAGGTAGCTCCGTCAGGGTACTCTCGAGTTTTCAAGAACTTTACGAGAGGCATGCTCCATCTTGGCGCTATTGTAGAATAGCATAATGTAGAGTTCTCGTCTGGGATATGTTCTTGGCAGGTTTGACAGGTTGACACATAGTTATGTGCATCTCGTTGCATGGTTGGCCAATATATACCAAATCTCTTGAGTGTCTACCATGTTCCATTTGCATTCAAATGGGTGTTCCATTGGTTTATGTGTGCTTTCTGAAGCCACATTTCGTGTTCCTCTTCTTCCCCGCATCTCATTAGTAATCGGCTTGAATCTTGATGGTACAAACTTCCTGCAATGATGTGAAGGTTTTTAGTCCTCCAGAGATCTTGCGTTTGGTTTGGCGTGATCAATTTTTCTGCCCATTGAGGACATACTTCCAGGTTAAAAAGATAAGTATCTGGTAGATCATCAGGTACTCCTATGGGTGGTTCTCCATGGGTCATACGAGATAGGTGGTCTGCTCTTATGTGGGTGTTTCCTTTCTTGACTATTACTTCAAAATCAAATTCCATTAGCAATAAAAACCATCGCACTAGTCGTCGTGTATTGCAAGGCTTGTTGACTAAGTACAATAGGGCTTGATGATCAATGAAGAATTTGAATTTGTTTGCCAGTAAGTAATGTCTGAATTTCTTGACTGCGTATACCATCCCTAGGCCTTCTCTCTCCGTAGTAGTATAATTGCGTTCCGCTTGATTTAACTGTCTACTGGCATAGGCTATCGGGTGGTCTAATTTTCCTATGTCAGCTGGTTGACCTAAGATGCAACCAATGGCAAACTTGGAAGCATCCACATGAATGTGAAACGATTTATTCCAGTTGGGGACTCGAAGGATGGGTGCTGAACTCAATCGATTCTTTAACTCATTAAAAGCTTTTTCGCATTCTTCGGTCCAATTAAATAGAGTCAATAATGCATAAAGAGGTCTAGCAATTATGGCGTACATATGTATGAATCTTCGATAGTAACCACAATGTCCCATAAATGCTTGAACTTCTTTAGCAGTTTTAGGTCTTGGTAAATCCAAAATTACTTTAATTTTGTCTTCATCCGTTGAAATTCCATTCTTAGAGACAATATGTCCTAAGATTTTCCCTTGTCGCACCATGAAGACACATTTTTCAGGATTGAGACATACTCGATATTGTCGACATTTAGCAAAAATCTTTTCAAGTTCAGGGATGTGCTCTGATCGTATAGCTGAATATGTACACAGATCGTCCACGTATACCTCCATACTTTTTCTCAGAAATTCTTTGAACACATGACACATCAATCTTTGGAATGTAGCTGGGGCATCGTTAAACCAAAAGGCATGACTCTAAAGGCGTAAACTCCCCATTCAGTTGCAAATGTTGTCTTATGTTGGTCCTCAGGAGCAATGGCTACCTGATTATACCCTGAAAAGCCATCCAGAAAACTATAAACTTCCTTCCCTGCTACCCTTTCCAAGAGATGATCAGTGATTGGTAAGGGATAACTATCCCTTATGGTTGCAGCGTTCACTTTCTTCAAATTGATGCACACTCTTAACTTTCCATTCTTCTTTGGTACAACCACCAAGGGTGACACCCATTCCGTGTGCTCAATTTCGTAGATGAATCCAGCATCTAATAACTTATCTATTTCCTCTTTTATCTTGGCTGAATACACATCATTATAAGTATATGGTCTCTGTTTCGAAGGTTTGGCTTCGGATGTCATGGGGATTCTATGTGCACATATAGATGTATCTACTCCCTTTAAGTCCTTATAAGTCCAAGCGAAGACATCCCGGTATTCTCTTATGAGTCAAATTAACTCTTGTTCTTCTTCTAATGAGACATCCTGTCCTATGAAGGTACATCGTTCCTCTCCTCCTTCCATAGTTACCACTATCTTTTTGGTCTGTTCCTTATTATCATATGCTATTCCAGGTTGTGCTTCTCTTTTAGGCATTTGAATAGCAATTCTCCTCTCCTCCACTTCATATTTTTTAAAGTGAGCTGGTACCTCAAATTGGTCTTGGAGTTTGTTTTCTTCATCTTCTAATTCCCTTTCAACTTCTAATTCCCCTTTTTGTGTGAGTTCCTTATGTTTTTCATTGGCAGTGATATTTATGTTGGTGGTACTAATCCCTAGATCCATGGGTTCAGGTTCCATTTCAATGCTCTCATAGTCCTCCTTCCAGTCTTTCTCGATCACTTCTCCTTCTTCTGCCTCCTGAAGGACTACCATATAAAGGCTAACATCATAACCCTCCTCATCGATACATTCGTTCATGGTCACTACTTCTTCGTTTACACAGACATCGAGTGTAGCTAAGATTTCCATCCAACCGTGAGGTTCGAATTCTTCATCCGGAAATACTTATGGCATATAGGCTGGATCTTGTATAGATCTCACTATTCCTTGTTTCTGCTGCCAGCTTCTTCTTCTCTCTTCTTCCTTCTTTGCAGCTTGACATATCCACAGATGAGTGTCCTCGTTCATCCAGGATTGATCACTAGAACCTGCACTATGAGCCGATTGGTCGTCTTCCTCTTTGTGGATTTGATTCCATTGTAGAGGTGGCACATCTTGATACGTGTACGTATGTAGGTTTATCCTAGTGGTGGTTCCTGCGTGTTGTAGGTATACTGCATCTTTTCCCCAATCTTGTACGACCTTTAGCTGTCTCATGAAAGGCCTTCCCAAGATCATTTCATAATTGCTTAGCCTTTCGAAGTGACAAATTGCTAAAGTATGTTCAAATTCCACTCCACACGTAGTGAAGACTACTCGTTCCAACAATCCTAAGGGTCTTTCCGTATGTCCATCTGCCATTTGTATTTTCATGCGTGTTGGTCTTAATGCTGGTTGCCCCCATTTCTCCCAAATTTCTTTGGTAGCAATGCCAACACCAGCTCCTGAATCTAGAATGGCTTTGGTCGTGTAACCCCTATAGGTGATTGGAAGACATGTATTTCCTTCATCTCCTTCGCTAAAGTCTCCTACCTTATCCACTGGAATTCTCACTGTTTTTACTTCGTCAGCTATCTCTTTCTTTTCCTCCTTGACTTCCCATTGATGGATCAATTTCTCTTTTAAGTGTGGTTTTACCTTTAACAGTTCTTCGAATGTTAGGGTACATGGGATTTTTACCTCTCTAAAACATTGTATGATCTCCGATGTTTGAACTGATGGGTTCGTTTCCCGTCTCCTTATTGATGGAATGCGATACAATTCTGAATTGTGCTCGTACTCCCCGGTGTAGTTGGGCAGTTTCTTTACATCTTCCTCTTCTTTGTCACTTGCATCCATTGGAAAAATTTCTTCTGAATTTAGTTCAGGTATTGAACCCTCTATTTCATTTTCTGCTTCTAATTCTTCAAAGGGCGGTTCCATTCCTTCTACCTTTTTCCATTTGTCCTCTTGAACTCGTGCCCATAGATCCTTAGTCCAGTCTCCTTCTACTTCGGGGACTATGGATCCTTCCTTTCTCTCAACACCATGTTCTTCATTTTGTGGTCTATATACTTCAGGCTTTTCCTGAGTGTTCAGGCACTCTTGGAATTCTTCTTCGGAAATTCGGGTATTTGGTAAAGGTGTTGCGGGTTTTTCTAAGGTTTGTTGTGCAACTTCTATCAATTTCTTGCAGATTTCTAACCTTTCTTTCTCTAAGTCGCCTCTCGGATATTCTCTCTCATGTTTCTCTATGGTAGGTCCTGCTTTTATTCTCGCCTTGTATGCCTGAATCCACATGGCTAATTCTTCAGGCACAGGGTCTGCTAGGACTGATCCTACCTCCTCCCTTTTATTCTCATTTTTATTTTCTTCTTCCACTTGCAGTTCCTTCGTTGGTTTCTGTTTACTCTTTTCGTTTTCCTTCTTTTGTAATAACTTTTTTTCTTTTATCCTATCTCTCCGGTTCTTCCATCTCTGGGATCTTTTACTGACGATACTTTTCTCTCGTTCTTCGGAGTCTTCTACTCTGTGAGGGATGGGTATATTCCCCTCTTTGTCACTTTGATTATTCTCGTCTGTTTTATCAGGGTTCTCTCTAGCCTTGGCTCTTGTTATGGCCTTCAAGGGGACAGTGTACTCTTTATCGCTCCCTGATGATTCAATCACTTCTATCACATTAATCTGCACGTTAGATGTGACTTTGTTGGGGTTCTTAGGACAATCTCTGAAAAGATGTTCCTTACCACAATCGCTACAGTAGCCTTCCCAAATTCGTTGTGGTGGTGGTGGGTTTGGTAATGTACATTCTCTAATATAGTGGTCACCTCCACATCTGTAGCATGGTCCTCTGGGTACAGGCTGTCTATTCATTGGTCGAAGTGGCATGGTTGCTCTAGGAGCTGTATACATTAAGGACACATAATCCTGCTCGTGTCCGTATGAACTATCCGGTATTTCCATGCCAAAAGCATATGGGTCATACTGTTGCCCATATTCCATTATTGAGCTTTCATAACTAGGGTATGCTCCTTGACTAGGGTCATAAAATGAGTCATATGGTTCATTACTAGTCAACGGTGTGGCTGGCACTATAGCCCTCTCTAGATTTTCTTCTGGTTGTGCAATCTTGACTGGGACAACGTTCTGAGGGTGGGGCGGTTGTTGTCCTAGTACAGGCTGTGGTTGTGTGTGTCCTTGATATGCGTATGGTCGTGGTACTGGTGCCTGCGGCTGATAAGAGGAATATCTAAAGGCTTCACCTCCTTCATCTCTTTGGGGATATCCATACGGTGTCACATAAGGTTGGGTGGGTCTGGTTTGCCTATTGTAAGGGCAATTCTCTGTGCTATGGTTGGTATACCTTTGCTCTACACTGCAATATTGTAGGGGTCCGGGGACAGAGGGTCTATGGTGAGCATAGGCAGGTGGTGGGACTACTCCCCTAGTACACAAATGAGAAGGATGATCTCCTCCGCACTGCATACATCTTCTAAGCATAGGCAGTCTCATAGGATTAGTGGGATAATTCCTCTGTCCTTGAATGTTCAGTTTTTTTGCTACTAAATCTGCTATCTCCTCCACATTGTTTTTAGAGTTTGATGTGCTACTGGCTGACTCTTCGCTTTTCAAACTACCTTGAGGTATTTTCAAGTCTTCCGCAAGGTTATCTTCTAGGTCTATACATTCCTTCATGCACTCTTGCAAAGTTTGAACTCTCTTTACATACACTAATGACCTCAAAGTTCCGTTCAACAGTCCTTCCAAGAATAATGATACCATTTTATTCTACGTCGGTCTCTCTTCTACCGGGCATCTATCTACATACTGTTTGAATCTCCTTGCTGCCAATCTCATTGACTCCGTAGGGACTTGTTTGAAGCTGTGGATTAATGACGAAGAATTGTTTTTAATTCCTGATTTGGTAAATTCTTCAATCATTTCTTGATATACCTGCTCCATGTTCTGAAAGGTATTCGGGTCCAATGGCTGAAACCAAGCCAAAGCTGTGTCTGACAAGGTAAGGCCAAAAGACTCATACTGAATCAGAAAGTCATCTACCTGCTCGGCTCTAACTACTTGTTTAAATTCTGCTATGTGGTTGTAAGGTTCACTAGAGCCATCATAATGATTTCTCATGCACTTGGCAACTTGGATCGGCCTTAGTCGTCTTCCTGCTTCAGGTTGCCTAGGCATCACTGGGAAAATTGGTCTCCCTATTGGTATGCCTGGTCCTCTTACTACATGTGGTCTGACTGGAGCATGAACTCCATGTCTTGGGTCAATAGCTGGTTGAGGTCGGTAATTAGGGTTAATTGCAGGCATTGCAAATTGCACATGTGGTCTGACTGGGATCTGGGTTTGTTGTGTTTGTTGTGTTTGTCCCGAATGTTGATATGAATCGTTTTGGGATGTTCCAAGTGGATTCCGTGAAGTAGTGGCTCGGTCCCTAGGGGGGAACACTGGGATATTCTGATATTTCAACTCATCTCTCTCTAATTCTGTTAATGGCCAATATTTTCTCTGATTTTTATCCAAATATGTGATGATGGTGGGGAACTCAGGATCCTGTAACTCATAGATGGTAACTGGATTAGGAGCAGCTTCCCATATAGAGGAATGGGCTCTAAGCAGATGCTCCATCCCATTGATCAAATATACATCTATTAGAGTGTCATCCTGGGGAATCAGGTCTCCTCTCCAAATTTTAGTAATCGTAGATCTCCCTCTAGGAGTAGTTACTTGCTCTTCGTTTCCACCTCCATTTAAGCTTGAAGCATTATTTTCTTCACCATACTCATTAATGTTTTCCGGGTGTTCTGTGACCACGTATTGGATATCTCGTTTGTCCATGTACAGTCCTCCTACGTACTTGACTGCTGGTCTAGGCACTATGTAGGCTTCTGATGCTTTCTGTAACCTGGCCACAGATCTGTTTAAGCCATCCAAATAAATGGGGATCTCATAGTGGTTGGTGTTCACATACTCCAAGGAGGTTCTGTATTCTCCCTCGATGATTGACATCATGCCAATCATGGGTACTGTGTTTTGCATATCCTCTGAAGCCATGGGAATTTCTCCTTCTGACTCACTGGAGGTCTCCGAGTAATGTGAACGGTTACTTGGCTCTGCTACACTACCTACAGAAGAAATTACGCTTCTTCGACTTCCTAGGGTTCTTCCGGATCTTAGGTTCATCCACTTAAGACCTCTGATCAGACTTTGATACCCTTTGGGCCTTTGGCACTCTTCCTTATGGGTCAAAAATTGTGTAGAAGACTTGGGTTGGAAAGAAATGAGTAAAAAAGAATTTTGTCAGAACACGATACTTGTCTCCCAAACTCACGATACACGATCTCCAGATTTAGACGATACCCGATGCTTGACAAATATCGCGACACCTGCCAAACGATACCGATCGCTTAATGAAACGATACCGATACCTAGAGGTAAACGATACACGATATTTGAGTCACAGACGATATGCGATACTCGATGGGAGACGATACTCGATATGTGGGAAGTATCGCGATCTTTGCTCTCAACAATCTCTGGGCCAAACGATACTTGTATGGAAACGATATCCGATACTTGATTTCCACGATACACGATCTCTGAACTGAAACGATCGACGATACACGATATTTGGTAAATATCGCGATCTCTGAGGATCCGACGATACACGATATTTGAACCATACGATACTTCGGACAAAACGATACACGATCGGCAGCAAGTATCGCGATCTCTGGCAGGCGATACACGATACTTCAGCCCAACGATACTTGATCTCTCGATACTCAACCGCGGGAGTAAAACGATACTTGACCCTTAGACAAATTTTAACAATTGTTTTTGAATTTTTGATTTTTCCCCCTTGATCTCCTAGCTCCTCTCTCTTATCCTCACTCTCTGTATCAATCAAAACACAACTTCTTGCCCCCTGAAAGCTCTAACGATACCTGGCACAGATCGTTTTTCTTTCCTAACTTGATTTGTTTGAGAAATGTTGATTAAAATGGTGGGCTAGCTCACCTTGGTGGCACCTAGGATCTCTTTGTCAATTTCCCTTGCTCTGTGCACTCCCAAATTGCTTGGTTCCTCGCCCACGATCTCTGCCACAGCTCACGCGATACTCGACCGTCGCACCCACGATACTTGCTCAGAAACACAAGTAACTTGCAAAATGAATTTTTTGGCTTTTATAGTTGGGATTTTCTTGCTTACAAAAAAGGAAACTCTTCTGAACAAAACTAAACTCTACCCTAATGACTTGGTCCACTCTCTAATCACTCCTACTCTACTCCTTCTACTCACTTCCCTAAACTAACAACTCACTACACACACTCCAAGAATGAGAAGTAGCAAGTGCGGCTGAAAATGACTTACCAAAGAAGAGAAGATTTCCACTCCTCCACTCACTTCTATGCAAAAAGCCACTTACCATCACACGAATGCCTCGGTTTGATTCGTCATTCCCCGGCAACGGCGCCAAAAAGTGTGTTGTCCTAAGTATCAACTTAGGGACTTGCGGAGAAAGAGACTATACCTCAATCCCCTCACAAGTGCATATAGTGGGGGTGCACACCTTTAATTATCAATCCAAAGAGTATACAAACCTAGCCGAGTGTATGAGGACATGCAAACATGTAATGATCAATGCAAATGAACTACTCAAAGAATGTAAATGAGGCAAAGACTTATCCAAACAAGTTCCAACTGTTGGTCAAGGCGAAACGATACTTGGTGCAGCAGCCGTCAGTATTTTGGACTTTTCTCCCAGCTCCGAACTCCAAATATAGCGAATAGCATATGCGTTTCGAAGCTCTCGAGAAGACGCATCCAATGGCAGTGGTTTCACTCAATTCCGACGCTCCTACTTCAAGTTATGAGCGAAATACTGAGTTGCGGGAATACTTTCCTACACTTCAGCACTTCCTACACTTCGCACACACCTTTCCTACAGCAAAGAAACACTTTCATGGATAGACAACACTCACAAGCACTCTTTCCAAGCAATACACATGCATACAAGCTCACGAAGAAGAAGATAAAGAGGGAAGAAGACACAAATTCGAATTTCTGTGCTCTCCCTTCTCACAATGGCAAAAAGTCCTTTACAAAGAGTCACAATTGATTTATATACTAGTGCCCTAAAAATGGTCCTTTCACACAAGAGACCGGCACTTTATTCACTAAAAGACTAAATTTCTACTATTTTACATGGGTAAGCTTCTAATCTTCTGTGGGGATGCATCTAGAGGACTCCTCTAGTGCCTTTACAACGGAAAATATATTACAAGAATAATTATGGTACAAAAATATGAAGTCCAAATCGGAAAAATTTTGGGGCCCGTCTTTTTCTCTGCTTTGTGCACTCTTTAGCTCTGCAACAACCATTCTTCATTATAGCATCATATTCAGATTGCATAGCAGCCATCCAATTTTCTGAATTTTTTGCTTCATCAAAAGAAACAGGCTCATTCTCATCACAGAGACTAGATGCAGCCATAGCATAGCAATCTGATGCAAAGGAGGCACTATGAGAGCCTGAACGAGTACGATATGACAAAGGTGCATCTAATTTGCTGTCACGCAAAGTCTGCACCAGCCATTTTGGCATAGTTTTTGCCTACTCAATATCAGCTCTCTCATCAACAAGTGCATCATGTACATCTGCATCAGAAATGGAACGATGTGCATCATCATATGAAACCTGCAAAGGCTGAGAAGTTGCCTCATTAGGACCAGCACTAGCCTGTCCACCTGTAAAAAGAGGCATCAAAGTATCATACATGTCTTTGGAGCTAACAGATGTCTCCTTAGTACATGAAAGCAATGGTTGAATAGCATCTTCCACAAAGACAACATCACGGCTAACCAGAATGTGTTTAGTCTATGGATGATACAGACGATAGCCTTTACTTTCAGAACTGTACCCAATAAAAATACATTTTACTGCCTTATCATCCAATTTTCTACGATGTTGTTCAAGCACTAATGCATATGCCAAACAACCAAAAACACGCAGATGAGCAACAGATGGCTTGCGGTCATGCCAAGCCTCATATGGAGTGATAGACTGCAACGCTTTAGTAGGACACCTGTTCAGTACATATGCTGCACACATGACAGCCTCAAGCCAGAAACTATGTGGTAAAGCCTGACTTTTGACCATGCACCTCGCTATTTCCATGAGTGACATGTTCTTTTGTTCAGCAACTCCATTCTGTTGAGGTGTATACGGCACTGTACATTGGTGTTTTATCCCACGTTTAGCTAGAAATGCATTAAAATCTAAAGACATATATTCCCCCGATCAGAACGGAGGGTGCCCATTTTACATGCTGACAGATTTTCAGCCAAAACCAAAAACTGTTTGAAGCACATGAACACTTCGGACTTTGCTTTGAGTGGATATACCCATGCATGCTTGGAAAAATCATCAATGAAAGTCACGAAGTAAAGGTAATTTCCAAAAGAGGGTGTCTGCATAGGACCACAGACATCACTATGTACAAGCTGCAATTTCTGCGTAGCCCGAACTGAACCATCTTTTGGAAAGGAAGAATGCTGCATTTTGCCCAAAATACAGCCTTCACAAACATGTTTTCCAGGAGCCTCAAGTTTGGGCAAAGAGGACACCATTTCAGATTTTTGCAGGCGTAGCAAACTAGCAAAATTCAGATGACCAAAGCGTGCATGCCAAAGCTTTGCATCTGACATAGCCTGAGAATCATGAACTGCACATGCCGAATCATTCACAGATCTTTCATAGTCAATGAGCTTATACAGCCCACGACATAAGATGCCAGAAGCAATAATCACATCACCATTTGAGAGATCATGGACTGTACACCTATCATCAACGAATTTCACAACCAAGCCAATCTTGGCTAATGCAGAAACTAATAACAGGTTCTTTTTGATCCCTAGCACAAATAAAGCATCTGACAAAGTGAAAGGACTACCATCATCAGTAGTCAGAATGATCTTACCAACTCCCATAACAGGATAAGAGGAGTTATTGGCACATGTGACAGTATTCCCTATAGGGGTAGGCTCGAGTGAAGAGAAGAAACTGCGCTGCGAGGTAATATGTTTGGTCGTCCCACTATCAAAGTACCAAACATCTGAGTCTACTGCAGACATGCACTGATCATGAGAAGATGGGTCAAAACTGCAAACAGTAGTAAACGCCCATTCTTCTTCCTGCACAAGATTTGCGGACTCTGTTTTTAGTGTAGAGGCCTCTGCAACAACCATTCCAGCCTCTTTCTTCTTTGCCTCTTTAGCAGCCAGTTTTGGACAGTTCTTTATAATATGATCATTTCCTTTACAGTACTTGCAGAACAATTTCTGCTTTTCTGATTTCTTCTCATCTTTATCCTGGTTCTTCGATTGTGCAGCATTTGCAGATTTCTGCTTACTAGTAGAAGAGCTCCATTTTCCTTTGCCCTTCTGACTAGCCAGGAAAGCTTGATTTGCAACATGCATAATGGACATGTTCTGCCTAGACTGATCTTCCTGCAACAGAACAGAGACTAATTCCTCAAATGACAAGGCATTCGGATTGCCTTTCATCATCAACCAAAGAGTAGAGGCAAAACTCTGATATGAATCAGGAAGACCATTCAGAACGGTCTGCACAAGTGAGCTATCTGGTATAACCTCATCAGCAGAAATCAATTGTTCCTTCAGGTCTTTGATCTTTGCAAGAAAATTGTCCATAAAATCACCTTCATTCATGTGCTCACTCTCCAACTGTTTTCGGAGGTAAGCAACACGAGCCTCATTCCTAGCCTGGTACAAAGTGGTAAGTGTATCCCAAGCATCCTTTGCTGTTCTGCAAGAGCGAATGTGAGGAATAATGGCACGTTTGACAGACAAAGCTATCAATGCATGTGCCTGGGCATCTCTGCCATCCCAACGAATCTGCTCTGCAGTAGGTGCAATAGAAACAGCAGCACGAATAGGAATCTATGGAATATCATCTTTAACACCATCTTCATCAGCTCCAGCACCTCCAGCACCTCCAGCACCTGTATTTGTAGTACCTATAGTCGCAGGTGTAACAGGACGTCTTTCAACACCCTGCACAATGTTCCACAGTCCTTTTGCAACCAGTACATGTCGCATCATATAAGCCCATAATGGGTAGTTGGTACCATCCAACTTATCCTCAATAGCCAACATACGGAATACATCACTGCTTTCAGCCATGGCCGGTGACTAAAATACCTTGATGCAGAAAATTGACTGTATTTCAAAAAGTTGAATGGAACTGCTTAGACGAGTTCTACTAGACCTGTAGCAGCCTTCAAGACGCTTAAACTGGCGAACAGAAACTGGTATATACCTTTGGCACAAAAGGACAAAATAGCCTGCACAAGCACTGCGATAGTGCGTTTGAAGGCCGAAACGAGCTTAGATCGCGATTTCGGCACCACACAGTGAAGCTATTTTGATCTCGGAAACAACTTGAGTATGCTCACCAAATTTCATGCGAATCTGAGACTGCAAACAGAGGAGTGTTGACGACGCCCTAGAAGAAGCGACGACCTGCTCTGATACTAATTGTTGGAGATAGACATCTGCGGAAGCACGCGAACAGCACAAGGAAGAAGAAGAAGCTTGGAGCACAAACACACAATACTGAATGTATTACTAGAGAATGTACAAAGATAAGTAGCCCATTAGGGCAATAGGCGTATATACAAGCCGAGGGAAAAAAAACTCCTAAAGAGGGAAAAAAGTGCCCCGGCGGTCCTAGAGTGTTCACACACATCACTACCTAAATATATCAACAAAGTCATCTTTTCAACTTCATTACATCAAGGGGGAGGTTCAAAAGAGCTAGGAGGCACCATGGCTGATCTCAATGCTCAGATTGAGAATCTTGAAAAAGGAAACTACCAACCATGGCAATTTAGAATAAGCAATGTTTTGATGGGGAAAGATTTGTGGGCACTTGTGAGTGGTGGAGAGCCAAAACCCTACATAGATGAGGCAAATCCAACCAATGACCAGAGAAGAGTAGTAAGAGAGTGGTATGAAAGGGACAAGAGGATCATTTTCATTTTATCTCAGCATATTAGGAACTCTATGGTAGGGCGTATTCAAGATTTGGATACATCGAAGAAGGTGTGGGAGTGCTTGGAGAGATTGTACTCAACCTCCACAAAAGCTAGAAAAATTCAGCTCAAGAATGAGTTAAATAAGCTTAGGAAAAGCCCCTCTCAAGGTGCTAATGATTACATATTAAAAGTTAAAGAGCTTGCAGATGCACTAGGGTCAATCGGTTGTGCCCTAGATGATGAAGATCTTATCGCCTACACCCTAAATGGATTTAGGGATGATGAAAAATGGAGGGCTCTCACAACCTGAGTGTATGTAAGGGATTCTCTTCCTGATTTTGATCAACTAATCACTCTCATGGTGATAGAGGAGATGAACCTTGGTGGTCATAATCCCAAGGATAGCCAAGGGCAATTGTTGTATGCATGTAGAGGAAGAGGAAGACACAACCGAGGTGCTACAAGAGGAAGAGGAAGATATCAAAGCAACGAAGGAGGTCAAGGAAAACACCATTATGCAGGTCAAAGAGGTGGAAGAGCCACAAATAGAGGAAGAGGTGCAAGATTTGTTGGAAGAGGACAACCCACGTCAAATGGATGCTTTGTATGCGGTAAGCCAGTCATTTTGCAAATGAATGCTATCATAGAGCTCAAAGACAAGGGAATCAAAGCAACAACACCAATTATAGAGGGCAAGCTAATTATGCAAACACATCATCTAGCCAAGGGAATGATTATTTACTTGCCATGAGGTATGGTGAAGATACAACTCAAGCTAGTGAAGATGTATGGTATGTAGACAGTGGATGGGTAGGAATCATATGTCATGTCGAAAGGATTCTTTTAGTAATTTGCAGGTCCCAAAGCATCAAGGGCATGTAGAAACAGGTGATAACTCAAAGCATACCATTCAACATGTGGGAGATATCGGTTTGGAAGGAAATCAAAGAGCAAAATACTTATCAGAGGTATTACATGTCCCTACTATTACCAAAAACTTGATTTTAGTATGCCAAATGGTAGAAAAAGGCTATCAAGTTAGATCAATGAAAGAGGATGTTTTGTTGAGGATCCAAGGGCAGGTTTCAAGCTCATCGCAAAAGGAAAGAAGCAAGGGACAATGTTCACAATGGACATAAATCAACCACACCATTCAATGTATGTCACATATGGAGACAAGAGGACAATAGATTTGGATCTATGGCATAAATGAATAGGTCACATCAACCTACAAAAGCTCAAGGACATTGAAAGGAGGAGTTTGGTAAGAGGCCTACCAAATTTTACATCTAAAATGTTGCATGAAATTTGTGTAGCTTGCCAACAAGGAAAACAATCAAGGCTTCCCTTCAAGAAGAGTACCTATGTAAGTGCAAATGTTTTAGACCTATTCAGACGAATGTTTGGGATCCAACAAGAGAAGCTTCCCTTGCTGGAAATAGGTATTTTGTAACCTTCATTGATGACTTTTTGAGAAAATTATGGTTGTATTGCATGAGAAACAAATCATATGTGTTCCCGGAATTCAAAGCACAGGTGGAGAAGGAATCTGGCAAGTTTATCAAAACTTTAAGATCCGACGGAGGGGGAGAGTACTTCTCCCATGAATTTTCTGAATTTTTTCGGGTAAATGGCATCAAAAGACAATTTACATGCACGTATACCCCTCAACAAAATGGGGTAGTACAGAGAAAGAACAGACACATAGCAGAGGTAGCATGGTGTAGCTCAACGAAATGAATATGCCGCATTGTTATTGGGGAAAGGCGACATATACAACCACATACATCATCAGTGGATGTCCTACATCAGGTATACATCATCTAGTCCTTGAGGAAGCATGAGTGGAAGAAAACCTTGCATTTCACATCTTAGAATCTTTGGTTGTATATGCTATGTACATATACCTCAAGAGTTGACGTCAAAGTTAGATGCCAAATTCGAAAGGTGTATTTTCTTGGGATATTCTATGGAACAAAAGGGGGATAAATGCTATACTCCCATCACCAAGGAGCTAAAAGTAAGTAGGGATGTTTTCTTTGATGAGTTGAAGCCTTGCTATGCATGCATGAGTTCATTGCAGGGTGAAGACATAGGTGAGACAAATTTGAAGAATGATGATAGAGTTCAAGAAAGCATTTAAGTGGTCCAAGCAACTCATGCAACACAAGGGAACCCTCACCATGGAGTGGAAGGCTTAGGGAAAGAGAGTCCAGCTCTGAAGAAAGCAAAGTCAAAGGCAAAGATAAGATTTCAGTTGAAGAAGGAAGCTACGTGGATGAGAGCATGTTGGACGATGAAGAGATAGAAGAAATTCAAACTCTAGGAGTGGCAAAACAAAGAAAGAAGATGGCAACCACACCTAAAGGAAGTGAAAGGACGTCTTCAAGAGTAACACATCTAGTACAAAGGTTAACATATGATAATCTCATTGCAAAGCATTATGCATACATGGCTCAGGTAATCAAGGACAAAGAACCAATTAGTTATGAAGAAGCTAAGGATTGCAAGGAATGGCAAGAGGCAATGAAGGAAGAGCTCAAAGCGCTTGATGAGAACCATACTTGGAGCTTGGTACCAGCTCAAGAAGGCATGAAGGTGATAGGTAATAAGTGGGTTTAAAAAATTAAAAGAAATTCAGATGGTTCCATTGCTAGGTACAAAGCAAGGTTGGTGACAAAAGGCTTCTCCCAAAGATACGGGATAGATTATGATGAAACTTTTAGCCCCATAGCCAGGATGCCAACAACTAGGACATTGATTACAGTGGCCATATCAAGGAAATGGAGCTTATATCAGTTGGATGTGAAGAATGCCTTCATCAATGGAGAGCTTGAAGAAGTAGTCTACATGAGCTAACCTCAAGGATTTTCTAGTATGAGGTACCAAATCATGTTTGCAAGATAAGGAAAGAATTATATGGACTAAAGCAAGCCCCAAGGGCCTAGAATCAAAGGTTAGTGGATTATTTATCAAGTTGTGGATACAAAGAAAGTGTTGCAAATCCATCACTTTACATGAAGAAACAAGGAGACAAGACGGTACACATATGCATCTATGTCAACGATTTGATCATCATAGGAAGTGATATTGCAGGTATTAAGGATGTCAAATCAAAGCTAAGAAAGGAGTTCAAGATATCTGATCTTGGAACACTAAAATACTTCTTGGGAATAGAGGTAATCTATGCACACAATGGCATCTTCTTGATTCAAAGAAAATACTTGTTGGATGTGCTATACAGGTTTGGTATGAGTGGTTGTAAGCCACTTTCTCAGCCCATGGAGCCCAATACAAAGTTGGTTATAGGTCAAGGAGAGGCTATACAAGATATTACACTATATAGAAGCATAATTGGTTCATTAATTTATGATGCTAATTGGGCAGGTAGCAAGAATGATCAAAGGAGTACACCGGGTTATGTTTTCATGATAGGTACAAAAGTGATCTCTTGGAGCTCTGAGAAGAAACCCACTGTTGCTCTTTCATCCACAGAGGCTGAGTACAACAGTCTAGCGTTGGCTACATGTGAGCTATTGTGGCTTAAGAAGCTACTTAAGAACTTGGAAGTGGAAGTGGAGGAGTTTCCTCTTTATGGAGACAACATTTCAAGCATCTACCTAGATAACAATCCCATGGTTCATGCAAGGAGCAAGCACATAGAGGTTCATTACCACTTCATTAGAGAAAAGGTGATGGCAAAGGAGCTAGATATAAGGTATGTGAACACTAAAGTGCAGGTTGCAGACATGATGACAAAGTTTCTTGAAGGTACAAAGCTTGGAGGATTAAGGAAGCAACCAACATAAGAGACATAGGCTGAAGCAATGAAGGAAAAAGACTTGAGCTTGAGGGGGATTGTTGAAAGTGTTTGAAGCTAAAGAGTGTGGGAACATGCCCCCAAATTGAACCTTCCACATCATCCACAATCAAAGGAGGCTGATTTCCACGGGTTGGAGGCATCAAATCATGCCCATAATGGAAAGAAGTTGATTAGAGAAGATTTAGCTCACCTTTGGATGTGATTGGACCTCACTTTTGACACGTATACATTTTTTATTGGTTAAAGAGGTTGGTATGTGGTCTTTAAAACCTTGAATGAGTTGTATTATGACTTAGAGTCATGGAAATCGTGCATTTTTTATTGTTGTTTCGCCTTCATCCCGAATCCATTTGCAATGATTTTTGTCTTGTTGGAAAGCTTATACGTTCAACTTTGTCTGGTATAAGTCTCGGGTTCACTTCCTGCACATGTGCAAAGAAATGTCCAGAATAGTGTCTCTGTAGCTAGCGCATACTATGTGAAGAGATCAAGTTATTTGTTTTGTTGCAGCTGGTTGAGGCATCATCTAGTATCCAAATGAAGTGATTTTACTCGCATTTGAAAGCTCTTAAAATCTAGTTTAAGCCTACAAATTTCATTTTAATTCTTTGCATATACTTAGAGAAACTCAGAAATACAGAGCCTACTTCTGAAAAATTCCAGGATCCTAGGAGGGTTCATTTGCTTTTGTTGTGCACATAGGAGTGTTTATCCTCCAACAATACTTTATGGTAGATTGAATGCCCTTGCATATGGAATCCATGGTGCAGGACTTGATGAAGTTAGTCTTGCCAAACAGTCAAGGGAGCACTAGATTGTGCCCTCTGAATAGACTAGACAAGATTTCAAAATTACACTTTTGATTACAAGATCACCCATGTAGGAAAAATAATACAAGAATAGTCAACTAATATAAGAAGTCCCACAACTTAGGAATCATAGGTGTGGATAACTAAAATAGATAGAATACAAGAGATCCTACGACCTTGGATCATGGATGAAACACAATATCTGAATTGGAAGAACTCCCTTGAAGGAGATAACATAGATATAAGAAATAACTAGATAGGATCTCATACTATGAGATTACAATGGGACAAGACATAATGTATAAGATACTAGACTAGAAAAGACTATAACAAAGAGAAGACTACAACTCAAACTAGAGCTTAGAAGTTATTTACTTGGATATCCGGACTCCTTGAGCTCCTAAGATTGAACTTGGTAAGAGTGATGATGTATGTGGCCAATCCCTTCTTATATAGGTGTTCAAAGGTAGCATTCAAGGGTGGTTACGAATTGATGATATCATCAATGATGCTAGCAACTTGAAATAGGACCTCTAGACATTAGAATCAAGTAAATAGATAGTTGATTTGTTCTAGGCATGATGGAAGTGTTAAGATTCTAAATCAATCATGAGATATTGAAATTCACATGAAATCTAAGGTTCAAGATCCTTCCCTTCCTGTTAATGACATGGAAATGGGTTGTTCACAAATTCATGGGTAAATTGTTAAAATTCTCAAAGTTCTTTAGCTCATATGACTTTTGCTCTAAATCATTACTTTCTTCATATTTTGACCACATGTTTTTTGCCAAAGGCTCAAGGTGGTCTAGCTATCTATTTTCTTATTAAAATGTGTGATAACCTTGCTTCTAAATAGATTTCTAGGTGTGTTGCACATCAGCAAGTTCTTTTGAGGTGAGAAGGATATTTTGAGGAAGAGCAAAGTAAAAATATTGAGATTGAAGAGTTTATTGTGGACATCCTTGCCAATTTCGAAAAATCTAAAGGCTATGTCTCAAATTTTTTTGCAAAGCTCAATAAACAATGGAATGCATTAAACATTCTCACTCTAGTGTCTTATTCTTCACAATGTGGTTCAAATAGGTAGCAAGGTCAAAGTGTTTAAGCCTGTTGGCATACAAAGCAACAGAGGAGTCATGCACAATACGGCAACAAGGCCAATTCATTTTTTTCCCATGGATTATGTACAACTCAAGTGATTTTAATCACTACACAAACATTGTAAATCCCATTTTTGGTAGAATAGACTCCATTTTGTGCAAGCCAAGGAGTCCTCGAGCTTGAGGAGTATTAGAAGTACCATCGTACCAATTTTCATAATTTTTAGACTTTGTTTGAACCCTCAAATAAGCCCTGGAACCTAATTTTTAACTAGGCCGGACACTAGGTTTGGACAGGGCCAAAACTAGTCAAAAAACTATAAAAAGAGCTAGAGAGCTCATTTTTGGGGTTAGATTGTTTGTGAATTGAGCTTATGTAAGAGACCTGTTGATTAATGAAAAGAACTCCATTGTTCCTCTCCTTGTTCTTGCCTTGTGTGCGCGTGTGTGTGTATGTGTGTGCATGCTTGTGTGCTTCTCACTCACGCACTTGTGCCTTCACTTGCTCATAGTCTTCATACTAATCCTCACGTCTCCACGGATTGACAATTATGAGGTGAATCTTCTCACGTTGGTACTCACCATTGTGCTAGAGTGACAAAGCCTAATGAAGGATAATGCACATATTGTGGCACGACAGAGGATTTTCCACATCCCTTTGTGAAATGTTCACATGGAAAGAGGTTACAACATCATCTTCAACACTACCTAGACATATATAAAATGGGTTATCTAGGTATCAAGGAGATCCTAATTGCTTGTTGTAACAACATGGAACTTGTTCTATGGAATATTTGGAAAGAATATATCCTCTAGCACATTTGGATCAGTAGAAACTAGTTTGTTTTCAAGTCTAGAAAAAAAGACTTCTTGTATTCCCTCAGATGTGTTCTTTATAGGATTGGATCTGAGAGCCTACATGTCATCGAAGATGCTCGTCTTGATGATTTTCAAGCATTCAGTATGCTAATCAATTATCATCATAATAGGTGGAAAATAATTCTTCTTTCCTTCTACTCTAGGGAGAGATTCAATATGGTTTCTCCTTGTAATTCTGATGTAATGTTAAATTGGTGTTGGCCTACAACATTTTACAAAGGAAGTTAACAATCCTTCTATCCCCCTCATGTGCGACCCATATGGATTTGAGCTTGTTGTTCTTGATAAGAAACACTCTATGATGCCTAAGGGTGGATACCTCTTACAATTCGAGATTCTTTTGCCGAGGAGGAATAGAGACTTCTCGATCGAGCACTCTTTAGAAGGGTGTCCAAAATTCATGGCACACTGCTTCCTCTAGATCATCCATAGGGTTTCCCCTCTTATAGCATTCCAAAGTGCCATTGAGAAGCCAATCAAGTAGGGCTTGCTTCCAGGTGATTTGTGCTTGTAGTCTCAAGATATTCTCGAGGGTTTGCCAGAGAACTAGGGACTTGGGGCAAGCAAAGAAGATGTGACCAAGGTCCTCAATGCTATGGTGGCATCACGTACATGGTGGAGCCCCATAGATTTTGGTGGACTTTTCTAGATACCTCGGTCAAGAGTTTGCCACATGAGGACCGAGTTTTTTATCTTGATGAGTGGATGCCATAAGGACGTGAACTTCAAATCCCAACATAGTCTTCTTCAAGTGAGACACCACTTCTGGTTAAGTGTGAGGTGAAAGTCCATGTTTACCTTGCTTCTAGGAATTTTGGGAAGACAATTTCCATTGTGCCACCTAAGACCGTGATGGCTAGATGGGGCATGCCCAATAAGGAGATGGGTTTCTGAACATTCCCAAGTGATGCATCTACTGTGTAGGAGAGTCAATTCTTCAAAGTTAACTCTTGATTCAGGTTCAATGTCCTCAAATATGATCCATTGGCTAGTTTCTTGTTTCCAAAGGTGTTTCCACTATCTGAAATTCCTGTTCCAAAGCCTCTTAGCATTTTGGAGGTTCCAGGAGGACACACCTCTGATGCCCATGATCATGAACCAAATTGAGTCTTTTTTCTAATATCGGCCGCCCATTTCCAATCTTTGTTGACTTTGACAAATTGTTTGAACTTATTCCAACTCTTCCATAGGGAGCAAACGAGATTGGAGCCTTTAGGTGAGATTAGAATTGGGGAGAATAACAGGGTAAGGAGGTCGAAGTCCTTCCAACTGGGGAGGCCCAGCAATGTAGGTAAGTTCTTGCTCCTGAAAATGAGCTTGGTCCAAGAGACCTCACGGTTACACCAAGCCCTGATGATCCATTTTACTGCCAACTTGTCAGCCATGCCTTCAATATCCATAATGCCCAAGCCTCCACACTCTTTTTGGTTGATGCAAGTAGACCATTTAATTTTGGGAACCCCTCTCCTATTGTAGTCTCCCATCCAAAGGAAGTTTCTATACATTCTTTCCAGTTTGCTAAGCTCTTGAGCTTTCAATCTCCAACAGGACAGAAAGTAAATGGTTGAGGAGAAGAGGAAGGTATTGATTACCATGGCACGACCCACGAGGTTGATTTGCCTGCCCCTCCAGTATGCTAACTTGCAATCAAGTTTAGAAAGGACCCAATCCCATCTCTTCCCCATCGATACACCAAATCCCATCGAAATACCAAGTAGTCAAAAGACCTGTCCCCAAGGAATAACTTGGCAACCATGGTCAACCAGTTGTTGAGGTGGCAGTCTAATGATTGCCCAAAAAGCTATTTTGGAGTGGTTGATTCTAGAACCTGACGCCTCACAAAAAGTGTTAAGGCACCCCCAAAAGGCCTCAATGTTGGAAGCATCATTATGCATAAATGTGTTCCTGTCATCAGCAAAAAGTCTCATGATCATCTGGTCGTGGTTGAGAGGTAGGGATAGACCTTTAATATGGCCCATTTCCATATGATGGTGCATTAGATGACTGAGTCCTTCCATGGAGATAGCAAAGAGTAGAGGGGCCAATGGGCAACCTTGACTAATAGATCGTTTTAGTCTGATAGCCTTTGATAGCTGACCATTGATGCTTATTTGCATCGATGCATTCCCTAGCAAAGTGGCAATCATCTTAGTGAATTTTTTAGTGCACCTGAGGTCTTTAAGGGATTGGAGAGCCAAGTCCCATTCTAGCCTATTGTATGCTTTATCAAAGTCATCTTTAAGGAATACCATGTCTTGCTTCGACTTTTCGGCATAATTGAGGCCTTCCTAGATATCAATAACATCTTCTAGAATGGATCTGCCCTTGATGAAACCTTTTGATCCTCGCTAAGCCATCCCTTCAAGTGATATGTTGCTACAAGGAATATGGGTGCATAGCAACTGTTAAGGTGACACAATTTCATCGCTATAAAATTGCAAAAAGAATCACAAGAAGCGTTGAGTGTGGACCGTTGCTTAAACGATAAAATGATGTTTATCAACGTGTGGCATGACGGGATGTGGGACGCTCCCAGTGATTGTCACTAAAGCCATAATTTAAAAAAGCGACACTATTTTGCATCGCATAAGCAATAGTAAATAACATCGCTTATGCGACGCTATCGGAAGGGTTTCCTTACCTAGATTTATATATAGAAAAATAAAAATATTTTAATTGAAAGTTAATAAGATAATATCTCTCTCTCATATTTTTTAATGTATTGGTTTAAAATGACTAATGTTATCTTTTGGGAACCTGCAGGAAAAAGTGGAAAATATGTTTTGAATAGAGATGGAGGATTAATTGAACCCTTACTTGGGCTCTTCATTTTTTCTATGTTCATTTCTAAGTAATTTATGTATATCCATATTTATATAAAGATAATTATGTGCCTATGATTATAGGGCTATGAACCTATATTTATATATACATATGAAAAATAAATATGAATGAAGATTTATGTCATATGTATGTGTTTGCATATGTATGTTTAATATATATATATATATATATATATGTGTGTGTGTGTGTGTGTGTGTGTGTGTGTGTGTGTATGTGTGTGTGTGTGTGTACTTATCTAAGTGTTTATGAATTATTACCTACCGAAGCATGGGTATGAATAAGGAGTTCCATAAAAATAAGAGGGTACATTTAATTCCATAAATTGTTTAGCCTTCCAATAAGTGAACAAATATGAGCATGTCTGGTAATATGTTGTATGTGTGCCAATGTTTGGTCTATGAGGTTTAATATTTATGAACCAAATCCATAACATTTAAAGAGTGCATCTTCATTATAAGAGCATGAATATTAATCCTTAGTGTATACCCATGCAAGTTTAAGTGTAAAAGCATGTAAAAGTGATTAGCTGTATCTGTTGGATGTGATGGCTGGGTACAATCAGAAGATCAAGTTGGTGTTGCTAGACCTGCTTCACACCTGCCCTCTTTTCCTTTCAGATATGGTTAGGAGACTCCTTGAGCTTCCAAATGACACCAAGAAACTATATATGTGCTTTACAAAATGATTGAGTAATGATCAAATCAAAACAGATGATTTTGAACCTTCACAACTCCAAAAACTTTCTATTTCTGTAATGATACCTGCTCAGTCCTAAGCTCAGTGTGACCAGCACACTTGCAATTGGTTTAATTCCTTCTGGGAGTATTAAATTAACTTAACAAGCTACCATTAGCAAGTTAAATCACTCCAAATAACAAACTATACACTGAGCATGATCTTTAGCAAAATCAGAGACACCCCCGACTTTTTAGGAGCTACTCAGAAAAATACCAGTGTCTGTCTCGACTGAGATTTCTCCCAATTGGCTGAATAGAATGACTTGAAATTTTGTAGTGTTGTAGAATGCTGTGAGCTGGTTCCAATGAGCCCTGGATCATCCAATTTGGTTCAGTAGATCTTGAGATATGCCCTGTTGAAGTTGACAGACTTGGAGGTAGTCACTCAAAGAAAAAACACAGAGATAATGACTATGAGTATATGTATTGAATCTATCAAATGTACATTCCCATTGGCATGTAGAGTGATGCCCAATGGTACTCAGAGGTGTAGGCTCAATAGTAGCTCTCACACACTCAATGTATTGCTTGGATTAGCCTCGGGTAGAGTGTAACATCCCCGCGACTTTTCCATAGTCTTTTATAGGAGTTTGAATAAGATTTGAATTTCAAATTCAAATGTAGGCTCCCTCAAATCTCTCATCTAATCACATGGAGATATTCTCTCCATTCATACCTTTCAAATTCCACGACTTTTGAAGGTAGGTGTGATTACAAGAAATGAGTTAAGTCACATTGACTTTTACATTGGATAAAGAGTAATAAAGCATAGGCATGTGTTCCTATGGTCTTCATTCAAATGAATCAATCCAAACTCTTGCAAAAAATCTTCAAGGTTGATATCCAATGCTCTTCAATGGTTCAAGACAAAGCCAAGTGTTAAGGCTTGTTTGCACCAACAGCTCCCCCTCAAGCCAAACACTTGCTTGAGTCTTCATCTTTAGTCATCAATGATATCCTGCAATCCTATCATGGATTTAAACCTGCATAGCTTGCTCCCATCCAAAGCTTTTGTAAGCAAATCTGCACATTGAATATTAGTGGACACATATGATAATTGGATTTCCTTGCTAAGTAATTTCTCCCTCACATAGTGGTAATGAACCTCTATGTGTTTTGTCCTAGCATGATAAACAGGGTTAGCAGCTAGGTGAAGTGAACTTGTGTTATCACCAAATATGATTGGTGGCCTTGTGTATAGGCCCAATTCTGAATAGAGTAACTTCAACCATATTGCTTCTTGAGTAGCATTGGCTAGCCCTCTGTACTCTGCCTCAGTAGATGATAGGGCTACTATAGGGCTCTGCTTTACTCATCACAAATCCTTGATCCAAGAGATAGGTTGTCAACCTGTAATTCCATGCTCTAGGTGCCTGCTTCAATCCATACAGAGCCTTCTTCAATTTGCAAACATGATTTACCTTATTGGGATCCTCATACCCAGGTGGTTGTGACATGTAGACCTCTTCAGATATCCATCCATTTAAGAATGCATTCTTTACATCCAATTGGTACATGTTCCAATTCTTGGATGCAGCTACACTCACCATAATTCTGATAGTTGGCATCTTTGCCACAGGAGAAAAAGTCTCCTCATAATCAATGCCTTGGGTTTGTGCAAAACCCTTGGCTACCAACCTAGCTTTGTACCTGCTTATTGTACCATCTGAGTTCCTTTTGAGTTTGTAGATCCATCTGGATCCTATCACCTTCATGGAGTCCTTCTTGGGTACCAAGTCCCAAGTATCACTCTCCTTGAGAGCCTCCATTTCTTCATCCATTGCTTCCTTCCATTCTGGTTTAGTAATAGCTTCCTCAAATGTACCTGGTTCTTCACTTAAGATATCCTTTGCAAGATATACTGAGTGCTTGGTTACAAGTGAAGTATCATACCCATACCTAATAGGTTTCTTCTTTTCCCTTGAAGATCTCCTCATAGCTTGAGTTGAGGATTCTAGATTGTCTTCAAGTTGCTTCATCTTCATCTTCCCTTTGGATTTCCAAGCTCTGAATTCTTCAATGTTGATGGTGTCTTCATCATCTGAGCTTGTGTCCTCATTCTGAGTTGGTTCTTGCCTGACAAGCTTTGGAAAGTCTTCTTCCATATCATAAGGTAGGCTAACTTTCCTGCACTCATTATCATACCATGAATCATTTTCATCAAAGATTACATTTCTGCTTACCTTGAAGCCTTTGTTTGAGGGGTTATAGAACCTGTATCCTTTCTGATTCAAATCATAACCAATAAAGATACACTTTTCAGCCTTAGGGTCTAGCTTTCCCCTTACCTGTGAGGGAATATGCACATATGCAACACACCCAAAGATCTTGCAATGATCCAGAGATGGTCTCTTACCATGCCAAGCCTCATAGGGTGTCATTCCATCAAGTGTCTTTGATGGCAACCTGTTGATTAAGTATGTGGCAGTAGATACACTCTCTGCCCAAAGATAATTTGGTAATTTCTTCTCATTAAGCATAGACCTAGCTGTCTCCACAATGAGTCTATTCCTCCTTTCAGCTACCCCATTTTGTTCAGGTGAGTACCTTGTGGTAATCTCCCTCTTGATGCCTCTTTCCTGCAAGAAGTCTTCAAAATCATTGGAGAAGTATTCTCCACCACCATCAGACCTTAACCTCTTCAAATGTCTACCTGTTTGATTCTCTACTATTGCAAGATACCTTTTGAAACAATTAAATACTTCATCTTTATGTTTCATGAAGTACAAAACAGTCCATCTGCTATAGTCATCAATAAAAGATACATAGTACCTTGATCCAGATATGGATGGCTCCTTGCTTGGTCCCCAAACATCTGTATGCACCAATTCTAAGTAGTCTTCATGCATAAAACCCTTTTTTGTATATGGCAATCTGTGTGACTTACCAAACTGACAAGCCCCACACTTGTATATCATGTGTTGCTTGGATACATTAGGTATCCCAAGCACACATTGATCCCTACTCATTTGCTTTATGGTCCTCTCTCCAATGTGACCTAATCTCTTGTGCCACATCTCTAATTCTGATAGGGTTTGATCCTTATAGTTGTACAAGGCAATATTTTTAGTATCCTTAAGTTCAAAGGTAAATAATCTACCTGATTTCTCTCCCTTGGCTATCCTTCTGAATCCATGACTTGGATCCTCCACATATGCACCATGTTGAGTGAACCTGACCTGTAGACCTTTTTCAACAATCTTACCTACACTCATCAGATTCTTGGTGATTGTTGGAACATACAATACTCTGCTTAGCAAATTCTGATTACCATCACTTGTTTTGACATTACCTACTTTAACCACTGAATGTTTAGTGTCATCACCTGTCTGCACTTGGTGCTTGCCTTTAGGTTCTTCCAAATCAGAGAGTAAGGCAACATTCCCAGCTACATGATTAGAACAACCTGAGTCAATATAGAACAAATGATCATCATTGATACCTGATTTAGATGTCATGTTCATAATCAACAAGGAATCATCTTGATCCTCTGCATAATTGTTGTAATCCTTTCTGTTCCTGTATCCTCCTTGATAATTGCCATTGTGATTGTAGCTATTGTTGTAGTTATTGTTGTAATTATTGTTGTAGCCATGGTAGCCTTGAGATTGATTGAATCTGCCTCTGCCTTGGGAGTATCCTCCTCTTTGGTGACCTCTTCCTCTTTGGTTCTTGTAGTTTTTGTAGCATTCATCTGTAGTATGATTAGACAAGCCACAAATATTGCATGGAGATTGATTATAGGGTCTCCCCCTACCTGACTTACTTCCTCTGCCCCTACCTCTAGATGATCTACCTCTCCCTGCATAGTTTGCTTGGGAGGTAGAGCCTTCTTCATCAACCTTCTTACTTTTACCCTTATCTTTAGACTTCTTATCTGTATATAGGGCAGAGGGATTGTTACCTTTTGATTGCTCTCCATTCTTTGTGATCTTTGCTTCATGTGTAAAGAGTTGTCCAATCAGAGTTGTTAGATCAGGTGCTTGGATGTCCATGTACAAGTCCATTGCAGTGGTAAAGCTCTCCCACTTGTCATCTGCTTTGAGTCCATTGATCACTTGTCTGACTATTTGCTCTTCTTCAATTTCTTCTCCAACACTTGCAAGTTGATCTGCAATGTCTTTGACTTTGGTGACAAAATATGAAACACATTGTTTTGATTGCTTCCTGAGAGTTGTAAACTCAATCCATAGCTGATTCTTTCTGGCCCTTGTGCTTGATGAGAAGTATGTTGACAAGGTCTCCCAAGTCTCTTGGGAAGTCTTACAGTTCCTAACATGAGGTAGAAGGAAATCAGAGATAGAGTTTAGAAGATATGACCTTGCCAAAGCATCTTTAGCACACCATTGATTAAGTCTCTCATGCTCATCCTTTGTAGGTAGGCCTCTGGTTTTGAATGAGGGCAACTCCTCATCTCCTGATATGTATCCATACAAGCTTCTCCCTTGTAGATAGGTCTTCATTCTTAATGACCATGCCTGGTAGTTATTTCTATCCAATTTGTCAATGAAAGAAGGGAAACCATCACCCATGATTACCTTGTTTGCTCTGATACCACTGTTGGATGTGATGGCTGGGTACAATCAGAAGATCAAGTTGGTGCTGCTAGACCTGCTTCACACCTGCCCTCTTTTCCTTTCAGATATGGTTAGGAGACTCCTTGAGCTTCCAAATGACACCAAGAAACTATATATGTGCTTTACAAAATGATTGAGTAATGATCAAATCAAAACAGATGATTTTGAACCTTCACAACTCCAAAAACTTTCTATTTCTGTAATGATACCTGCTCAGTCCTAAGCTCAGTGTGACCAGCACACTTGCAATTGGTTTAATTCCTTCTGGGAGTATTAAATTAACTTAACAAGCTACCATTAGCAAGTTAAATCACTCCAAATAACAAACTATACACTGAGCATGATCTTTAGCAAAATCAGAGACACCCCCGACTTTTTAGGAGCTACTCAGAAAAATACCAGTGTCTGTCTCGACTGAGATTTCCCAATTGGCTGAATAGAATGACTTGAAATTTTGTAGTGTTGTAGAATGCTGTGAGCTGGTTCCAATGAGCTCTGGATCATCCAATTTGGTTCAGTAGATCTTGAGATATGCCCTGTTGAAGTTGACAGACTTGGAGGTAGTCACTCAAAGAAAAAACACAGAGATAATGACTATGAGTATATGTATTGAATCTATCAAATGTACATTCCCATTGGCATGTAGAGTGATGCCCAATGGTACTCAGAGGTGTAGGCTCAATAGTAGCTCTCACACACTCAATGTATTGCTTGGATTAGCCTCGGGTAGAGTGTAACATCCCCGTGACTTTTCCATAGTCTTTTATAGGAGTTTGAATAAGATTTGAATTTCAAATTCAAATGTAGGCTCCCTCAAATCTCTCATCTAATCACATGGAGATATTCTCTCCATTCATACCTTTCAAATTCCACGACTTTTGAAGGTAGGTGTGATTACAAGAAATGAGTTAAGTCACATTGACTTTTACATTGGATAAAGAGTAATAAAGCATAGGCATGTGTTCCTATGGTCTTCATTCAAATGAATCAATCCAAACTCTTGCAAAAAATCTTCAAGGTTGATATCCAATGCTCTTCAATGGTTCAAGACAAAGCCAAGTGTTAAGGCTTGTTTGCACCAACAGTATCTATGTGAGCATGAAAATATCTATAAAGTATGTTAACTTTTATAGAAACAATAAATAGAAATTAATATATTTATAACCGTAATGTTTTAATATGCTAAAAAAAACCTTATGAATAGATGTTTTGTGTATAAAATTTGTTCCTATTAACCTTAAAAAGAAGCATTTATAGATATGTATTAATGAGAGAATTTATTAGTGATAGATCATATGATAATTTAAGTATCTCTTTATTATATTTTAGTTATATCATATATTAGGAAATAGAAAATTTAATTAATAAACAAAAGGAATTAAGATAATAAATATTAGATTATGAAATTATATTAATCTAAATTATTAATTAAATATCAATCAATAAAAAACAAAAGAGAGGAACTGTATACGTAGGAAATTTGAATTCTAACTCTAAATGTGTGTTACTTAGAATTAGTATGCATGAAATCTAGTAAGTTAAACTAGTTAATTAACTAGTTAAACTAACTAGTTAACTAACTCTAACTTTAGTTCTTCATGCTCATATTTTTTTTAAAATATGATTTTTTTTCATTGTTGAATCCTAATGTCTCCTGCAGGTGCATACGCATGAGAGAGAGAAGAGGGAGGGAGAGAGAAGTTTTTGCAGGTACGCAGGGATGGCGCATACGACAGAGAGAGAGATGGCTCATTGCCTATGCATTTCTGGAGCTCGCTTGAGATTTATATCTTCTTCCTACCTTACCTCCCACTTTCCTTGCTTCCGGCATCTCGAACCTGCCCCTCTATTATGATATGAATTCTTACGAATGAGAGACAGAGAGAGAGCATATCTTTTCTTTCCCCTCTTCGAGTGCTACAGGTGTTGGAGACGCACGGAGGGGCACTAAGAGAGAGATTTGGTAGGAGAGATAGTGTCGGTGTTGTTGTGGCAGCTGAAGGGTGTGGGAAAGAGAGAAAGAACAAGATTCGGCGGCGGACAGATGTTGAGAGAGAGGTGGTTGTGGCGGCACTACATGATGTGGAGAAGAGAGAGGATGCAGAATTCGTCGTGCACATGTCTATGAGAGAGAGAGAGAGAGAAACTCCGCCAACACGCAGACATAAGACGTGGAGAACTCCGGCGGTGCTGAAGATACACGGAAGTGGATGCAGTCCATGCTGTAGAATCAGGCATTCGGGGTGTAGAGAGAGAAAAACCTCAAGCTTGCGCATGTAGAGAGTTAGGCTGTGAGTCTGCGACCACATAGAAGAGAGAGAGAGAGAGAGAGAGAGAGAGAGAGAGAGAGAGAGAGAGATGCGCGAGGTAGATGTGATGGTTAGATAGATGGAAAAAAAGAGAGAATTTGGGGCCAATTACCTATCCCAATACTATAGGTTCGTAGTATGGTGAATCACTCAGCTTTGCAACAAATCGTCAAGCTAGGCGGTGTGGAATAACTGCAATATACGAAATCATAAAGAGAGAGAGAGAGAGAGAGAGAAAGAAAGGTGTAGGGGAGAGAGAGAGAGAGAGAAAGAAAGGTGTGGGAGAGAGAGAGAGACTGAGAGAGAGAGAGAAAGAGAGAGAGAGAGGGAGAGAGAGAGAGGGGATGCATATGCATGAATAAACATGTGTGTGCATGAGTGCATAGATGCATATGCATGAGAGTGTGTATGCATGTGATGCACAAATGCATGTGCATGTAAGTTAGGAAATTAATATATTTATGCATTTACATGATTAATATAGAGTTATCATATGTACATGTGCATGCATGTGAGAGTATGTGTATGCATGCATGTGAGAGTGTGTGTATGCATGCATGTGAGAGTGTGTGTATGCATGCATGTGCGATGTGTGTATGCATGCATGTGAGATGTGTGTATGCATGCATGTGGGAGTGTGTGTATGCATGCATGTGAGAGTGTGTGTATGCATGCATGTGAGAGTGTGTATATGCATGCATGTGAGATGTGTGTATGCATGCATGTGAGGAGAGTGTGTATGCATGCATGTGAGAGTGTGTGTATGCATGCATGTGAGATGTGTGTGTGCATGTATGCAGTTTCAAGTTAAGAAGTGTGATGAGTGAGTGTATGCATGTGCATAAGTGGAGTATGAGCATGTGATGTAAAAGTGCATGTGTAGGTATGCATGTATGCATGTGATGTGATGCATGTATGCATATAGTATGAGTGTATGTATGCATGTGTGTGCATGAGAGCATGTACATGCATACGTATGTGAGTAGCATGTGCATAAGTGAGGTGTATAAATGAACATGCATGAGTGTGCATGTGTAGTTAAGTATGTGTATGCATATAAGAATAGAAAGTGTTAAGTGCATATGCATGCTAGTAGAAGTGCATATATATGCATGAGCAAATTAAGATAGGAAAGCATGCATGTAAGAATGTGAAAAGATGCATTCATCCATGTGAAGTGAAAGTATGTATGTATATATATGTGAGTTGTATGTATGCATGTGATGTGATGCATGTATGCATTGGTATGAGTATATTCATGTTAGTATAAGTGTATGTATGCATGTGTGTGCATGAGAGCATGTACATGCATAAGTATGTGAGTAACATATGCATAAGTGAGAGTAGTGTTTGTATGCTAATTAGTGCATGAATGCATGTTAGTATGTGTGCTTATATATACTAGTAAGTGCATGTTTTTTAATATATGTTAGTATGTATATATACATGAGTGATTAATGCTCATATATGCATGTAAGTAAGCATATATGCATATGTAGGTATGTATGTATGCATGAGATTAAAAATGAAAGTTATGCATATGTACACATGCATGAATGACTACATAAGTTGTGAAGTTAAATGCATGTGTATGCATATGTAGGTATGTATGTATGCATGAGATTAAAATTTAAAGTTATGCATATGTACATGTGCATGAATGAATACATAAGTTGTGAAGTGAAATGCATGTGTATGCATATGTAGGTATGTATGTATGCATCAGATTAAAAATGAAAGTTATGCATATGTACACATGCATGAATGAATACATAAGTTGTGAAGTGAAATGCATGTGTATGCATATGTAGGTACGTATGTATGCATGAGATTAAAAATGAAAGTGTTGGGAGTGATGGTTAGATGCACTCAAGAAATGAGTTGATGCTGCAAAACCTGCTTCACACCTGCCCTCCTTTGACTCCAGATATGCTTAGTACACTTGTTTAGCTTTCAAATGACACAAAGAAACCATATATGTACTTTGCAAATGATTTGTGTAATGACCAAATCAAACAGACAACTTTGCACTTCACAAATTCTAGAAAACTAACTATTTCTGTAATGACACCTGCTTAGTGTTATGCTCAGTGTGACCAGCACACTTGAAATTGAAACAATTCCTTTTGGGAGTATTAAAGTACCTTAACAATCTACCAATCACAAGAGGAATCCCTCAAATTGATAAACCATACACTGAGAAATAAGTTTAGCAAAATTCTGATTACCCCCGACTTTTTAGGAACTCTGCAGACACAGACCAGTGTGCACTTCGAAGCGGATTTCTCCCAAATGGTTGAATGAAATCCTCTGAGATTTTGTATGCTTGTAGAAGACCTTGAGCTGGTTCTAATGAGCTATAGATCTCTTGATTTGGTTCAGTGAGCACTGAGAAATGCTCCTTGGAAGTTGACAGACTTGGAGTAGGAAACACAGAGAATCAGATATGTTGAATGTGTATATATCTATTGATTGATATGATTATACAATCTCATTAGCATGCTAAGCATGGCTAATTGAGGATGGTGGTGTAGGCTATGGAGTAGCACTAACACACACACAGTTACAATGACAAAATGCCTCAGGGAGTGAGCTGAAATTGACAGGACTAACCGCGACTTTTTGATTGTAGTTTTTATAGGAGTTGATGGTTAATTTGAATTTCAAATTCAAACTTAGGCTCCCTAGAATATCTCTACTAAAAGTAGGGAGATATTCTCTCCACTAACTCATTCTCTTTTCCACGACTAATGAAGTAGGTGAGTGGATAAAGTGATTACATATGAATGCCAAGTCATATAGACTTTTACAAAGGGGTAAAAGGTAAGAACATCTAAGCACATGTTCATATGAACCTTATTTCAAGTGAAGCCTTGATAAAGCTTTGTCCAAGCTAGTCTTCCATGAGTCCAAGCCAATGTGTGAAGGCTTGATATGCACCAACAGCTCCCCCTCAAGCCAAACACTTTGGCTCAAGTCTTCATCTTCTTGATCTTTAGTCTTCAATCACATCCTGCAATCCAATCATGGATTTGAATCTGCATAATTTGCTTCCATCCAATGCTTTGGTGAGTAAATCTGCACATTGCATATTAGTAGACACATATGTCAATTGAATGTCTTGACTAAGCAACTTCTCTCTCACATAGTGGTAGTGAACCTCTATGTGTTTGGTTCTGGCATTATAAATTGGATTTGCTGCAAGGTGAAGAGAGCTAGTGTTATCTCCAAAGATGATTGGTGGTCTTGTATGTAGACCTAACTCTGTATATAGAAGCTTCAACCAGATAGCTTCTTGAGTGGCATTGGTAAGCCCTCTATACTCTGCTTCAGTGGATGACAATGCCACTGTAGGTTGCTTCTTTGCTGACCAAGAAATAGGCTTATCTCCTACAAAACAAATATATCCTGAGGTGCTCCTCCTATCATCCTTGCATCCTGCCCAATCTGCATCTGAGTAAACTTTAATGTCAATATCTGATGTATAAGGAAAGTACAAACCATGACTTTGAGTTCCCTTCAGATACTTCAAGATCTTCTTTGCTGCCTCTAGGTGAGGTACCCTTGGTTTGTGCATGAATTGACTAAGCACACTAACTCCATATGCTATGTCAATTCTTGTCAAGGTAGCATAGTTCAAACTACCTACCATACTTTGATATCCTGTGATGTCTTTGACTTCTTCTCCTTCATGAGCACTTAACTTTAGGTTGACCTCCATTGGAGTAGTAGATACCTTAGCATCCTGCAAGCCAAACTTCTTGACCATATCCTGTACATACTTCTTTTGAGTGATATATATACCTGAGTTGGTGTAGACTAACTCAAGACCTAAGAAGTACTTCAATAATCCAAGATCACTAATCTTGAATTCTTTCATCATCTGTCCTTTGATGTGTCTAATCCCATTGACATCATTGCCTGTAATGATGATGTCATCAACATAAATGTTGGTGCAAGACAAGCCTACACACATTGGCTTGGAACTTTGGAACTTGAGAAGATGGGCTTGAAACCCTTGAAGAAAGTCTCTACATGAAGAAAGAACCATAGGAACCTATTCCTATATGTTATTATCATTTTACTCATTTGTAAAAGTCATTGTGACTTGAGAATATCTTGTAATCACACCTACTTGAGAAAGTCGTGGAAAATTGAAACTTGTAATGGAGAGAATATCTCCCTAAGTTTAGTGGAGAGATTCTAGGGAGCTTCAATTTGAATTCCAAATTCAAATAACCAATCAACACTTATAAAAACCATGAAGAAAAGTCGCGGGTGTGTGACACTCTTCCCGAGGCATTTCTGAGTGAATCATTGAGTGTGTGTGAGCTACACCCTAGCCTAAACCTCTGAGTACCATTGAGCATCATATTCTATGCCAATGGGAATGTACAATCATTAGATTTAATCAATATACTTACATACATAATCTTTGTCTTTCTCTGAGTGACTATGTTCAACTCTGTCAACTTCAACAAGGCATATCTCAAGATCTACTGAACCAAATTGGATGATTAAACGTTCATTGGATTCAGCTCAACGTCTACTATACACCTACAAAGTTTCAAGGCCATTGGATCTACCATCACAGAGAAATCTCAGTCGGGGTGCTCACTGGTCTGTGACTGTAAGTCTCCTAAAAAATCGGGGGTACACCTTATTTTGCTAAAGTGATTTCTCTGAGTGTGGTTTATCATTTCCTTTCATTCCACTTGTAAATGGAAGCTTAATAAGCTAATAGAATATCTCTAGAAGTAATTTTGCTAATTGTAACTACACTGGTCACACTGAGCATAACACTGAGCAGGTGTCAATACAAAAATAGCAAGTTTTTCAGGATTTTAAAGTCACAAGTAGTCTGTCTTGATTTGATCATTACTCATAACATTTGCAAAGCACATATATGGTTTCTTGGTATCATTTGGAAGCTCAAGGGGTCTACTAAAGATATCTGGAGTCAAAGGAGGGCAGGTGTGAAGCAGGTCTAGCAGCACCAACTTGATCTTCTGAGTGCATCCAACCATCACTCCCAACAGTGGTATCAAAGCATATAAGGTAATCATGGGTGATGGTTTCCCTTCCTTCATTGACAAATTGGACAGAAACAATTATCAGGCTTGGTCATTGAGAATGAAAACCTATCTACAAGGGAGAAGCTTATTTGGATACATATCAGGAGATGAGGAATTGCCCTCATTCAAGACTAGAGGCCTACCTACAAAGGATGAACATGAGAGACTCAACCAATGGTGTGCAAAAGATGCTTTGGCAAGGTCATATCTCTTAAACTCTATATCTGACTTTCTTTTACCTCATGTAAGGAATTGCAAAAGTACCCAAGAGACTTGGGAAACCTTGTCAACATATTTTTCATCAAGCACAAGGGCCAGAAAGAATCAGCTATGGGTTGAGTTTACAACTCTTAGAAAGCAATCAAAACAATCTGTCTCAGATTTTGTCACCAAAGTCAAAGACATTGCAGATCAACTTGCAAGTGTTGGAGATGAGATTGAGGAAGAGCAAATAGTCAGACAAGTAATCAATGGACTAAAGGCAGATGACAAGTGGGAGAGTTTTACCACAGCAATGGACTTATACATGGACATCTAAGCACCTGATCTAACAACTCTGATTGGACAACTCTTTACACATGAAGCAAAGATCACAAAGAATGGAGAGCAATCAAAAGGTAACAATCCCTCTGCCCTATATACTGATAAGAAGACTAAAGACAAGGGTAAAAACAAAAAGGTTGATGAAGAAGGCTCTACCTCCCAAGCAAACTATGCAGGGAGAGGTAGATCTTCTAGAGGTAGGGGCAGAGGAGGTAAGTCAGGTAGGGGGAGACCCTACAACCAATCTCCATGCAATATTTGTGGCTTGTCTAACCATACCACAGATGAATGCTACAAAAACTACAAGAACCAAAGAGGAAGAGGTCACCAAAGAGGAGGATACTCTCAAGGCAGAGGCAGATTCAATCAATCTCAAGGCTACCATGGCTACAATAATAATTATAACAACAACTACAATCACAATGGCAACTATCAAGGTGGATACAGAAATAGGAAGGATTACAACAATTATGCAGAGGAGCAAGATGATTCCTTATTGATCATGAACATGACATCTAAGTCAGGTATCAATGATGATCACTTGTTCTATATTGATTCAGGTTGCTCTAATCATGTAGCTGGAAATGTTGCATTACTTTCTGATTTGGAAGAACCCAAAGGCAAGCATCAAGTGCAGACAGGTGATGACACTAAACATTCAGTTATTAAAGTAGGCAATGTCAAAACAAGTGATGGTGATCAGAATTTATTGAGCAGAGTGTTGTATGTTCCAACAATCACCAAGAATCTGATGAGTGTAGGTCAGATTGTGGAAAAAGGTCTACAGGTCAGGTTCACTCAACATGGTGCATATGTGGAGGATCCAAGACATGGATTCAGAAGGATAGCCAAGGGAGAAAAATCAGGTAGATTGTTTACCTTTGAACTTGAAGACACTAAGAGTATTGCTTTGTACAACTATAAGGATCAAACACTATCAGAATTGGAGATTTGGCACAAGAGTTTAGGTCACATTGGAGAGAGGACCTTAAAGCAAATGAGTAGGGATCAATGTGTGCTTGGGATACCTAATGTATCCAAGCAACACATGATATACAAGTGTGGGGCTTGTCAATTTGGTAAGTCACACAGATTGCCCTATACCAAGAAAGGATTTATGCATGAAGATTATCTGGAATTGGTGCATACAGATGTTTGGGGACCTAGCAAGGAGCCATCCATATCTGGATCAAGGTACTATGTGTCCTTCATTGATGACTATAGCAGATGGACTGTCTTATACTACATGAAACATAAAGATGAAGTATTTAATTGTTTCAAAAAATATCTTGCACTAGTTGAAAATCAAACAGGTAGACATTTGAAGAGGCTAAGGTCAGATGGTGGTGGAGAATACTTCTCCAATGACTTTGAAGATTTCTTGCAAGAAAGAGGCATCAAGAGGGAGATTACTACAAGGTACTCACCTGAACAAAATGGGGTAGCTGAAAGGAGGAATAGACTCATTGTAGAGACAGCTAGGTCTATGCTAAATGAAAAGAAATTGCCAAATTATCTTTGGGCAGAGAGTGTATCTACTGCCACATATTTAATTAACAGGTTGCCATCAAAGACACTTGATGGAATGACACCCTATGAGGCTTGGCATGGTAAGAGACCATCTCTGGATCATTGCAAAATTTTTGGTTGTGTTGCATATGTGCATATTCCCTCACAGGTAAGGGGAAAGCTAGATCCTAAAGCTGAAAAATGTATCTTCATTGGTTATGATTTGAATCAGAAGGGATACAGATTCTACAACCCCTCAAACAAAGGCTTCAAGGTAAGCAGAGATGTCATCTTTGATGAGAATGATTCATGGTATGAAAATGAATGCAGGAAGGTTAGTCTACCTTATGATATGGAAGAAGACTTTCCCAAGCTCATCAGGCAAGAACCAATTCAGAAAGAGGACACAAGCTCAGATGATGAAGACATCATCAACATTGAAGAGTTCAAGGCTTGGAAATCCAAAGGGAAGATGAAGATGAAGCAACTAGAAGATAATCCAGAATCCTCAACTCAAGCTATGAGGAGATCTCAGAGAGAAAAGAAAAAGCCTATTAGGTATGGGTATGATACTTCACTTGTAACCAAGCACTCTGTATATCTTGCAAAGGATCTCTTGAATGAAGAACTAGGTACATTTGAAGAAGCAATCACTAAACCAGAATGGAAGGAAGCAATGGATGAAGAAATGGAGGCTCTCAAGGAGAGTGATACTTGGGACTTGGTACCCAAGAAGGACTCCATGAAAGTAATAGGATCCAGATGGATCTACAAACTCAAGAGGAACTCAGATGGTACAATAAACAGGTATAAAGCTAGGTTGGTAGCCAAGGGTTTTGCACAAACCCAATGAGGAAACATTTTCTCCTGTGGCCAAGATGCCAACTATCAGAGTTATGGTGAGTGTAGCTGCATCCAAGAATTGGAACATGTACCAATTGGATGTGAAGAATGCTTTCTTGAATGGATGGATATCTGAAGAAGTCTACATGTCACAACCACCTGGCTATGAAGATCCCAATAAGGTAAATCATGTTTGTAAATTGAAGAAGGCTCTGTATGGATTGAAGCAGGCACCTAGAGCATGGAATTACAGGTTGACAACCTATCTTCTAGACCAAGGATTCATAATGAGTAAAGCAGATACTTCATTGTTTATCAAAAGGAACAATTCAGAGGTAATATACTTGTGTGTCTATGTTGATGATATCATTATTAGAGGAAATGATGTTCAGGGAATTAGACACATCAAAGAACAGATGATGAAGGAATTCAAGATCAATGATCTTGGATTATTGAAGTACTTCCTAGGACTTGAATTGGTGTATACAAATTCAGGTATCTTTATTACTCAGAAGAAGTACATTCAGGATATGGTCAAGAAGTTTAATTTGCAGGAAGCTAAAGTCTCAAGCACTCCTATGGAGGTCAACCACAAACTCAGTGCTCATGAAGGGGAAGAACTCCAAGATATTATAGGTTACCAAAGTTTGGTAGGTAGTCTTAATTATGCTACCTTAACCAGGATTGATATATCATATGGTGTTAGTGTACTTAGCCAATTTATGCACAAACCAAGAGTACCTCATTTAGAGGCAGCAAAGAAGATAGTAAAGTACCTAAAGGGAACACAAAATCATGGTTTGTACTTTCCATATTCATCAGACATTGATATTAAGGTATATTCAGATGTAGATTGGGCAGGTTGCAAGGATGACAAGAGAAGCACATCAGGGTACATATGTTTTGCAGGTGATAAACCAATTTCTTGGTCATCCAAGAAACAACCCACAGTAGCTCTATCATCTACTGAGGCAGAGTATAGAGGGCTAGCAAATGCCACTCAAGAAGCTATCTGGTTGAAGCTTTTATATTCAGAATTGGGTCTATACACAAGGCCACCAATCATCTTTGGAGATAACACAAGTTCTCTTCACCTTGCAGCTAATCCAATTTATCATGCTAGGACAAAACACATAGAGGTTCATTACCACTATGTGAGAGAGAAGTTACTTAGCAAAGATATTCAATTGTCATATGTGTCTACTAATATGCAATGTGCAGATTTGCTTACTAAAGCTCTGGATGGAAGCAAGCTATGCATATTTAAATCCATGATTGGATTGCAGGAAGTAATTGAAGACTAGAGATGAAGACTTGAGCCAAAGTGTTTGGCTTGAGGGGGAGCTGTTGGTGCAAGACAAGCCTACACACATTGGCTTGGAACTTTGGAACTTTAGAAGATGGGCTTGAAACCCTTGAAGAAAGTCTCTACTTGAAGAAAGAACCATAGGAACCTATTCCTATATGTTATTATCATTTTACTCATTTGTAAAAGTCATTGTGACTTGAGAATATCTTGTAATCACACCTACTTGAGAAAGTCGTGGAAAATTGAAAGTTGTAATGGAGAGAATATCTCCCTAAGTTTAGTGGAGAGATTCTAGGGAGCTTCAATTTGAATTTCAAATTCAAATGACCAATCAACACTTATAAAAACCATGAAGAAAAGTCGCGGGTGTGTGACACTCTTCCCGAGGCATTTCTGAGTGAATCATTGAGTGTGTGTGAGATACACCCTAGCCTACACCTCTGAGTACCATTGAGCATCATATTCTATGCCAATGGGAATGTACAATCATTAGATTTAATCAATATACTTACATACATAATCTCTCTCTTTCTCTGAGTGACTATGTTCAACTCTGTCAACTTCAACAAGGCATATCTCAAGATCTACTGAACCAAATTGGATGAATCAAAGTGCATTGGATTTAGCTCAAAGTCTACTATACACCTACAAAGTTTCAAGGCCATTGGATCTACCATCATAGAGAAATCTCAGTCGGGGTGCTCACTGGTCTGTGACTGTAAGTCTCCTAAAAAATCGGGGGTACACCTTATTTTGCTAAAGTGATTTCTCTGAGTGTGGTTTATCATTTCCTTTCATTCCACTTGTAAATGGAAGCTTACTAAGCTAATAGAATATCTCTAGAAGGAATTTTGCTAATTGTAACTACACTGGTCACACTGAGCATAACACTGAGCAGGTGTCAATACAAAAATAGCAAGTTTTTCAGGATTTTAAAGTCACAAGTAGTCTGTCTTGATTTGATCATTACTCATAACATTTGCAAAGCACATATATGGTTTCTTGGTATCATTTGGAAGCTCAAGGGGTCTACTAAACATATCTGGAGTCAAAGGAGGGCAGGTGTGAAGCAGGTCTAGCAGCACCAACTTGATCTTTTGAGTGCATCCAACCATCACTCCCAACAATAAACACATAAGTAGATTACCTCTGTACTACTTCTCTTTATGAATAGAGAAGTGTCTGCTTTACTCATCACAAATCCTTGGTCTTGGAGATACGTTGTCAACCTGTAATTCCATGCTCTAGGTGCCTGCTTTAAACCATACAGAGCCTTCTTCAATTTACAAACATAATGTACCTTTTTTGGATCTTCATAGCCAGGTGGTTGTGCCATGTAGACTTCTTCAGATATCCATCCATTCAAGAAAGCATTCTTGACATCTAATTGGTACATGTTCCAATTCTTGGATGCAGCTACACTCACCAAAATTCTGATAGTTGGCATCTTGGCCACAGGAGAAAATGTCTCCTCATAATCAATGCCTTGGGTTTGTGCAAAACCCTTGGCTACCAACCTAGCTTTGTACCTGTTTATTGTTCCATCTGAATTCTTCTTTAGTTTGTAGATCCATCTGGATCCTATTACCTTCATAGAGTCCTTCTTGGGTACCAAGTCCCAAGTATCACTCTCCTTGAGAGCTTCCATCTCTTCATCCATGGCTTCTTTCCATTCTGGTTTGGTAATTGCTTCTTCATAGGTACTTGGTTCTTCATTCAACAAGTCCTTTGCAAGATATACAGAATGTTTAGTTACAAGTGATGTATCATACCCAAATCTGATAGGCTTCTTGTTTTCTCTTGAAGATCTCCTCATTGCTTGAGTTGAGGATTCTAGTTTATCTTCTAGTTGCTTTATCTTCATCTTCCCTTTGGATTTCCAAGCCTTGAACTCTTCAAGATTTATTGTATCATCATCATCTGAGCTTGAATCTTCTTGCTGAATTGGTTCCTCCTTGGTGAGCTTTGGGAAATCTTCTTCCATGTCATAGGGTAGACTCACTTTCCTGCATTCATTCTCATACCATGAGTCATTCTCATCAAAAATGACATCTCTGCTTACCTTGAAACCTTTGTTGGTTGGGTTGTAGAATCTGTATCCTTTTTGGTTCAAATCATAACCAATGAAGATACATTTTTCAGCCTTGGGGTCTAGCTTTCCCCTTACCTGTGAGGGAATATGCACATATGCTACACATCCAAAGATTTTGCAATGATCCAGAGAGGGTCTCTTACCATGCCAAGCTTCATATGGTGTCATGCCATCAAGTGATTTGGATGGCAACCTATTGATGAGATAGGTGGCAGTGGATACACTCTCTGCCCAAAGATAATTTGGTAACTTTTTCTCATTAAGCATAGACCTAGCTGTTTCTACTATGAGTCTATTCCTTCTTTCAGCTACCCCATTTTGTTCAGGTGAGTACCTTGTAGTAATCTCCCTTTTGATGCCTCTTTCCTGCAAGAAGTCTTCAAGCTCATTTGAGAAGTACTCTCCTCCACCATCTGACCTTAGCCTCTTCAAGCTTCTTCCTGTTTGATTTTCAACAAGTGCAAGATACCTCTTGAAACAATTAAACACTTCATCTTTATGCTTCCTAAAGTATAAAATAGTCCACCTGCTATAATCATCAATGAAGGACACATAATACCTTGAACCTGAAATAGAAGGGTCCTTGCTAGGTCCCCAAACATCTGTGTGTACCAAGTCTAGGTAATCTTCATGCATGAAACCTTTCCTTGAATAGGGTAACCTGTGAGACTTACCAAATTGACATGATCCACACTTGTAAATCATGTGTTGCTTGGACACATTAGGTATCCCAAGCACACATTGATCCCTGCACATTTGTTTTAGGGTTCTTTCACCTATGTGCCCTAATCTCTTGTGCCATATCTCTAATTCTGAAAGTGTCTGATCCTTGTAATTATACAAAGCAATGTTCTTGGTATCTTCTAGTTCAAATGTAAATAATCTACCTGATTTCTCCCCTTTGGCTATCCTTCTGAATCCATGTCTTGGGTCCTCCACATATGCTCCATGTTGTGTGAATCTGACCTGCAAACCTTTCTCCACAATCTGACCAACACTCATTAGATGCTTGGTGATGGTTGGTACATAGAGTACCCTGCTCAATAGGTTCTGGTTACCATCACATGTCTTCACATTTCCAATCTTAACAACAGAATGTTTAGTGTCATCACCTGTTTGTACCTGATGTTTGCCCTTGGGCTCTTCCAAATCAGAAAGTAGTGCCACATTGCCAGCTACATGGTTAGAACATCCTGAGTCAATGTAAAATAAATGATCATCATTTATACCTGCCTTGGAGGTCATATTCATGATCAATAGTGAGTCATCTTGCTCCTCTGTGTAGTTGTTGTAGTCTCTTCTATTTCTGAATCCACCTTGGTAATGACCATTGTGGTTGTTGTTGTAATTGTTGTTGTATTGGTTGTTGTATCCATTGTAGCCTTGGTGTTGATTGAATCTGCCTCTCCCTTGAAAGTATCCACCTCTTGAGTAGCCTCTTCCTCTCTGATTCTTGTAGTTCTTGTAGCATTCATCTGTGGTATGATTAGACAATCCACAAATGTTGCATGGTGATGAGTTGTAGGGTCTCCCCCTACCTGACTTACCTCCTCTGCCTCTTCCTCTAGATGACCTACCTCTCCCTGCATAATTAGCTTGGGAGGTAGAGCCTTCTTCATCCTGTTTCTTTCCTTTACCTTTATCTTTAACTTTCTTATCAGTATAGAGAGCAGAGGGGTTGTTACCTTTTGATTGATCTCCTGCCTTTGTAAACTTTGCTTCATGTGTGAAAAGTTGGCCCATAAGTATTGTGAGATCTGGGGTATGCATGTCCATATAGAGGTCCATTGCAGAGGTAAAACTTTCCCACTTATCATCTGCCTTGAGTCCATTTGTTACTTGTCTGACTATTTGCTCCTCTTCAATCTCCTCTCCAATGCTTGCTAATTGGTCTGCCACATCTTTGATCTTTGTCACTTACTCTGAGACTGATTGCTTGGGCTGCTTTCTAAGGGTTGTGAACTCAATCCACAATTGATTCTTCCTAGCCCTTGTGTTGGAAGAAAAGTAGTTTGACAAGGTTTCCCAAGTCTCTTGGGAAGTCTTACAATTCCTTACATGAGGTAAAAGAAAGTCAGATATCGAGTTTAAGAGATAAGACCTTGCCAAAGCATCCTTTGCACACCATTGGTTGAGTCTTTCATGTTCATCCTTTGTGGGTAGTCCTCTGGTCTTGAATGAGGGCAATTCCTCATCTCCTGATATGTATCCAAATAAGCTTCTCCCTTGTAGATAGGTCTTCATTCTCAATGACCAAGCCTGATAATTGTTTCTGTCCAATTTGTCAATGAATGAAGGGAAACCATCACCCATGTTTACCTTCTTTGCTCTGATACCACTGTTGGGAGTGATGGTTAGATGCACTCAAGAAATGAGTTGATGCTGCAAAACCTGCTTCACACCTGCCCTCCTTTGACTCCAGATATGCTTAATACACTTGTTTAGCTTTCAAATGACACAAAGAAACCATATATGTACTTTGCAAATGATTTGTGTAATGACCAAATCAAACAGACAACTTTGCACTTCACAAATTCTAGAAAACTTGCTATTTCTGTAATGACACCTGCTTAGTGTTATGCTCAGTGTGACCAGCACACTTGAAATTGAAACAATTCCTTTTGGGAGTATTAAAGTACCTTAACAATCTACCAATCACAAGTGGAATCACTCAAATTGATAAACCATACACTGAGAAATAAGTTTAGCAAAATTCTGATTACCCCCGACTTTTTATGAACTCTGCAGACACAGACCAGTGTGCACTTCGAAGCGGATATCACCCAAATGGTTGAATGAAATCCTCTGAGATTTTGTATGCTTGTAGAAGACCTTGAGTTGGTTCCAATGAGCTATAGATCTCTTGATTTGGTTCAGTGAGCACTGAGAAATGCTCCTTGGAAGTTAACAGACTTGGAGTAGGAAACACAGAGAATCAGATATGTTGAATGTGTATATATCTATTGATTGATATGATTATACAAGCTCATTAGCATGCTAAGCATGGCTAATTGAGGAGTGGTGGTGTAGGCTATGGAGTAGCACTAACACACACACACACAGTTACAATGACAAAATGCCTCGGGGAGTGAGCTGAAATTGACAGGACTAACCGCGACTTTTTGATTGTAGTTTTTATAGGAGTTGATGGTTAATTTGAATTTCAAATTCAAACTTAGGCTCCCTAGAATATCTCTACTAAAAGTAGGGAGATATTCTCTCCACTAACTCATTCTCTTTTCCACGACTAATGAAGTAGGTGAGTGGCTAAAGTGACTACATATGAATGCCAAGTCATATAGACTTTTACAAAGGGGTAAAAGGTAAGAACATCTAAGCACATGTTCATATGAACCTTATTTCAAGTGAAGCCTTGATAAATCTTTGTCCAAGCTAGTCTTCCATGAGTCCAAGCCAATGTGTGAAGGCTTGATATGCACCAACAGAAAGTTATGCATATGTACACATGCATAAATGAATACATAAGTTGTGAAGTGAAATTCATGTGTATGCATATGTAGGTATGTATGTATGCATGAAAGCTAAGACGTTAGAAGTTCTGTATACATGTGTTATCATAGGATTAAAAATATATTAAGTATTGAATGATAAATTATTAAATGAGTGTTTTATATTTACAAAAAGCATACTTATGTCTCTTTTAATCTTCTTCCTGCAGATCATTGCAAAGGAGATTATGAGTTACGAGATTGCGATATTTGAAGATTGAAGCAACTTATGATCATTTACAAATAGAATTTTGTATAGGATTATTCTCAAGAAATTGTATTAGCACTTATCATAAGATTTGTATAGGCTTAAAAATTAATTTTGAAGTTCTTCATATTATTACTCTGCAATTCATTTAAGTTCTTTACATTTTTGTTGAGAGTGATGGATGGATGCACTCAGAAATGAGTTGGTGCTGCAAAACCTGCTTCACACCTGCCCTCTTTTCTCTTCAGATATGCTTAGTACACTTGCTTAGCTTCCAAATGACACAAAGAAACCATATATGTACCTTGGAAATGGTTTGGGTAATGATCAAACCAAAACAGATAACTTGGTACTTCAAAAAACAAGAAAAACTTTCTATTCCTGTAGTGATACCTGCTCAGACTTTTACTCAGTGTGTCCAGCACACATAAAATTGGAACAATTCCTTTTGGGAGTATTAATATACCTTAGTAAGCTACCAATCACAAGTGGAATCACTTCAATTGATAAACTATGCACTGAGAAATAAGTTTAGCAAAATTATAATCACCCCCGACTTTTTAGGAACTCTGCAGACACAGACCAGTGTGCACTTCGAATTAAATTTCTCCCAAATGGCTGAATTAAATCCTCTGGGATTCTGTATGCTTGTAGTAGACTTTGAGCTGGTTCCAATGAGCTATAGAACTCTTGATTTGGTTCAGTAGATCCAGAGATATGCTCCTTTGAAGTTGACAGACTTGGAGTAGGAAACTCAGACAAAACAGAGATGATGAATGTATACTTCTATTGATAAATGTGTTTGTACAATCTCATTAGCTTGACAAGCATAGCTAAATGAGGTATTGTGGTGTTGGCTATGAGGTAGCCCTCACACACAATGAGTTACAATGATAAAAAATGCCTCGGGGAGTGAGCTAGAGTGAGTGATTCTAACCGCGACTTTTCAAGAGGAGTTTTTATAGGAATTTGTGGTGATTTGAATTTCAAATTCAAACTTAGGCTCCCTTGAATCTCTCCTCTAAAAGTATGGAGATATTCTCTCCATTACAACATTCAGATTTCCACGACTTATGAGGTAGGTAAGTGATTACATGTGATGCCAAGTCATAAGGACTTTTACAAGGGGTAAAGAGGTAAGAACATATAATCATATGTTCATATGAGCCTTGCTTTAAGTGAAGCCTTGATAAACCTTTATCCATGCTAATCTTCCATGTGTCCAAGGTTTCAAGCCAATGTGTGTAGGCTTGTCTTGCACCAACAGCTCCCCCTCAAGCCAAACACTTTGGCTTAAGTCTTCTTCTTCATTCTTCAATTACTTCCTGCAATCCAATCATAGATTTGAATCTGCATAACTTGTTTCCATCCAATGCCTTTGTAAGTAAATCTGCACATTGCATATTAGTAGATACATATGTCAGTTGAATTTCTTTGCTAAGTAGCTTCTCTCTCACATAGTGGTAATGAACCTCTATGTGTTTAGTTCTGGCATGATAAATTGGATTTGCTGCAAGGTGAAGAGAACTAGTGTTGTCACCAAAGATAATAGGTGGCCTTGTGAGTAGACCTAACTCTGTATATAGAAGCTTCAACCAGATAGCTTCTTGAGTGGCATTGGCAAGCCCTCTATACTCTGCTTCAGTGGATGACAATGCCACTGTAGGTTGCTTCTTAGCTGACCAAGAAATAGGCTTATCTCCTGCAAAACAAATGTACCCTGAGGTGCTTCTCCTATCATCCTTGCATCCTGCCCAATCTGCATTTGAGTAAACTTTTATGTCAATATCTGATGTATAAGGAAAATACAAACCATGACTTTGTGTTCCCTTCAAATACTTCATGATCTTCTTTGCTGCCTCTAGGTGAGGTACCCTTGGTTTGTGCATGAATTGACTAAGCACACTTACTCCATATGCTATGTCAATTCTTGTCAAGGTAGCATAGTTCAAACTACCTACCATACTTTGGTATCCTGTAATGTCTTTGATTTCTTCTCCTTCATGAGCACTTAGCTTTTGGTTAGCCTCCATTGGAGTAGTAGATACCTTAGCATCTTGCAAACCAAACTTTTTGATCATATCCTGTACATACTTCTTTTGAGTGATGTAGATACCTGAATTTGTGTAGACCAATTCAAGACCTAGGAAATATTTTAGTAATCCAAGATCACTAATCTTGAATTCTTTCATCATCTATCCTTTGATGTGTCTAATCCCATTGACATCATTACCTGTAATGATGATGTCATCAACATAGACACATAAGTAGATTACCTTTGTACTACTTCTCTTTATGAATAGAGAAGTGTCTGCTTTGCTCATCACAAATCCTTGGTCTAGGAGGTAGGTGGTCAATCTGTAATTCCATGCTCTAGGTGCCTGCTTCAAACCATACAGAGCCTTCTTCAATTTACAAACATAATGTACCTTATTTGGATCTTCATAGCCAGGTGGTTGTGACATGTAGACTTCTTCAGATATCCATCCATTCAGGAATGCATTCTTCACATCTAATTGGTACATGTTCCAATTCTTGGATGCAGCTACACTCACCAAAACTCTGATAGTTGGCATCTTGGCCACAGGAGAAAATGTCTCCTCATAATCAATGCCTTGGGTTTGTGCAAAACCCTTGGCTACCAACCTAGCTTTATACCTGTTAATTGTTCCATCTGAATTCTTCTTTAATTTGTAGATCCATCTGGATCCTATTACCTTCATAGAATCCTTCTTGGGTACCAAATCCCAAGTATCACTTTCTTTGAGGGCTTCTATCTCTTCATCCATGGCTTCTCTCCATTCTGGTTTTGTAATTGCTTCTTCATAGGTACCTGGTTCTTCATTCAACAAGTCTTTTGCAAGATATACAGAATGTTTAGTTACAAGTGATGTGTCATACCCAAATCTGATAGGCTTCTTCTTTTCTCTTTGAGATCTTCTCATTGCTTGAGTAGAAGTTTTTGGCTTATCCTCTAATTGCTTCATCTTCATCTTTCCTTTGGACTTCCAAGCCTTGAATTCTTCAAGGTTTATTGTATCATCATCTGAGCTTGAATCTTCTTGCTGAGTTGGCTCTTCCTTGGTAAGCTTTGGAAAATCTTCTTCCATGTCAAAGGGTAGACTCACTTTCCTGCATTCATTCTCATACCAAGAGTCATTTTCATCAAATATGACATCTCTGCTTACCTTGAACCCTTTGTTTGTAGGGTTGTAGAATCTGTATCCCTTTTGGTTCAAATCATAACCAATGAAGATACATTTTTCAGCCTTAGGATCTAGCTTTCCTCTTACCTGTGAGGGAATGTGCACATATGCTACACAACCAAAGATTTTGCAATGATCCAGAGAGGGTCTCTTACCATGCCAAGCTTCATATGGTGTCATGCCATCAAGTGATTTGGATGGCAACCTATTGATGAGATAGATGGCAGTGGATACACTCTCTGCCCATAGGTAATTTGGCAACTTTTTTTCATTGAGCATAGACCTAGCTGTTTCCACTATAAGTCTATTCCTTCTTTCTGCTACCCCATTTTGTTCAGGTGAGTACCTTGTAGTGATCTCCCTTTTGATGCCTCTTTCCTGCAAGAAATCTTCAAACTCATTGGAGAAGTACTCTCCTCCACCATCTGACCTTAGCCTCTTCAAGCTTCTACCTGTTTGATTTTCAACAAGTGCAAGATACCTCTTGAAACAATTAAACACTTCATCTTTGTGCTTCATAAAGTATAAAATGGTCCACCTGCTATAGTCATCAATGAAGGACACATAATACCTTGAACCAGAAATGGAAGGGTCCTTGCTAGGTCCCCAAACATCTGTGTGTACCAAGTCTAGGTAGTCTTCATGCATGAAACCTTTCCTTGAGTAGGGTAATCTGTGAGACTTACCAAATTGACATGATCCACATTTGTAAATCATGTGTTGTTTGGATACATTAGGTATTCCAAGCACACATTGATCCCTGCACATTTGCTTAAGACTTCTTTCACCTATGTGCCCTAATCTCTTATGCCATATCTCTAACTCTGAAAGTGTCTGATCCTTGTAATTATACAAAGCAATGTTTTTTGTATCTTCTAGCTCAAATGTAAATAATCTACCTGATTTCTCCCCTTTGGCTATCCTTCTGAATCCTTGTTTTGGATCCTCCACATATGCTCCATGTTGTGTGAATCTGACCTGCAAACCTTTCTCCACAATCTGACCAACACTCATTAAATTCTTAGTTATTGTTGGTACATAGAGTACCCTGCTTAAGAGATTCTGATTACCATCACATGTCTTCACATTTCCAATTTGTACAACAGAGTGTTTAGTGTCATCACCTGTTTGTACCTGATGTTTGCCCTTGGGCTCTTCCAAATCAGAAAGTAGTGCCACATTGCCAGCTACATGGTTAGAGCATCCTGAGTCAATGTAAAATAAATGATCATCATTTGTACCTATCTTGGAGGTCATATTCATGATCAATAAGGAGTCATCTTGCTCCTCTGTGTAGTTGTTGTAGTCTCTTCTATTTCTGAATCCACCTTGGTAGTTTCCATTGTGGTTGTTGTTGTAGTTGTTGTTGTATTGGTTGTTGTACCCATTGTAGCTTTGATGTTGGTTGAATCTGCCTCTTCCTTGAGAGTATCCACCTCTTGAGTAGCCTCTTCCTCTCTGATTTTTGTAGTTCTTGTAGCATTCATCTGTGGTATGATTGGACAATCCACAAATGTTGCATGGTGATGAGTTGTAGGGTCTCCCCCTACCTGACTTACCTCCTCTGCCTCTTCCTCTAGATGACCTACCTCTCCCTGCATAATTAGCTTGAGAGGTAGAGCCTTCTTCATCCTGTTTCTTCTTGCCTTTATCTTTAACCTTTTTTTCAGTATAGAGAGCAGAGGGATTATTACCTTTTGATTGATCTCCTGCCTTTGTAAACTTTGCTTCATGTGTACATAGTTGGCCCATGAGTGTTGTGAGATCAGGGGTATGCATGTCCATATAGAGGTCCATTGCAGTGGTGAAACTTTCCCACTTATCATCTGCCTTGAGTCCATTTGTCACTTGCCTGACTATTTGCTCCTCTTCAATTTCCTCTCCAATGCTTGCTAGTTGGTCTGCCACATCTTTGATCTTTGTCACATACTCTGAGACTGATTGCTTGGGCTGCTTCCTAAGGGTTGTGAACTCAATCCACAATTGATTCTTCCTAGCCCTTGTGTTGGAAGAAAAATAATTTGACAAGGTTTCCCAAGTCTCTTGGGAAGTCTTACAGTTCCTTACATGAGGTAAAAGAAAGTCAGATATAGAGTTTAAGAGATAAGACCTTGCCAAGGCATCCTTTGCACACCATTGGTTGAGCCTTTCATGTTCATCCTTTGTAGGTAGTCCTCTAGTCTTGAATGAGGGCAACTCCTCATCTCCTGATATGTATCCAAATAGACTTCTCCCTTGTAGATAGGTCTTCATTCTCAATGACCAAGCTTGATAATTGTTTCTGTCCAATTTGTCAATGAAGGAAGGGAAACCATCACCCATGATTACCTTATTTGCTCTGATACCACTATTGAGAGTGATGGATGGATGCACTCAGAAATGAGTTGGTGCTGCAAAACCTGCTTCACACCTGCCCTCTTTTCTCTTCAGATATGCTTAGTACACTTGCTTAGCTTCCAAATGACACAAAGAAACCATATATGTACCTTGGAAATGGTTTGGGTAATGATCAAACCAAAACAGATAACTTGGTACTTGAAAAAACAAGAAAAACTTTCTATTCCTGTAGTGATACCTGCTCAGACTTTTACTCAGTGTGTCCAGCACACATAAAATTGGAACAATTCCTTTTGGGAGTAGTAATATACCTTAGTAAGCTACCAATCACAAGTGGAATCACTTCATTTGATAAACTATGCACTGAGAAATAAGTTTAGCAAAATTATAATCACCCCCGACTTTTTAGGAACTCTGCAGACACAGACCAGTGTGCACTTCGAATCAAATTTCTCCCAAATGGCTGAATGAAATCCTCTGAAATTGTGTATGCTTGTAGTAGGCTTTGAGCTGGTTCCAATGAGCTATAGAACGCTTGATTTGGTTCAGTAGATCCAGAGATATGCTCCTTTGAAGTTGACAGACTTGGAGTAGGAAACTCAGACAAAACAGAGATGATGAATGTATACTTCTATTGATAAATGTGTTTGTACAATCTCATTAGCTTGACAAGCATAGCTAAATGAGGTATTGTGGTGTTGGCTATGAGGTAGCCCTCACACACAATGAGTTACAATGATAAAAAATGCCTCGGGGAGTGAGCTAGAGTGAGTGATTCTAACCGCGACTTTTCAAGATGAGTTTTTATAGGAATTTGTGGTGATTTGAATTTCAAATTCAAACTTAGGCTCCCTTGAATCTCTCCTCTAAAAGTATGGAGATATTCTCTCCATTACAACATTCAGATTTCCACGACTTATGAGGTAGGTAAGTGATTACATGTGATGCCAAGTCATAAGGACTTTTACAAGGGGTAAAGAGGTAAGAACATATAATCATATGTTCATATGAGCCTTGCTTTAAGTGAAGCCTTGATAAACCTTTATCCATGCTAATCTTCCATGTGTCCAAGGTTTCAAGCCAATGTGTGTAGGCTTGTCTTGCACCAACAATTTTGATTTCATATGTCTAAGGATTTAGGATCTACAAGCAGTTATGATACTAATAGTAAAGAATTAGAAAACTTTATCATAGGAACACTTCTTCCATCTTCTATTGATAGCACGTTTAAAAATGAAAATAAAGAAATAGAATTAATCAAAGATAAAATAGTTGACAAAACTTTACATACAATAAAGTACGATTGTAATCTTTCCAGGGTCTTACCTTTACTATCTATAGTCTTACAAGAACCTGATAAGCAGGAAGATCTATTTCCACCTAATTTAATACGGAAAACTAATTCAAATCAAATGGAAAACGAAGTAGTTGACATAGTTAAAGATAATAGAACTAGTGAGGAATTAGTTTTGCCTTCTTACTTAGAAGCTGTAGCTAGATTTAGAAATGCACATCCATACGGCTCGTAGTCCTAAGAATATTGTGCTTAATTTATACACAAATAGATTAACAAACTATAGCTTTTATCATTCACAGACCCAAAGCATACTTAGAAACGCCCCGCATGTAGTCACATGGTTAGGTTAGCGTGAATCTTTGGATGAACGTCTACCTCCCTTCACGTCTGGTTGCATGTTCGATTCACGTCAGGTTGCGTGTTCGATTCACCTCGGGTACACCAAGGTTGTCATAGAGGGGTGTGAAGGGAGGCAGACGTTCATCTAAAAGATTCATGCTAACCTAACCATGTGACTATACGTAGGGTGTTTCTATGTATGCTTTGGGTTTTAGATTGAATTTTCAGTTTATGAATGATAAAAGCTATAGTTTTTTAATCTATTTGTGTGTAATTTAAGAACTAAATTCTTAGAACTCTGAGCCGTAAGGAAGTGCGTTTCCATATCTGGCTACAGCTTCTAAATAAGAAGGCAAAACTAGTTCCTCACTTGTTATTTTATCTTTAACTATGTCAACTACTTCGTTTTCAATTTGATTTGAATTAGTTTTTCTTATTGAATTAGGTGGAAATAGATCTTCCTTGTTATCAGGTTCTGGTAAGACTATAGATAGTGAAGGTAAGATCCTGGAAAGATTATGATCGTACTCTATTGTATGTAAAGTTTCGTCAACTATTTTATCTTTAATTAATTCTATTTCTTTATTTTCGTTCTTAAACGTGCTATCAATAGAAGATGGAAGCAGTGTTCCTATGATAAAGTTTTCTAATTCTTTACTATTAGTATCAGAACTGCTTGTAGACCCTAAATCCTTAGACATATGAAATCAAAATGTAAAGAACTTAAATGAATTGCAGAGTAATAGTATGAAGAACTTTAAAATTATTTTTTAAGCCTATACAAATCTTATGATAAGTGCTAATACAATTTCTTGAGAATAATCCTATACAAAATTCTATTTGTAAATGATCATAGGTTGCTTCAATCTTGAAATATCACAATCTCGTAAACTCGTAATCTCGTAACTCGTAATCTCCTTCGCAATGATCTGCAGGAAGAAGATTAAAAGAGACATGACTATGCTTTTTGTAAATATAAAACACTCATTTAATAATTTATCATTCAATACTTAGTATAATTTTAATCCTATGATAACACATGTATACAAAACTTTTAACTTCTTAACTTTACATACCTACATATGCATACACATGCATTTCACTTCACAACTTATGTATTCATTCATGCATGTGTACATATGCATTACTTTCATTTTTAATCTCATGCATACATACATACCTACATATGCATACACATGCATTTCACTTCACAACTTATGTATTCATTCATGCATGTGTACATATGCATAACTTTCATTTTTAATCTCATGCATACATACATACCTACATATGCATACACATGCATTTCACTTCACAACTTATGTATTCATTCATGCACGTGTACATATGCATAACTTTCATTTTTAATCTCATGCATACATACATACCTACATATGCATACACATGCATTTCACCTCACAACTTATGTATTCATTCATGCATGTGTACATATGCATAACTTTCATTTTTAATCTCATGCATACATACATACCTACATATGCATATATGCTTACTTACATGCATATATGAGCATTAATCACTCATGTATATATACATACTAACATATATTCAAAAACATGCACTTACTAGTATATATAAGCACACATACTAACATGCATTCATGCACTACTTAGCATACAAACACTACTCTCACTCATGCATATGTCACTCACATACTTATGCATGTAAATGCTCTCATGCACACACATGCATACATACACTTATACTAACATGAATATACTCATACCAATGCATACATGCATCACATCACATGCATACGTACAACTCACATATATATACATACATACTTTCACTTCACATGGATACATGCATCTTTTCAAATTCTTGCATGCATGCTTTCCTATCTTAATTTGCTCATGCATATATACGCACTTCTACTAGCATGCATATGCACTTAACACCTTCTATGCTTACATGCATACACATACTTAACTACACATGCACACTCATGCATGTTCATGTATACACCTCACTTATACACATGCTACTCACATATTTATGCATGCACATGCTCTCATGCACACGCATGCATACATACACTCATACTAACATGAATATACTCATACTATATGCATACATGCAACACATCACATGCATACCTACACATGCACTTTTACATCACATGCTCATACTTCACTTATGCACATGCATACACTCACTCATCACACTTCTTAACTTGCAAATGTATACATGCACACACACATCTCACATGCATGCATACACACACTCTCACATGCATGCATACACACACTCTCACATGCATACATACACACATCTCACATGCATGCATACACACACTCTCACATGCATGCATACACACACTCTCACATGCATGCATACACACATCTCACATGCATGCATACACACACTCTCACATGCATGCATACACACATCTCACATGCATGCATACACACACTCTCACATGCATGCATACACACACTCTCACATGCATGCATACACACACTATCACATACATGCACATGTACATATGATAACTCTATATTAATCATGTAAATGCATACATATATTAATTTCCTAACTTACATGCACATGCATTTGTGCATCACATGCATACACACTCTCATGCATATGCATCTATGCACTCATGCACACACATGTATATTCATGCATATGCATCCCCTCTCTTTCTCTCTCTCTCTCTTTCCTCTATCTCTCTCTTTCCTCTCTCTCTCTCTGTCTCTCTCTCTCTCTTCTACACTTCTCTCTCTCTTTCTTTCTCTCTCTCTCTCTCTGTCTCTCTCTCTATCTCTCTCTCTCTATCTCTCTCTCTCTCTCTCTCTCTCTCTCTCTCTCTCTCTCTCTCTCTCTCTCTCTCTCTCTCTCTCTCTCTCTCTCTCTCTCTCTCTCTCTCTCTCTCTCGATGTTTTCATATATTGCAGTTATTCCACTCCGCCCAGCTTGACGATTCGTTGGAAAGCTGAGTGATTCACCATACTACGAACCTATAGTATTGGCATAGGTAATTGGCCCCAGATTTTCTCTTTTTTTGCCTCTGTCTAACCATCACATTTACCTCACGCATAACTCTCTCTCTCTCCCTCTCTCTCTCCTACATCTCTCTCTCTCTCTCTCTCTCTCTCTCTCTCTCTCTCTCTCTCTCTCTCTCTCTCTCTCTCTCTCTCTCTCTCTCTCTCTCTCTCTCTCTCTCTCTCTCTCTCTCTCTCTCTCTCTTCTATGTGGTCGTAGACTCGTAGCCTAACTCTCTCTGCGTGCGCACACCTGAGGTTTTTCTCTCTCTGCACCCCGAATGCTTGATTCTACAGCATGGACTGCATCCACCTCTATGTATCTTCAGCACCACCAGAGTTCTCCACGTCTTATGTCTGCATGTTGGCCGAGTTTCTCTCTCTCTCTCTCTCTCTCTCTCTCTCTCTCTCTCTCTCTCTCTCTCTCTCTCTCTCTCTCTCTCTCTCTCTCTCTCTCTCTCTCTCTCTCTCTCTCTCTCTCTCTCTCTCTCTCTCTCTCTCTCTCTCTCTCTCTCTCTCTCTCTCACAGACATGCACGCGATGAATTCTGCATCCTCACAATTCTCCACATCATGCAACGCTGCCATAGCCGCCTCTCTCTCAACATCTGTCCGTCACCAAATCTCCTTCTTTCTCTCTTTCCCACACCCTTCAGCTGCCACAACGCCGACACTATATCTCCTACCAAATCTCTCTCTTAGTGCCTCTCCGTGCATCTCCAGCACGTGTAGCACTCGAAGAGGGGAAAGAAAAGATCTTCTGTCTCTCTCTATCTCTCATTCGTAAGAATTCAGATCACAATACGGGGGAGGTTTGAGATGCCGGAAGCAACGAAAGCAGGAGGTAAGGTAGGAAGAAAATATAAATCTCAAACAAGCTCCAAAAATGCAAAGGCAATGAGCCATCTCTCTCTCTCTGTCGTATGTGCCATCCCTGCATACCTGCAAAAACTTCTCTCTCCCTCCCCCTCTCTCTCATGCGTACGCACCTGCAGGAGACATTAGGATTCAACAATGAAAAAATATTATATTTAAAAAAAAGATGAGCATGAAGAACTAAAGTTAGAGTTAGTTAAGTAGTTAGTTTCACTAGTTAAACTAACTAGATTTCATGCATACTAATTCTAAGTAACACACATTTAGAGTTAGACTTCAAATTTCCTACGTATATAGTTCCTCTCTTTTGTTTTTAATTGACTGATATTTAATTAATAATTTAAATTAATATAATTTCATAAACTAGTATTTATTATATTAATTCCTTTAGTTTATTAATTAGATTTTCTATTTCCTAATATATAATATAACTAAAATATAATAAAGAGATACTTAAATTATCATATGATCTATCACTAATAAATTCTCTTATTAATATATATCTATAAATGCTTCTTTTTAAGGTTAATAGGAACAACTTTTATACACAAAACATCTATTCATAAGGTTTTCTTAGCATATTAAAACATTATGGTTATAAATATAGTAATTTCTATTTATTTTTTCTATAAAAGTTAACATACTTTATAGATATTTTCATGCTTACATAGATACAGCTAATCACTTCTACATGCTTTTACACTTAAACTTGCATGGGTAAACACTTAGTATTAATATTCATGCTCTTATAATGAAGATGCACTCTTTAAATGTTGTGGATCCGGTTCATAAATATTAAACCTCATAGACCAAACATTGGCACACATACAACATATTACCACACATGCTCATATTTGTTCACTTATTGGAAGGCTAAACAATTTATGGACTTAAATGTACCCTCTTATTTTTATGGAACTCCTTATTCATACCCATGCTTAGGTAGGTTATAATTCATAAACACTTAGAAAAGTACACACACACACACACACACATATATATATATATATATATAACATACATATGCAAACACATACATATGACATAAATCTTCATTCATATTCATATTCATATGTATATATAAATATAGGTTCATAACCCTATAATCATAGGCACATAATTATCTTTATATAATTATGGATATACATAAATCACTTAGAAATGAACATAAAAAAAATGAAGATCCCAAGTAAGGGTTCAATTAATCCTCCATCTCTATTCAGAACATATTTTCCACTTTTTCTTGCAGGTACCCAAAAGATAACATAGTCATTTTAAACCAATACATTAAAAAATATGAGAGAGAGATATTATCTAATTAACTTTCAATTAAAATATTTTTGTTTTTCTATATATAAATCCAGGTAAGGAAATTCTTTCAACAATGCCAATTGCAGTGCTTTTTACAATGCCTTACCATCGCTTACATGATGGCTTTTCGATGAATAAAATTAAAACATTGGAGGCTCTTTGATCGACATCTTCACGAATTTGATCGAAGATATCTCCACTGTTCACAATTGCGTTGCGCTTACGAGTTGAAACAATCGCTTGCAAAATTGTTGTTTTGCCTAATCTCTATCTTGTTTTATCTCTATGTCTTTGTTTCTCTCTGTCTACCTCTTTCTCTCTTTGAATTCTCTCTCTCTCTCTCTCTTTATTGCAGGTTATTCAAGAAGCTAACCAAGCAAAAAATATGGCTAACTATTGTAAGTATAGTTTCCATTCTTTGTATATCATTTGAATTGTGTTATTTTCATTAGTTAGCATACTCAAACTTATTGATATGCACATATACACTTATACATGATGAAGATGCACGTTTACACATATACACATACACACATGCACATACACACACATACATGTGCACATACACTTCACATACACACACATACACATGCATATGCACAAACATTTCTACAACCACATAAGAAGACTTGCATGCATGCTTTTTTGCATATATATATCTATATATATATATATATATATATATATATATATATATATATATATATATATATATATATATATATATATACATACACACATTAACATATACTTAAATACATGTATATGCACATCCACATGCATGCACATGGATGAAAATGGAAATGCATCCACATGCACATGCATGTTTCATACATATACACATGCATATACATACACTTGTATATGTTTATACACATACACATACATATGCACATATGTATATATACACACATATACACATATATGCACATACGTACACACACATATACACATACACACATATGCACATACATACATATATACATATACATGCACATACACACATATACACATACACTTACACATATACATGCACATACATATACACACACATACACATGCACATGCACATACACATATACACACGTATACACTTACACATGCACATGCACATACATAGATATACACACACATACACATACATACACATATACACTTACACATGCGCATGCACATACATGCATATACACATATACATATGTACATACATTCATATACACACACATACATATGCATATACACTTACACATGCACATGCAGATACATGCATATACACATATACATATGTACATACATACATGCGCATATGTACATAGATACATACATATACATGCATATACACATATTTACACATATAGCTATATACCTACATGTGCATATATACATTTTATATACGCACACGCACACATAAATATGAATGAATTATATATTTAGAGTACTAAAACACATGCTTAATATAAACATAATAACAATCAATAGAACAAAACTTTTCATTACTTAAAACCATACACACAATTCAAACCATAACTAAAATGAACAATATAATATATATATATATATATATATCAATGTAAATACATACCCAATGTCATAATCAAGAATCCTAATCATCATCATCATCATCAGCATCATGATCATCCTCATCATCACGATCATCTGTATGATTTGATGTATCTGTGTGAGGACCCTGTGACGATAGAGATCATCCCTCCTATGTCTATCTCTCCACCTCATCCATATCTGCCTCTCCATAATACTCCTGTATTACATATAACAAACATAAATAAGTAAAACAATTAAAAAATCCATAAAAATAAAATAATTATATAAAATTTAATAATACTCACAAAGGCATCTGGATGATCTCGCATATAGTCACTCAAACATCGAAATCCAAAATGTGTAGCATACTCGATCTCATGTTTTGTAGGATATCGGCCATAATCCTTTCACTGCATTGAAACAAATTAAAAAGATTAATTTCTTGCTAAGGAAATGACTCCTCAAGATGTAGCTTTCTACGAAAAAACTGCCAGGACTCAGGTGGTAAGTTAGGTCGCCTCTTATTTTTTTCCACCATACAATATCTCGTGTTAATTGAATCTCAAACAGAAAAAAAGAATCAGAATACATACACATATATACACACACATACACATACCTACATACGCATATACATGCAAACATATACACATACATATATGCATACATATACACATATACATATATATAACATAAACACACATATACATATTCACACATATATATGTACGCACATACACATGCATGCATATACACTCATTCGTAAAAAATACATGCATTTATCCCACAATAATGTGTATTTGTGTATATGTGAATATGTGTGTATGTGTAAATGTGTATATGTGAATATGTGTGTATGTGTAAATATATATATGTGAATGTTTATGGATGTAAATAATCATATTATTAATATCGAATACCATTATTTGTAGATTTGGATCAATGAGATGGAACTCCACCACCATCTCCTAATCGTGCAAGGACTATATGCTATAATTATATCAAACTTTTAATTTTAAATATATTTGATAGATACATAACTGATATATTTTCTTGTTTCTTGATAGGAATTATGATGAATTTTACTATCAAGAGCATATTATATGTTAGTGTAACTCTCACTATGGCACGTATCAAAGACCACGATCAGAATGTATTGAACATGATGCAAAGTGTGGTACTTTTGAGTGTGCACCATCACCTGGTCAACATGATAATGCTTGGGTATGTATTTTTTCTTTAAATTAATGTCATTATTTTATTTAAAAACCATATACAAAATCAAATTACTACTGATATAGAGGAATACTTGCTCGATGATGATGATGATAATAATAATTCTCATAATGTTAATATACTTCGTACACATTGTTGGGGAAACAATCACTAATTGGACATATATTTGAAGGTCAAAGCTTTAGAAGAAAACCACATGCCTATGTGAAGGGACAAATTCACAAGTGTATTATATTTTTGTAAAGTTAGTTCACTTTAGTTCTAGAAGTTTTTTAAAATCACAAGAATGATAAAATCTATATAAGTTGGTTTGTATCAACTGATGCGATGAGAGAGAAGAAGTAGAAGAGAGTGATAGAATGTGAGAAGGAGTTCATTTTGTATGACTAAATGTAGTCGGGCTTCTCTAAGTGAGGAAGCACCTGTAAAACTTCTGAATTTTTTACAGTTATGAGAAAAACTAAGTGAAGTTCTATGTATGAGACTCTCTCCATTATCTCCATGATTACCTACTGTGTGGTGAGTTCAAAAGATCATGTTTTCCAAGCAAGTCGATGCCTGGCAACGAATCTCTGTTGATAATTCATATTTCCATTTATCTTTTTCATTCAGTGGTGAAGTGTTTGCAAATCATGACTTTGTATGAGCAACTCGATGTCTGGCATCGAATTCTAGTTGATAAATCATATTCTAAGTGTGCATGAAATCACCTATTGTTTTGGTATCTAAAAGCTTCAAGTTTTATGCGGGAAGTCAATCCTGGCTGCTGAAAAGTGGCTAAAACACCCCAAGTCAATGCCCGGCATCAAATTCTCATTGCAAGTCGATGCTAGGCATCGAATTCCATTTTTAGATAGGCGCTTTTTACTATAACACGAAGAATTTCCAATTTTGGTAGTCATACATAGTCATCTTGTGAAGGCCATAACTTGAGTTCTAGAGATCCGTTTCTTGCAAACAATAGCTTGTTGGAAAGCTCTTCTCTTATACTTTCATTCACAAAAAGATATCTGAGAAATAATATTTTTACTAAGAGAAATTAGCAAAATATTGAAGGTATGTCATTTCAGTGACTAGAAAGTTCTGTAGAAGTAAAGTTCTTGGTTTTGGCTATCATTTCTCAAAGTTTGGAGTGGCAATGAGTTAATGGTGATCATAGAGGTTGTCTAGTGTCACATTAATTCATTTCTTGTGATGTTTCACACATCAACAAGTGGTATCAGAGCAGAAAGGTCCTAAAGAGCAGAAGGCAGCAAAGGTACGAGAAGTTTTGAAAAGTTTTTCATTTAAGTTTGAAAGGTGAAGCATTTGAAGACACAAGGCATCAAAAGGTTACTGCAAAAGTATCCTCATACACAAAAAACTCCAAAAGGTATTATCCTTTATCCTTTAAGCTCACAGGTTGCACCAGAAGGAAAGGAGTATGGTAGATCATATCTCCAATGACAAACTGGACAGAGATAATTACCCCACATGGGTAATGAGAATGGAAGACTTACTTATGAGTAAGGATCTCATGGTATATGTAACAGATGAAGAAGGGAAGCCAGTATTTGAAGATGAAAGCCGACCAAGGAAAGAAGAACTTGATGCTTTAAAGCATTGGCAGAAGAAGGATGCAAGTGCAAAAGCTTACATCTACAATACAATCTCAGATCATTTGCGACCACACATTAGAGGATTAGAATCATCTGAAGATATATCGAATGCATTGGAGTATTATTTCCAAAGTACCACCAAAGGAAGGAAAGCAAGTTTTTGGTCAGAGTTTACAACATTCAAGAAGAAGCCAAGTCAAAGCATTAGTGATTATGTCACTAAGATGAAGAATCTAGCAGAAAGTCTTGGATCCATAGATGAAGATATTGAGGATCACAAGTTGATTGCTCAATTACTTACAAGTTTGAGAGGAGATGAAAGGTGGAAACCTTTTGTCTTATCAATAGACTTTCATTAAATCATTATGTTCCAGATTTGAACCAGTTGCTTGGTTTGATTCTCACATTTGAGCAAGACATCAAAGGAGATGGAGATAAAGTCAACTTCTCAAGTTTATTATGCAAGAGGTAAAGGCACTGGTAGAGGAAGAGCAAGAGGTTCTGGAAGAGGAAGAGGTAATCAAAATAGCAACAAGAAGGCTTGCTGGATTTGTGGATTGAGCAATCATTTGGCTCATGATTGCTGGCATAGGATCAAACCAAAATCAAAACAACAATAGCAGAGGCCAAGGTGGAAGATATCAAAGTAATTTTCAAAGAGGTAGACAAAGTCAAAGAGGAGGCTATGGTAGAGGGGGAGGAAGAAGATGGGGACAAAATCAATCCTACAACACCACCTACTACAATTATGCAAACGATACACAGAATGAAGGTCATACATCATTGATGATGAACTCAATCAGCACATCAGATAAAGAAGATCTAAAGGTATTTTACATTGACTCTGGATGTTCTAATCATTTGTCAAGAAACATAGAATTGATGTCAGAATCGAAAAAAGGCATTTCTAGTCATACAGTTCAAACAGATGATAATACAAGACATAGTGTACATTCAATTGGAAAAGTGAAATGCAAGAGTGGAGCAGATTTGCTAACCAATGTTCTGTATGTTCCAACAATACCTAAAGACTTGATTAGTGTGGGACAGATAGTTGAAAAAGGTTTTCAAGTCAGGTTTATAAATGAAGGAGTATTTGTTGAAGATCTAGAGAATGGATATAATCAGATTGTCTCTGGTAAGAAAGAAGGTAGACTCTTTACTTTAAGAGTGCAAGGGAACGTTGGTCAAGCTTTGCTCACACATGGTGAAGGAGTGATTACATAACTTGATCTCTGGCATAAGAGATTAGGTCATTTCAATGAAAGAGGAATTAAAGCTATGGTTGAAAATCAGTATGTACTAGGATTACCAAATGTGCAGAGTCAACATATGGTTTATAAATGTGAAGCATGTCAAATGGGTAAAGCACACAGGTTACCATTTTAGAAGAAAGGATTCAAACATGATGGAGTACTTGACCTCATTCATACAGATGTACGAGGACCAACAAAAGAAGGATCTATCACTGGCTCAAGGTATTATGCTCTTTTCATTGATGATGCTACAAGATGGATAACTTTATATGTTTTGAAGGAAAGATCAGAAGTGTTTGGAGCCTTCAAGCATTTTCATGCATATGCAGAGAGAGTCACAGGTCAAAAGCTTAAAAGACTAAGGTCTGATGGAGGGGTAGAGTACTTCCCCCAAGAGTTCAATGATTATCTTTAGAATGCAAGTATTAAGAGAGAAATAACCTACAGGTATATACCACAACAAAATGGTGTAGCAGAAAGAAGAAACAGGACTTTGGTTGAGTTTGCTAGAGCTATGCTAAAGGAGAAGAATTGTCCAAATTATCTTTGGGCTGATGCTATAAATACAGCTACATATCTTGTGAATAGATTACCATGTGTGATCTCAATGGAATGACTCCATATGAAGCTTGGTGGGGTAAGAAACCAACACTAGATCATTGTAGAGTGTTTGGATCAATTGCATATGCTTACGTTCCATCACAACTTAGACATAAACTTGAACCAAAGGCAGAAAAATATGTGTTCATTGGTTATGATGAAAAGCAGATGGGTTACAGGTTGTGTAATCCTCTAACCAAACAATTTCTTGTTTCTAGAGATGTTACATTTGATGAACAGAAAAGTTGGTATGCAGATCAAAGTCATACAGTTGAAGAATTTGAAGAAGAGGTAAGAAAATGTGAGAAACGAAAATCAATTGTGCACGTAAATAGAGATGAAGACTATATGCAAGCAAGTACATCCAAAAGTGGATTAGCAAGAAGAAATGAAGAAGCTCCTATATTTGATGAAGAAGTGTATCTAGACACTTATGAAGAATGTGAATCAAGGAGGTCAAGTAGGACAAGAAGACAACCAGAAAGATATTCTTATGATACTTCTTACATAACTCAGAAGAATTATGTATATATGGTCAAAGATGATGAAGCAAAAGGTAAGAAGCAATGGGAAGATGCAATGAAGGAAGAGTTTAATGCACTGGAGGAGAACAAGACATGGGAACTTGTTACTAAACCAAATGGTAAGAAAGTAATTGGAAATAAATGGGTTTATAAAGTGAAGAAGCTTGCAGATGGAAGTATAGCCAAATACAAAGCTAGACTGGTGGTGAAAGGCTATGCCCAAACCTATGGCATAGACTATGATGAGACATTCAGTCTTGTAGCTAAGATGTCAACTATAAGGACAATCATTGCTATTGCAGCTTCAAAAGGATGGACCCTAAGTCAATTGGATATAAAGAATGCATTCTTGAATGGATACATATCAGATGAGGTATACATGGAACAACCTCAAGGTTTATAGATTCCTGGTATCCAAATTTTGTTTGCAAGTTGAGAAGAGCATTCTATGGATTGAAGCAAGCTCCAAGAGCATGGAACTATAGACTGGTGAAGTATCTCAATGATCTTGGATATCAAAGTTCAAAAGCAGATCCAAGTCTACTCATCAAAAGAACAGAGGAAGGTACAATCTACATTTGTATTTATGTAGGTGACATTATAATCACAGGTACTTCAGATGAAGGAATCAAGGAGGTAAAGAGACTACTTGAAAAAGAATTCAAGATCAATGATCTAGGAAAGTTATCATATTTTCTTGGAATGGAAGTCACTTATACAGATCATGGCACATATGTATCACAAGAAAAGTATCTTCTGAATCTATTGAAGAAGTTTGATATGGAAAATTGCAGAGAAGCTTCAACTCCACTTGAAGTTAATCACAAGCTCAGTAAATATGATGGTGCAGAATACAGAGATATGAGGAAGTATCAATCTCTTGTGGGTAGTTTGATTTATGCTACACTAACAAGACCTGATCTTAGTTATGCAGTGGGAGTGTTGTCACAATTCATGCATTGTCCAAAGGATCCACATTGGATTGCAGGTCAAAGAGTTCTCAGATGTATCAAAGGAACTATAAAGGAAGGATTATATTATCCTTTTACTTCAGATTTGAAGTTGACAGCCTACAGTGACTCAGACTGGGTAGGTAATCAAGATGATAAAAGATCAACTCATGGTTACATGATATATATTGGTGATAAGCTTGTAAGTTGGTGTTCAAATAAACAACATACAGTAGCATTATTATCAACTGAAGCTGAGTACAAAGGACTTGTGGAAGTAGCTAAGGAGGTCATATGGATGCAAACACTGTTCGAAAGCTTGGGCATTGATCAAGGTATACCTACAATACATGGAGATAATATGAGTTCACTTTATGTTGCAGCAAATCCAGTTTTTCATGCAAGGACAAAGCACATAGAGATACAATATCATTTTCTCAGAGAAAAGGTAATGGAGAAGGAGATTGAAATGGAGTATATTTCTACTAAAGATCAGATAGCAAACATAATGACAAAGAGCCTTGATGGTGTCAAGACTAGCATATTCAAAAGCATGGAAGGAGTAAAAGAAAAAGAAGATGATATGAAGAAATAGAGAATGTCAATTAGTGATTGAGGGGGAGCTGTTGGAGAAACAATCACTAATTGGACATATATTTGAAGGTCAAAGCTTTAGAAGAAAACCACATGCCTATGTGAAGGAACAAATTCACGTGTATTATATTTTTGTAAAGTTAGTTCACTTTAGTTCTAGAAGTTTTTTAAAATCAAAAGAATGAGAAAATCTATATAAGTTAGTTTGTATCAACTGACACGATGAGAGAGAAGAAGTAGAAGAGAGTGATAGAATGTGAGAAGGAGTTCATTTTGTATGACTGAATGTAGTCGGGCTTCTCTGAGTGAGGAAGCACATGTAAAACTTCTGAGTTTTTTACAGTTATGAGAAAAACTAAGTGAAGTTCTTAGTATGAGACTCTCTCCATTATCTCCATGATTACCTACTGTGTGATGAGTTCAAAAGATCATGTTTTCCAAGAAAGTCGATGCCTGGCATCGAATCTCTGGTGATAAGTCATATTTTCATTTATCTTTTTCATTCAGTGCTGAAGTGTTTGCAAATCATGACTTTGTTAGAGCAACTTGATGCCTGGCATCGAATTCCAGTTGATAAGTCATATTCTAAGTGTGCATGAAATCACCTATTGTTTTGGTATCTGAAAGCTTCAGGTTTTATGCAGGAAGTCGATGCCTATCATCGAATCCCTACTGAAAAGTGGCTAAAAACACCCCAAGTTGATGCCGAGCATCGAATTCTCATTACAAGTTGATGCTAGGCATCGAATTCAATTTTTAGACGAGCGCTTTTTACTATAACAAGAAGAATTTCCAATTTTGGCAATCATACATAGTCATCTTGTGAAGGCCATAACTTGAGTTCTAGAGATCCATTTCTTGAAAATAATAGCTTGTTGGAAAGCTCTTCTCTTCTACTTTCATTCGTCAAAAGATCTTGGAGAAATAATCTTTGTGCTAAGAGAATTAGCAAAATACTGAAGGTATGTCATTTCTGTGACTAGAAAGTTCTGTAGAAGTAAAGTTCTTGGTTTTAGCTATCATTTCTCAAAGTTTGGAGTGGAAATGAGTTAATGGTGACCATAGAGGTTGTCTAGTGTCACATTAATTCATTTCTTGTGATGTTTCACACATCAACACACATCATGGACTTGTTGTTCATCAATTACAAGCAGAGGTTTCTAGAAATCCTCTACCTCCTGGTTTAGAGACTGAAACGGCTCAAGATTATCCATTGCCAGCTCATGATCATTCTCTAGTACAAACATATGATAGGAGAAGATATGGAGGATGGAATAGAGGACCACTTCCTTTAGATGGAGAGGTTTTCAACTTTTGGGGTTATCGCTATATGATTGCTCCATCCACTATTACTAATGTTGGTCATGGTCTATTTATTATACAGGATTTGTATGTGCCTCTCAACTCTAACGTCACTCTTATGTCATTTTGTGGTCTTATATATGGATGGGGAGATTGGCATCAACTTGCACGTTATGCTCAAAGCATGAGTATGGAATATGCTTGAATGCAGCATCCCTTACTAGTAGAAGGATTTCACATGCAGAAGATAAAAGATTATATATTGATGGAAGACCTTACACGCATGGAAATATAGCAGATTTAATAAATAATAGTCGAGGGTTACATAATAGTTCAAGGACTAATTGCACATTTGAGGAGCATGAAAATAGTCACGAATCACCATACATGAGTAGAGATGTATCAAGATACATAGGTGTCAATGCTATTACTACATTACATGCTGGTGATGAATTATTAGTGAATTATGGATGGTGTAGACCTCCAAGAGCACCTTTTAGTTAGAGAGAGAATGAAAATTTTCTATCCATATTTAATAACTTATATATTTAATTTTATGTTTAAAGTTTAATTTTTATTCATTTATGGAATACTAAAGATTTTTATCCATGTGTGTAGATTCCAACGTATGATGTTGATGATATTCCTCCACACCATTCACAATTGCCAGTAAGACCTCATTTATTAGAAGCTTCTATGAGGAGACTACGTAAAAGTGATCCTATGGAATATGCAAGGTTGAAAGATCTATATTCAAAAGAAGATAAAGTAAAAGATTTGTGTGACAATGATGAAGATGATGGCATGGCAGATTTTATTTAGGATTAGTATCAAAATGACAGTGAGAGCATTGATGTTTCTAAAAACGAGAAATATCTTCGAGAGGAATGTCTAAAACATGTATATGAAGGAAGTCGTTTGACACGACTAAGTGGGAGCTTACTTATTCTCAATCTTCAAAATCATTTTGGATGGAGTAATGTATCTATTTCGACACTATTAAGGTATATAATTTTTAATTTTCTATCTATTTATATATACACATGCATAAATATATTCATATAAATACATGCATATATAGACATACACATAATTATACCTGAATGCATACACACATATAAATATACACACACATATACACACATACACATGTTATGAGAGTAAGGTCAAACTATACATACCTGTATCGAATGAAGATGTTTTGTCCATCTAGATTTTAGAATTGTCCACCAAACCTTTACAATCTTCCTGACACACCTATTTCTCATATTTTAGTCGACCTAATACATGGTGCTAACTCTTTTAAGAAATTTGCATACAAATATTAAGTATCAGTTAGCTATGGAGGTATTAGGTCATTAGGAAAATGGGAGGAGCACATTTATCTTCAAGATTTTGAAGGATGGAAAAATAATTTTAAAGGATGGGCGGAAAGAATGTGTCCATTCAATGCAGGTTTTTATTCTTACTTTAGCTAAGGTAGGAACAAGAACTTGCGTTGAATGGACACTTTCTATCTGCCCATCGTTTAAAACTATTCATGCATCTTTCAAAATCTTCAAGATAAATTTGGTCCTCCTATTTTCCAAATGACCGAATACCTCCATAGCTAACTGATATTTTATATTTGTAAACAAATATGTAAGCCTTAGTAAGAAGGTAGGTAATAGATTGACTATAAAATGGGAGATAGCCACACAATTGAGTGGTCTAGATATCTATATGAAAGTCTACAAACTACAATAAACAAAAAGAAAATTAGAAATGAAATCAAATATACACAGCTACAAATGCATACAAACACATACATACACACACACATATATATATATATATATATATATATATATATATATATATATATATATATATATATATATATATATATATATATATATATATATATGCATAAACATACGTATACACATGTTATGAGAGTAAAGTCAAATTATACATACGTGTATCGAATGAAGATATTTTGTCCATCTAACCTTAGGAATTTTCCACCCAACCTTTAGAATCTCCCTGACACATCTGCTTCTCCTAATGTAGTGGACCTAATACTTGCGCTGCTAACTCTTTTATGAACTTTGCATAAAAATATTAAGTATGAGTTAGATATGGAGGTATTAAGTCATTTGAAAAATAGGAGAAGTATTTTTACGTCAAAGAATTTAAAGGATGGAAGAATAATTTTAAAAGATGCGCAGACACAAAGCATCCATTTAGTGCAAGTTTTTGTTTTTACCTTAGCTACGGTAGGAACAAGAACTTGCATTGAATGAACACTTCATGCCCACCCATACTTTAGAATTATTCATCCATTTTCCAAAATCATCAAGAGAAATTTGCTTGTCTTTTTTTCAAACAATCTAATACCTCCATAGTTAGCTGATACTTAATCCTTGTAAACAAATATATAAGCCTTAGTTAGAAAGGTAGATAATAGATTGACTATAAAATAGGAGACAGCCAAACGATTCAGTTGCCTAGATACGAAAGTCTGCAAACCACAATATACGAAAAAAAAATAAAAATGAAATCAAATATAAACAACTACACATGCATACATACAAAAATGTGAGAAGTCGAGAATGACATGCCTGGGACTCACCTCCCAGCCTATTTATAACCCTTGCCTAGTCACCATCTAGAGTTCTCTCTAAGGTCCCTCTACTCATCTGGCCATCATGCCAGTAGGTCCTCGTATGAACTCTCTGGCTTTTCGCCTTGGCTATCCCCCGAGCAAGGAACTTCTCGTTCCTCCAAGCATGTACATCTCTGGAATATAACACTCTCTCCCCCTTCTAAAGATCATTGTCCTCAATGATATTGAAGGAGCTATAAACCTGGGAATCAACATCTATGATTCCAAATAATAAAAGTAGAGTGTGGTAGGTGTCTGTAATACTAGATGCTCAAAAAGTAGACAACTAGTCTCTGTGCTTTATATCTAGCATTTCCACCAACAAATAGTAGTCCTTGCCTTGGGCATACTGTAGGAATCCCTCTGAGGCCCAATGAGTCCATATCTGCACAGCATAAGTACTCGGAATATCCTTGGACTCCCTATGCCTAGACCTTGACCACTAACTTGTGACGGCTTTTCACCTGTAAAGACCTCTGCACCTTGCCCTTGTCTCCCTGAAATCACTTACTCCACTAGAGTAATGAAAACTATTATGCTAATCCAAAACCATGTGACTATGTCCCAAATCTCTATGGAAGAATACTAAAAATAAATGGAAATCTTTTCCAAATAGTATTTAATCTCTAAGCTTAAGTAGATCGGCTTGATTTACTCACTATAATGAAATAAAGGTCAAGAAAATATCATCACGGTCCAAGCTATGAATCCAACATGACAACCTATCAATGATCCAAACTATGGACCAAGATCTCAATCAGTCACATCCAAACATGGACTAAGATCTCAATCAATCACATCCAAACTATGGTTCCAAATCTCAATCTATCATATAGTAATCCAAACTATGGATCAAGATATCTCTCATACAAAATAAATCCTAATCCACTCTCTGGAACCAAGTCCATCATGCCAAGTGAAGACGCACTAAGAAAATCTAGCAACTAGTGGAACTACCACCATCTTCTCAATAATAACATGTAAGATGTTCCAAGTGGATAAAACTTGCTTTATCTCTGACCACCATCTGATCATCACTATGATCAAATCATTCCTAACTAGGAATGAGGTGTCTCTAGCAAACTACTGTGATAATTTGGCACTCCTAGATATAATGACAACCATAATATGAGTCCATTCGACATACTGAAAAATGGTAAGTAGCTGTGTGCACACTCATAGCCCACTAGGCTAAGCATCTAACTCACCTCATACACACTATGTATGAACCATGGCCTATTCTCAGGCATATCAAATAAAGTAGTACGTACTCTATCAATTTCTTCTTAGTGCAATTTCCTATTCATAGTTCTTATGTGCAAACCTTGCCTTTCCGCTTCTAGGCTACTTGCCTGCGGACTTGCCTTGTTTGCGATCACATACAGAGTGACTGTCTCAACTGCCCCTCTGTTGTCTAATAATAAGATGATACCAGAAGATCATATAAATGAACTCCAAATCATATAAAAAATATAATCTCAAAGACTTCTCTCCCATACCGTCTGTCCTACACCTAGGTAGAATACAAAGTTTGATGTCCCATACCACCAACTTTATACTCCACATAAATGCGTGTATGAGATTAAAGTCGAACACTTCTCTCAAAAATGATAAGAATAACTCGGTGAGTACTCACAACCATAAATAATGTAATCAAATCATGAAGTGTTCGTGAAGTGTTTCCTTCCCTCGATGGAAAGAACAGAGTCATTCCTATGACTCTATCACTCATAACTATCTGTAACATCAACTCATCTTGAGTTGAGAATTGAGAAATTATTTAGTAAATCAACTCAAGTAGAGTTGTGAAGGATGCGGCTTGCATCAAATATCAACTCATGCATCTTGAATCAAATATTGACTCACAATAAATTGACTCATTTTTCAGATAATTGGATTCATACAAGTTGTACAAATTCCAATTTATTGAAATGAGAACAAGTATCTAAGTTCTCATGTTCCATGCTCTCATGGCACTATATATATTCTTGAAAATTTAGACAGAGCCTCCTCTGTCCTACTGAGAATGATCACCATAAACCAATGCTAAAAAAACAAGTATGTAGCGCATATCTAGCCCATGGTGATCACACCATCTCAAAAAATATCATAAAACACCTGTGAAAAGTCTTTTCCTTTCAACAATGCCTCTTGAATAAACAATTTTCAACAGCAGCAGATTAAATCTTACTTTTAACTATTTTTACTCATCCGAAATCTATGAAAATTTCCAAACTCATGTAGCTTTTTTCAACCTTTCATTAGGCACAAAAATCACTTGATTTGGATATTCTCTCAGAGTTTTATGACCATTTTACTAGAAGGGTCGAACACTCAACGTCCAATTTTGAACAATGTATAGGGTCATCTTCTTGAAGCCCTTAGACTGATCAAACAAATTCCAAATTCCATTTTCTTTGTGTGCAAATCGAGATCAACTTATCTAATTTGTTCTCACAAAATTTCAATTCAAAATCAAATCAAATACTCATTCAAAAGTATAATTCTATCTCTACTACACCTGCGCTTAGGTGAGCTTAGAAACACTACTGCTGCACTTTTATAATAACTTCTAACTATGAAGATAAACTCCAAAATCGTTGAATTTTGGTTATATCATAGGGTCTATACTGAAATAGCATCTCCAACAAAAAATTTTGAAATTGGAGTTTTCAATATGAAAATATCATGTGCTCATAAGTCACATGTACCACTCTTTGGAAAATCCTCGCCAGACATTAGTCTGAGAAGAATGGATCATTTGACCTATCAAATGATGTCCAATTCCTTTTAAATTTTACTATCACATAGCTACTACTATCGAATCGTATTGATATAAGTTTCATAGCATTTGGACATTTGGATCTTTCGCCATGATCAAAATACTAAGCCTCTATACCTGCAAAATTTTTAAAATTTGTAGAGGCTAACTTTTACTCTTTTATCTATATCTCCTAAATGGAGAGAAATTTCATCTTGAAATTTTGTATACACCATCTAGAGATGTTTAGATAATGTTGGAGATAAAAATCATTCAATTTGAGTATATGAGCTAAGAGAACCAATCACCTCTAGGTGACATGGTCTCTATTCATTTCATAAATTCCAGAGGCTACACTTTGATGTGCAGAGATTTGATTCAGTAACACGAGCATATTAGATCGCTGAAAAGCCTTTTTTTTCCTTTTGTAATACGCCGCTTTTAATGAGCTCATTAGCCGCTGATGAGGACGGCAGCTGCCATTCTCCATGTTTCTTTCACTTGGCGCTGCTTAGGCCAAGAGCCATGGACTGTTCGCACTGTGTCAGTTACAATAGTGCAAACTTACACAGGAATTACATGCTTCCCTTGTACTGTATGCATCAAAACTGTGGTGTGCATAGGATGCTGTATGCATCAAAACAGTGGTGTGCTACTACTTGATAGACAATCCATGAGATCGACTTCTATTAAATGGCCTGATTAGCCAATATGGTCCTAGGTTGTTGACCTCCAAGCACCTATTACTGCATAGAATCTCCAATATGCCCTTCTTTTGATGCTTCGATATATCCTCTGAGATCACATCACACATGGCCCGTGTGCTTGCAAGCGTGATTCATTGAACATCTGAAAACCTCCCATTGCTCCCTTTTCTAGAGACTTCCAACATCCAAGATTTTCCAGGAACAGAAGTACTTACCACAATCTTTTTTTTCGTCTCCTTGTTTGTCCTTGTGTGTACTTGAGCCAAGAAGACTCAAGGACTTGTGTCAATGAGACTATACCTCAATTGCCACACAAGTGCATATAGTGGGATCTTTAACACACATTTAAATGTCAATCCTAAGGAACGACTTACCAAGTGTATGAAGACTTGTGCACACGTGATAGATAATGAAGTGGTTTAGCTAGCATGCATGAGAAAAGACTACTACCTCTCACACTTACTGAAATACTGGAAGTGTTTGCCGCAAGCCTCTTTTCAGCAGTTTTAGTATTTTGAGGTTTTCTCCAAGCCCAGAACTCCGAATATAGGCAATAGGGTACTCGTTTCGAAGCTCTCGACGATACGCATCCAACGGTGGTGGTTTCACTCAATTCTGACCACTCTGCTTCAAGTTATGGCAGAAACAGTGAATGACGGGAATCACAAATACCCGCGCCACAGCTTCTCTTAGCTTACGCACACACTACAGCAGCTCAAAACAAAGGGGAAGGGGTAGATAGCAGTCCTACACATGCATTTCAAGCACAACACACATATACAAGAGCAAAATGAAGATCAAAATCAGCAAGAAAGAGGCAAACTCGAAAATTCAGAAGAGCTCCTTGTTCACAATGGCAAGAGTTTTTTACAAAGAGTCACAAAGTGACTTATATACATGAGCCCTAAGTTTGGTCCTTTCACACAAGTGACCGGCACTTTATTCACTAAGAGACTAATTTCCTACTATTGTACATGGGTAATCTCTACTTTTCTGTGGGGATGCATCTAGAGGACTCCTCTAGTGCATTTACAAGGGAAAATATATTACAAGAATGACTATGATACAAAAATATGTAGTCCAAATCGGAAAAATTTTGGGGCCCGTCTTTTTCTCTGCTTTGTGCGCTCTTTAGCTCTGCAACTCTCTCCCCCTCTTCGTCTCTGTCGTCCCTTGACAGACTTTGCTTCCGGCACGCGTCCAGTGGTCAGTGTTGTCTGTAGTTAAACAGACATGCAGATTCGATGGCCTTCTTGATTCAAGCTCTACTACTCGAGAGCCTGTTGCACTTGTTTTGCCTGTTGACTTGGGTTGCCACGCACGCCACCAGTGACTAGGAATGTGCTGTTCTTAGTCACCCTCTTAAACTTTTCAGCCTCTACCCCTTTATAACTTTTGGTCCTCTGATTTGTCCTGGTTGCACACATCTGACCCTGTTGTATTGCTTCGAGGCTGTTTACTTCTTTCCACCACGCATGACCTGGCTGTTTTCTCTTTTCGCCTGATGCGTGCCCCTGCGGGGCTCTGTGCAGAGATGGGTAATGCGCCCCTGCGGGGCTTCCTGTAGAGATATATCTTCAGATATTGCTTTTTAATGAAGCTGCTTCTTTCGTTGTCTTCTTCTTTTCTTCTTCTTACTTGATTCTCCCTCAACACTGCCCCCCTCCTGGACTCTGTCGTCCCCGACAGGCTTTGATAAGCGACGGGCATATGTTTGATAAACTCTTTGCTCTGTATCATTTAGCTTATTTGCTTCACGTATCATGAGTTGCTTCCATTGTTCTGCCTTCACACCGTCATTGGGTGGCTGTCTGTGATCTGCGAAGAAGCTGAGTTCATATGCCACTAATCTGGCATTTAGATTAGATGACATCTTCAAAAAGATATCGGAATCTATTTCAAAAAATCCTGTAAAGAAAGCTTCTTCGAAAGTCTGCATATATACACTTGGCAAGAACATAATTCGAGAATAATAAGCCATTATTGTTGGGCGGCTAGGCATAACTGACAGATCAAAAATGAGGATCTCCGTGCCCTGATTAATGCCTATGAAGTTCAAAAATGTGTATGCCGCGTGCTTGAATACCTTCAAAATTGTGAGGATCATGCTAAGTATTTTGTTGGTCATTTTTACAGCTAAATCAGGTACTGTCGCGTAATTCTGTAGCCAATATTCTATGGTTTTTATCATGTAATCCTCCGTTGGCAAATAATTATGTGGCGGGCTCGGAAGCATAGGATAATTGAGCCACTGCTTATTGATAGTACCGTTTCTTTGTAAATCCAAAAATTCCCTGGTATCCCTTCTGCATGGTAATGGACAAAATGAAGGGTTTACCTGGAATGCATATGGTGCTACTTGCCAATGCACCCGTAGTGTGGGATGTTTCTCCAAAAATTTGCGCCGCCACACTGGTTGCGCAGCTTCAAACTCTTCTTGAGTGTATGCGAATGTATCATGTTTGAAATTTAGCTGCTCATCTGGACTCTTTTTTGTAATCTTTATTATATAGCGTCTGGCCTTTTCTTTTAAGAGTCCATAGGGAATATTGAAGGGCTTCATGATTTTGTCCAGGTCTTTACCTTTTATCTTGGCCTCCTTCATGACTTTGACCACTTCATTTTCAAAATTTTCTGTTAATCGGGACACCACTAGTGCCCGTTCCTTCTGACTTATTTCTACAGTATATGGCATAGGATGGTCATCATGTATATCCGCCATCTGCTCACGTATTGGAGAATTATAGATCGGGTGAGATAGAGGACTTACCTCTACCTCGTCAGTAGGATTTCCCTTTTCTAGCACTACTGGTGTCCCGATCAGTGCTTTCTCTTTCATCTGAGTCTTCAACCGTTCTATGCATTCATCTTTTTCTTGTATCTTTTGCATGGCTTCTCCGAGTGTTTCTTTAGTGGCCAATAGTTCTTTACCTATGTCAGCTACATGATCCATGTTTTCACTGTAGCTTTGGACCAGTTTGGCATTCACCTTTTGTAATTGACGCCTCAGTTCACTGGTTTCATTGGCATATCTGCTCTTCCAATCCTCTATCTGGGCTTGTCCTTGCTTTAGCAGCTCTTCATATTTTAAGATATGATCCCGTAATTCTTGGTCTTTGGTTTTTGTGGATTCCTGTTGTATGAGTGGTTGATCATATAATAAAGACTTCATTAATTCTTTATTTCTGTTGCGGAGGCTGTCGTTTTCTTCCATATACAACTTGAGTTGTTGCTCTAATAGCATGCTTCTCATTTTCATTTTCTCTTTCTCAGCCTCGCTCGCATCGTGTAATCTTTGCAACTCGGTTAGTTGTGTATGCAGCTGTTGATTCTCAGCGATGGATGCTTCATGTTGTGTCTTGATTGCCAACACTTCAGTACTTTTGTTTGCTAATTCTTTTTGTGCTGCAATCAATTGTGCCGATAGCTGTTCACTCATGAGTTGAAACTGATTCTTTTCTCTTCTTGCTTGATCATAGTCGACATCTATATCCATCATCTGTTGTTGAGTGTCCATGGCCGTTTTAATCATTTGCTTTACTACCGGTTTCAACTGAGGAACATCCACGTTAAGCCATGTTTTTGGTATTGTCGGCTCTTCCCCGGTATTGATGTCTTTTCCCTGTGCAATGTGTAATGTAGTGTCATGGGGCTGCCTAATCTGAAGCTGGATCCTTGGCTCAGCCCCCATGTCTTCTTTATTTCCCTGAGGTGTGTCATCAGGCACCTCGATCACAGTCTGCTCTTGGTGTTGGAGCTCCTTCGTTTCCTTACTCACTGGAGTTTGATCTTCCTCTTTAATAGGTTGTTTTACATGTGTAATACCAGTGGTTGTATCTTCCTTGATGCTTATCTTTGTGGTGTCATTCAATTGAATGGCGTGCTCCGGTTCCATAGATTCTTTGACCCTCTTTTCCTTTTCTTCCTGATTTTGTGGCGTGACTTCCACTTGATCAACTTCATTCCATTCATCGTCTTGTGCTTCTGTCCGTATATCAGTATCCAATGTATCTTTTTCAGGGCTGGAATCCGTATTTGTACTAGAATCATCAATGCCCAGCTCTTTGTATCTTCCAGCTTGTTTTGGTGTTTGCTCTGGATTCCGTTGTGTCTTCTCTTGACTAGCCTGTCTATAATGATGGCCTTGCACGTTTAAATTTACCTGCCCTTGCATATACTAATGTGTTTCCTCGAGAGCAGCGGACAGATCTCTCTTTGTAAGAGGCACTTGTGCTGTCGTGATCTTCGGTAAGAGATGAGTTCTCTTTGATTGTGGTGAAGCTTGGGCTTCCTCTTCCCGTAAACGCTTCGTACCCCTCATGGGTTTCTGTGTGCTGGTTCCTGCTTCTTCAACCAGGACTCCCGATTTCTTTTTCTTAGGGACCGTAGCTGATTTTACGTATCTTGCTAGTCCTTCCGAGGTTGGCATCTCTCTCAAACAGTTCTTCATTTCTAAAGCTTCATAAATCATTAATGTGAGAGCTGAATCACCATTCAAGAATTTCTTTTGTCCCCACTTCTTCTGAGCTTCGAATAACCTTTCTTGGACATAGCTTGTTAAGTTGATTTTGTTTCCAATTTGCCTCATGGCATGTGATAGTAATTGCACTACTATCTTCTGTGGAGCTGTATACCTGTGCATGCTGGGAAAGCAAAAATGTTGATGTACCAGTCGTACAGCATCTTCTATGTCAATTCTGTTTATCTCCAAGAACGATCTCTTCTTGGGATCATGGCACTCGTCTTTCACACTAGTAATGCTTGCTTGATTCCATCCAAAAGCTCTATTAATTAACTCATGTGTGAATTGGATGGTCTTCCATGTCCCGACTTTATCCAATACTCGTGCTTCTGGGACTGAGATCTTCGTCGCGGCAGGCTGCATGGTATTCATTACCTGTGCACATCTTTGAAAGTTCGGAACATATATAGGCAATTTGAGGAATGCCTCTATGCGAGCATGCGTCCACACATCTTCAATATGAGGCAATCCTTGTATTATTGTTTTGAAATCTTGGGACATGATTGGAAAGTAATGATCTGTGTCCATAATTTTGATTGTCGCCAGGAAGATGAGCTCTGCCACTGGTTGATCATCTCTGAACCAGTGACCTCTTGCTTTTGTTACTGATTCTAATGGAAGAAGTTGCACCTCTTCTTGCTGTGTAGATTCGGAATCAGTGGATGCCATCTGCACTCAATATAGAGTATGAATTAGTATCCATATGTTCTCAGAAATCCTCCTCTATATGTTGGTGATAAGTTCAATGTTGCTCCGAGTGAATGGTGTCGTCCCTTTCCCGTGCGTGTGAGAAAGGTAATACCTGGATTTTCTCATTTTTATGTATTTTTATATTTTCATATGAAAAGGAAAACAGAAAAGTTAGTCTATAGCCGAAGCGGTTATTAAAGTTTTTTGGAGTATTTTCTTAGTATATGTACAAGTGCTCTCCTATTTCCCCATTAGGAAAATGTGCTTGACTATCCTGAAATAGAAGAAGAATGTGCCGAATGCTTGGCCTTGTAATGTGGCCCTATCATGCATACTTTGGATCTCGAAGGCTCCATATGTGTGCAATTGGAAGTAGTTGGCGTATGCATGTCGTTCATTTTGTCTTTCGGTATCCAAATTTGCTTCATTGTGCTGGGCCTTGTTGTATGTTGCCCTCTTCCACTGAAAGTGGCTTGTTTCTTCAGGATGTAAGTCTGCTTTATTTGCTTTGTGAATCTCGGAAAGTTTCGGGTTGCCCTTGCAGACTCCTTCTTTCTCCAGTAACTCTTTCTCTGTGGCTGTTTTGCCTGTGGACCATATGTGTTTTTCTTGTGCTGAGGATCATCATTTTGGTTTGGTTTCTTTGTAGCGCATGACTTAGGAATCCAAATTTGCGAACGATCCTGTTGAGCGGCTACGACTTTCTTAGGAATCCATATTGTAGCAATTTGTCAATGACTTCGTTCTTTAGACTGAGTTGGTTTTTGCTTTGATCGTTTGTTCTGATGTTGGTTGTGCTTCTGTCGTCGAAGATACTCCTCCACTTGATCTTTCTTTATCCATGCTTGGTTAGAATATGGAATAGGGTATATTTTAATGGGTACAGATTTTGAATTACTATGAGGCTTAGTCTCTCTAATGCATGGTGTTTCGGTGAGGTTGGTTTCAGCTTGATTGACACTCTCTTGGCTTGCTAGATTCGAACAAGGTGTGCAAACAGAATTCGATGTGTCTGCACCTATAGTACTCGATGAAGGTGTTTCTATAGTGCTGATACATTCACGACTTTGTTCATTAGAGTGAACTGTTTGCTCCATGCTTACAGATGTGAGTGGTCGTGCATCTAGCAGGCTAAATACTTCACGATGTCCTATCCTAGCTGAGATATATCCTAACGTCAATTGAATGGTCACTTCGTATTCGTAAATCCAGTCTTGACCTAACACTACCTCTTCAAGTAAATCTTGGTCATGACACACTAACAGCTTTTGTTCCATGGTGTTGTTGCCAAGATGCAACGGTAAGGTGATCTCACCTATGCATTGAGTAATTGTTCCTCCTATTCCTATCAACTGGGCCATCGATGGGCGTATTGTCTCCTGGAGTTTTTGGGTCAACGAAAACTTGATGCAGCTCACAGCTGCTCCTGTATCAATGAGAGCATTCACCAAGTGATACTCCGTTTTTCCTGCTCCCAAATTTAGATAAGGCTGTGTTCTCAGCGATCCGAGGTTTTGAGTGGCTCTAAAATTAGCCATTGGGATGAGTTCTTCTCCTAGACGATATCTTTCATCTCGCTCTCTCATCCACTCTTTTCGTTTCTTTATTCTTTCCAATGCTTCCTGTCTCGCTTCCTCTCGTATTCTTTCCTCTTCTATGCGTCTATTCTTACCTTTGATTAATCGTGACATAGTTTCTTCAGTTAATGGTTCTAGGTATTTCTTTACTCTACACCCACTGATGTAGTTTGGCAACACATCTCCATCTAAGGTTGCTAAGCTAATGGCTCCACTTGTAGATATGCGATTAATGATTAATGGACCATATCCTCTCTTTTGCAATTTCTTAGCATGTTGTTTCAAAGTGTATACCAAAACTAAATCTCCTTCCTTCAAATTTTTGTCTTTTATATGCGCATCAAAGTAGGCTTTTTGTCGTCATTTAGCAACATAAATACCTGCTACTGCTTGTAACCTAGTTTCATGAAGCTTTTCTATTTGGTCCAATTGAGCTGATAATTCATGTCCTGTCCACTCGTAAGTAGTTGCTACTCTCAGAGTGGGAATCAAGAATTCAATTGGCAAAATAGCATTTTGTCCGTACACTAAGTTAAAAGGAGTAGTGCCTATTGCGGTTTTATAGGCTACTCGAAATGCCCATAAAGCATGGTGTAACTGCTTATCCCAATTTGATCTACCGTTGTTAACGATTTTGGTGAGAACCGTACACAAGATTTTATTTGAACTTTCTGCTTGTCCATTTGCTTGTGGGTGATAAGGGGCAGATTTCTTACGAATTACTAAGAATTCGTTCAATAAGGCTTCTATCACTTCATTAACAAAGTGCGTACCTCTATCACTCACAATCTCTATAGGTAGTCCAAATATAGTGAAGACGTTCTCGAAGAAAAACTTGGCTGTAGTTCTTGCGTCATTTTTCTTTGTTGCTTTTGCTTCAACCCATTTGGTCAGGTAATCTGTGGCTACAATTATGTATTCGGCATGTGACCCTTTTGCGGGTGGGCTAATAGGTCCTATAAAGTCTATTCCCCATTTCGTGAAAGCTCTAGCACTCATCATGGGTCGAAGTGGCATCTCATCTCTTCTAATAGGATATTTCGTTCGTTGACAAGTATCACACCGTTGCACATATGTTATGGCGTCTTGGTGTAGAGTTGGCCACCACATTCCAGCAAAGAGGATCATTTTTGCTGTTTTGTCTGCAGAGAAGTGTCCTCCTGCAGCTCCTGTATGAGCCATCTCTAAGACAGAAAGATATTCATTTTCGTGAATGCACATTCTTAATTGGTTATCTTTCCCGCGTTTAAAGAGTTGTTTTCCTATGATGGCATAATCCTTACTCTGTTCTTCAAGAGCACGCTTCCTTGCTAAAGTAGCTCCGTCAGGGTATTCTTGAGTTTTCAAGAACTTTACCAGTGGCATGCTCCATCTTGGTGCTATCGTAGAATAACATAAGGTAGAGTTCTCACCTGGGATTTGTTCTTGACAGGTCAGATAGGTTGATACATAGTTATGTGCATCTCTTTGCATGGTTGGCCAGTATATGCCAAATCTCTTGAGTGTTTGCCACGTTCCATTTGCATTCAAATGAGTGTTCCATTGGTTGATGTGTGCTTTCTGAAGCCACATTTCTTGTTCCTCTTCTTCCACGCATCTCATCAGTAATCCGCTTGAATCCTGGTGGTACAAACTTCCCGCAATAATATGAAGGTTTTTAGTCCTCCAAAGGTCTTGCGTTTGGTTTGGAGTGATCCCATCTTTAGGTCCATGTGTAAGTATAGGGATCAATTTTTCTGCCCATTGAGGACATACTTCTAGGTTAAAAAGATAAGTATCTGGCAGATCATCTGGTACTCCTATGGGTGGTTCTCCATGGGTCATCCGAGATAAGTGGTCTGCTCTTATGTGGGTGTTTCCCTTCTTGACTATTACCTCAAAATCAAATTCCATTAGCAATAAAAACCATCGTACTAGTCGTCCTGTATTACAAGGCTTATTGACTAGGTACAATAGGGCTTGATGATCAATGAAGAATTTGAATTTGTTTGCCAATAAGTAATGTCTGAATTTCTTGACTGCGTATACCATCCTTAGGCCTTCTCTTTCCGTGGTAGTATAATTTCGTTCAGCTTGATTCAACTGTCTACTAGCATAGGCTATTGGGTGGTCTAATTTTCTTGTGTTAGCTAGTTGAGCTAAAATGCAACCAATGGCAAACTTGGAAGCATCCACATGAATGTGAAACGGTTTATTCCAGTTGGGGACTCGAAGGATGGGTGCTGAACTCAATCGATTCTTTAACTCGTTAAAAGCTTTTTCGCATTCTTCGGTCCATTTGAACAGAGTCAATAATGCATAAAGAGGTCTGGCAATTATGGCGTACATATGTATGAATCTTCGATAGTATCCACAATGTCCCATAAATGCTTGAACTTCTTTAGTAGTTTTAGGTCTTGGTAAATCCAAAATTACTTTAATTTTGTCTTCATCCGTTGAAATCCCATTCTTAGAGACAATATGTCCTAAGATTTTCCCTTGTCGAACCATGAAGACGCATTTTTCAGGATTGAGGCATACTCGATATTGCCGACATTTGGCAAAAATCCTTTCTAGTTCAGGGATGTGCTCTGATCGTATAGTTGAATATGTACAAAGATCATCCACGTATACCTCCATACTCTTTCTCAGAAATTCCTTGAACACATGACACATCAATCTTTGGAAAGTAGCTGGGGCATTCGTTAAACCAAAAGGCATGACTCTAAAGGCGTATACTCCCCATTCAGTTGCAAATGCTATCTTATGTTGGTCCTCAGGAGCAATGGCTACCTGATTATACCCTGAAAAGCCATCCAGAAAACTATAAACTTCCTTCCCTGCTACCCTTTCCAAGAGATGATCAGTGATTGGTAAGGGATAACTATCCCTTATGGTTGCGGCGTTCACTTTCTTCAAATTGATGCACACTCTTAACTTTCCATTCTTCTTTGGTACAACCACCAAGGGTGACACCCATTCCGTGTGCTCAATTTCATAGATGAATCCAGCATCTAGTAACTTGCCTATTTCCTCTTTTATCTTGGCTGAATACACATCATTGTAAGTGTATGGTCTTTGTTTCGAAGGTTTGGCTTCGGATGTCATGGGGATTCTATGCGCACATATAGATGCATCTACTCCTTTCAAGTCCTTATAAGTCCAAGCAAAGACATCCCGATATTCTCTTATGAGACGAATTAACTCTTGCTCTTCTTCTACTGAGACATCCTGTCCTGTGAAGGTACATCGTTCCTCTCCTCCTTCCATAGTTACAACTATCTTTTTGGTTTGCTCCTTATTATCATATGCTATTCCAGGCTGTGCTTCTCTTTTCGGCATTTGAATAGCAATTTTCCTCTCCTCCACTTCATATTTTTTAAAATGAACTGGTACCTCAAATTGGTCTTGGGGTTTGTTTTCTTCATTTTCTGATTCCTCCTCAATTTCTAATTCCTCTTTCTGTGTAAGTTCTTGGTGTTTCTCATTGGCAGTAATATTTATGTTGGTAGTACTATTCCCTAGATTCATGGGTTCGGGCTCCATTTCAATGCTCTCGTAGTCCTCCTTCCAGTCTTTCTCGATCACTTCTCCTTCTTCTGCCTCCTGAAGGACTACCATATATAGGCTAACATCATAACCCTCCTCATCGATACATTCGTTCATGGTCACTACTTCTTCGTTTACACAGACATCGAGGGTAGCTAAGATTTCCATCCAACCGTGAGGTTCGAATTCTTCATCCGGAAATACTTGTGGCATATAAGCTGGATCTTGTACAGACCTCATTATTCCTTGTTTCTGCTGCCAACTTTTTCTTCTCTCCTCTTCCTTCTTTGCAGCTTGACATATCCACAGATGAGTGTCCTCGTTCATCCAGGATTGATCACTAGAACCTGCACTATGAACCGATTGATTGTCTTCCTCTTTATGGATTTGGTTCCATTGTAGAGGTGGCACATCTTGATAAGTGTATGTATGTAGGTTTATTCTAGTGGTGGTTCCTGCGTGTTGTAGGTAAACCGCATCTTTTCCCCAATCTTGTACGACCTTTAGCTGTCTCATGAAAGGCCTTCCCAGGATCATTTCATAATTGCTTGGCCTTTCGAAGTGACATATTGCTAAAGTGTGTTCAAATTCCACTCCACACGTAGTGAAGACTACTCGTTCCAACAATCTTAAGGGTCTTTCCGTATGTCCATCTGCCATTTGTATTTTCATGCAAGTTGGCCTTAATGCTAGTTTTCCCCATTTCTCCCAAAGTTCTTTGGTAGCAATGCCAACACCGGCTCCTGAATCTAATATGGCTTTGGTAGTGTAACCCCTATAGGTGATTGGAAGGCATGTATTTCCTTCATCTCCCTCGCTAAAGTCTCCTACTTTATCCACTGGAATTCTCACTGTGTTTATTTCATCTGCTGTCTCCTTCTTTTCCTCCTTGACTTCCCATTGATTGATTAATTTCTCTTTTAAATGTGGTTTTACCTTTAACAGTTCTTCGAATGTTAGGGTACATGGGATTTTTACCTCTCTAAGGCGTTGTATGATCTCAGATGTTTGGACTGATGGGTTCGTTTCCCGTCTCCTCATTGAGGGAATGCGATATAATTCTGAATTGTGCTCATACTCCCCGGTGTAGTTGGGCAGTTCCTCTACATCTTCCTCTCCTTTGTCACTTACATCCATTGGAAAAATTTCTTCTGAATTTAGTTCAGGTATTGAACCCTCTATTTCATTTTCTACTTCTAATTCTTCAAAGGGCGGTTCCATTCCTTCCACTTTCTTCCATTTATCCTCGAGCTCGTGCCCATAGATCCTTAGTCCATTCTCCTTCTATTTCAGGAACTATGGATCCTTCCCTTCTCTCAACACCACATCCGTCATTCTGTGGTCTACTTATTTCAGGCTTTTCACGAGTGTTTACACACTCCTGGAATTCTCCTTCAGAAATTTGGGTATTTGGTAAAGGCGATGCAGGTTTTTCTAAGGTTTGTTGTGCAACTTCTATCAATTTCTTGCAGATTTCCAGTCTTTCTTTTTCTAAGTCGCCTCTCGGATATTCTCTCTCATGCTGCTCTATGGTAGGTCTTGCTTTTATTCGTGCCTTATATGCCTGAATCCACATGGCTAATTCTTCAGGCATAGGATCTGCTAACACTGATCCTACCTCCTCTCTTTTATTCTCATTTTTGTTTTCTTCTTCCACTTGCGGTTCTTCTTTTGGTTTTTGTTCGTTTTCCTCTTTTTCCTTCCTCTGTAATAGTTTCTTTTCTTTTAATCTCTCTCTTCGGTGCTTCCATTTTTGTGACCTTTTACTGGAAATATTTTCTCTGGTTCTTCGGAGTCTTCAACTCTTTGAGGGATGGGTATGTCCCTCTCTTTGTCACTTTGATTGTTCTCATCCGTTTTACCAGGTTTCTCTCTGGCTTTAGCTCTTGTTATGGCCTTCAAGGGTACGGTGTACTCTTTATCGCTCCCTGATGATTCAATCACTTCTATCACATTAATCTGCACGTTAGATGTGACTTTGTTGGGGTTCTTAGGACAATCTCTGAAAAGATGTTCCTTCCCACAATCATTACAGTAGCCTTCCCAGACTCGTTGTGGTGGTGGTGGGTTTGGCAATGTGCACTCTGATATAGTGGTCACCTCCACATCTGTAACATGGTCCTCTGGGTACAGGCGGTCTATTCATTGGTCGAGGTGGCATGGTTGCTCTAGGAGCTGTGTATATCACTGGGACATATTCCTGCTCGTATCCGTATGAACTATCCGGTACTTCCATGTCATAGACATATGGGTAGTACAGTTGTCCATTCTCTATCATAGAGTTTTCATAATTAGGACATATTCCTTGGCTATGATTGTAAGATAAGTCATATGGTTCATTGCTAGCCAAAGGTGTGGCTGGGACTAAAGCTCTCTCTAGATTTTCTTCAGGTTGAGCAATCTTGACCGGGACAACGTTTTGAGGATGGGGCGGTTGTTGTCCTAGTACTGGTTGTGGTTGGGTGTGTCCTTGATATGCGTATGGTCGTGGGGCTGGGCCCTGCGGTTGATAAGAAGGATACCTAAAAGCTTCACCTCCCTGATGATTATGAGGGTATCCATATGGTCTCATGTATTGTTGTGCAGGTCTTGCTTGCCTATTGTAAGGGCAATTCTTTGTGCTATGGTTTGTATGCCTTTGCTCTATACTGCAATATTGTAGAGGTCTGGGAACAGAGGGTCTATGATGAGCATAGGCAGGTGGTGGGACTACTCCCCTAGTACACAAATGAGAAGGATGATCACCTCCGCACTGCATACATCTTCTAAGCATGGGCAGTCTCATAGGATTAGTGGGATAATTCCTCTGTCCTTGAACGTTCAGTTTTTTTGCTACTAAATCTGCTATTTCCTCCACATTGTTTTTAGGGTTTGATGTGCTACTGGCTGACTCTTCGCTTTTCAAACTACCTTGAGGTATTTTCAAGTCTTCTACTAGGTTGTCCTCTAGGTCTATACATTCCTTCATACACTCTTGCAAAGTTTGAACCCTCTTTACATACACTAATGACCTCAAAGTTTCGTTCAACAATCCTTCCAAAAATAATGACACCATTTTATTTTGGGTAGGCCTCTCCTCTACGGGGCATCTATCCACATACTGCTTGAATCTTCTTGTAGCCAATCTCACTGACTCGGTAGGGACTTGTTTGAAGCTGTGGATTAATGACGAAGAATTGTTTTTAATTCCTGATTTGGTAAATTCTTCAATCATTTCTTGATATACTTGCTCCATGTTCTGAAAGGCATTAGGGTCCAATGGCTGAAACCATGCTAGCGCAGTGTCTGTCAATGTGAGACCAAAGGACTCATATTGGATCAAGAAGTCTTCTACCTGTTCGGCTCTGATTACTTGTTTGAATACAGCTATGTGATTGTAGGGTTCACTAGAGCCGTCATAGTGATTTCTCATGCATTTAGCAACTTGAATTGGCCTTAATCTCCTTCCTGCTTCAGGTTGTCTAGGTATCACTGGAAAAATTGGTCTTCCTATTGGTATGCCTGGTCCTCTTACTACCGGTGGTCTGACAGGAGCATGAACTCCATGTCTTGGGTCCATAGCTGGTTGAGGTCGGTAGTTAGGGTTATTTGCAGGCATTGTGAGCTGTACATGTGGTCTGACTGGGATCTGGGTTTGTTGTGTTTGTTGTGTTTGTCCCGACTGTTGATATAAATCATTCTGGGATGTGCCAAGTGGGTTTCGTGAAGTAGTGGCTTGGTCCCTAGGCGAAAACACTGGGATATTTTGATATTTCAATTCTGCTCTTTCCGCTTCTGTTATGGGCCAATATCTTCTCTGATTTTTATCCATATAAGTGATGATGGTGGAAAAATCAGGATCTTGCAACTCGTAAATGGTGACAGGATTAGGAGCGGCTTCCCATATAGAGGAATGGGCTCTAAGCAGATGCTCCATCCCATTGATCAAATATACATCTATTAGAGTGTCATCCTGGGGAATCAGGTCTCCTCTCCAAATTTTAGTAATCGTAGATCTCCCTCTAGGAGTAGTTACTTGCTCTTCGTTTCCACCTCCATTTAAGCTTGAAGCATTATTTTCCTCACCATGCTCATTAATGTTTTCCGGGTGTTCTGTGACAACGTATTGAATATCTTGTTTGTCCATGTACAGTCCTCCTACGTACTTGACTGTTGGTCTAGGCACTATGTAAGCTTCTGATGCTTTCTGTAACCTGGCCACAGATCTGTTCAAGCCATCCAAATAAATGGGGATCTCGTAGTGGTTGGTGTTCACATACTCCAAGGAGGTTCTGTACTCTCCCTCAATGATTGACATCATGCCAATCATGGGTACTGTGTTTTGCATATCCTCTGAAGCCATGGGAATTTTTTCCTCTGACTCACTGGAGGTCTCGGAATAATGTGAACGGTTACTTGGCTCTGCTACACTACTTACAGAAGAAATTACACTTCTTCGGCTTCCTAGGGTTCTTCCGGATCTCAGGTTCATCAACTTCTCAACTCTAATCAGTCTTTGATACCCTTGGGCCTTTGGCACTCTTCTCTATAGGTCAAAAATGTCTAGAAGACTTGGGCTGGAAAGAAATGACTGAAGAAGAATTTTCTATAATCACGATAGTTGTTTCCAAAAATCCCCGATACCCGATCTCTGGGTTCAGACGATACACGATCTCTGACAAATATCGCGATACCTGCTAGACGATACCGATACTTGGAAGAAATGATACCGATACCTGAAGGCAAACGATACACGATATTTGGTCACAGGCGATACACGATACTTGGAATAAATGATACTCGATATGAGGGAAGTATCGCGATCTTTGATCTAAGCGATCTCTGGGCCAAACGATACTTGGCTGGAAACGATATACGATACTTGATATCCACGATACACGATCTCTGAACTGAAACGATCGACGATACACGATCTTTGGCAAGTATCGCGATCTCTGGAAAACGATACACGATACTTATCAGGTATCGCGATCTTTGACCAAACGATGCTTCTCAAGTATCGCGATCGGCACGAAACGATACACAATCCACGATACTCAATAGGCGATCGCTGGCAAACGATCTCTGACCAAGTATCGCGATCGGTATGAAACGATACACGATCGATGGGAAATATCGCGATACTCAACTACAGGAGGTCACGATACTTGTGAAGTATCGCGATACTCGACCGCGGGAGTAAAACGATACTTGACCCTTAGACAAGTTTTGAAAAATGTTTTTGAAATTTTGGTTTGATGCCCTTGACCTCCTAGCTCCTTTCTCCTCTCCTCACTCTCTGTATCAAACAAAACACACCTTTTTACCCCCTGTAGCTCTCAGACGATACCTGGCGCAGATCGTTTTACACTGATATGGAAATATTTGAGTGATCAAAAGGATTTAGCTACTGAGTGGCTCACCTTTGATGCTCTTTCTCACTCTTCTAACACCTTTTCTTGCTCAAAGACACTCCACAAGCTCAGAAACGATACTCTGCAGCTTCGCGATACTTGACAGCTCCTCCACGATACTTGCTCAAACAAGTGATTTTCAAAATGACTTTTTTGAGTTTTATACCTGGTTTTTTTCCTATCTACTGAAAATGACACAACAAGATAAAAGGTGAAAGCTCCTCTAATCTACTCCCTCACTCCTTCTACTCACTCCTACTACTCCTAAACCTAAAAATTATCACACACACCTCGGGGATGTGAAGTAACAAGTGCTGAAGTGACTAACTACTTGCCAAAGGACAATTTCACCTCTACAAGTACGATTCAATCACACTCGCTCTATAACTATCACGAAGGCACCTTGGTTGAGTGTTCCCCGGCAACGGCGCCAAAAACGTGTGTACTTGAGCCAAGAAGACTCAAGGACTTGTGTCAATGAGACTATACCTCAATTGCCACACAAGTGCATATAGTGGGATCTTTAACACACATTTAAATGTCAATCCTAAGGAACGGCTTACCAAGTGTATGAAGACTTGTGCACACGTGATAGATAATGAAGTGGTTTAGCTAGCATGCATGAGAAAAGACTACTACCTCTCACACTTACTGAAATACTGGAAGTGTTTGCCGCAAGCCTCTTTTCAGCAGTTTTAGTATTTTGAGGTTTTCTCCCAGCCCAGAACTCCGAATATAGGCAATAGGGTACTCGTTTCGAAGCTCTCGACGAGACGCATCCAACGGCGGTGGTTTCACTCAATTCTGACCACTCTGCTTCAAGTTATGGCAGAAACAGTGAATGACGGGAATCACAAATACACGCGCCACAGCTTCTCCTAGCTTACGCACGCACTACAGCAGCTCAAAACAAAGGGGAAGGGGTAGATAGCAGTCCTACACATGCATTTCAAGCACAACACACACATACAAGAGCAAAATGAAGATCAAAATCAGCAAGAAAGAGGCAAACTCGAAAATTCAGAAGAGCTCCTTGTTCACAATGGCAAGAGTTTTTTACAAAGAGTCACAAAGTGACTTATATACATGAGCCCTAAGTTTGGTCCTTTCACACAAGTGACCGGCACTTTATTCACTAAGAGACTAATTTCCTACTATTGTACATGGGTAATCTCTACTTTTTTGTGGGGATGCATCTAGAGGACTCCTCTAGTGCATTTACAAGGGAAAATATATTACAAGAATGACTATGATACAAAAATATGTATTCCAAATCAGAAAAATTTTGGGGCCCGTCTTTTTCTCTGCTTTGTGCGCTCTTTAGCTCTGCAACACCTTGCAGTCGCCAATGGTCAGACCATTCATTTCCTTCCTTTGGCTGCAAAAAAAATCCTTTGATGGTTCCTCATGAGTTCGAGAATTTTGGAGCTATGTCTGAGAGAATTTTTGTTCTTCCTTTGAAAGATCCCCGAGGGCCGAGTCCCTCCTGTATCGACTAAGATGAAACTTTACCCTTTGCACTTAGAGATTTCAATTCCTTTTCAAAAAATTGGCCTTATGTGTTGATGATCCGCTTGCCACTCATCAGCTTGCGTTTTCACGTTTTCAGCCAATCCACCATGTGAGCCCATTAGTTCTAGGTTGTTCCATCCATAGCACAAAGATCTTTGAAGTAGCATAGTTCTCACAAGAGTAGGGCAGATGCTTTTGGACTGTAGATTTACCCATCGTCGCTACAAAAATGGGCATGAACAGTAGGAGCAAGGTGATCAGTTTTGTGGTTGGAGTGGGTTTGCCTATGGATGCGGACATGAGGGAGATCCCATAGTAAGCCTGGACATATAGGACACAAATTGAACTTAGAATTAGACTTTTGCTTCTAACAGAATCTTCATCGCTACCTCCTGCAATGTCATCCCCATCACCACAGTCCTGATTTCTGCTATCTTGCCTACTCCATCTCTTTCTTTCATTCTCCACAGACTGTATGAGGTATGAGGGAGCAGAGGGAGAGAGATGTGCCAATCCATATGATGACTACCACTCTTCTCCCTCCTGATGATCTTCTTCTGTAGAAGTCTTGCCAACCATAGGTTTTTCACAATGTTCTCCTCATATTCCTAGCTCTCATTTCCTCTTATTCTGCTCCTAACAGTTCCGTCATTTTTCTGTCATTGCATATCTGCTCAGTTAATAGAGGCCAAAAACATTCTCGAACGACTCCTTGCTTCTCTGCATCCATCTCCCTTTCCTGAGCCTCCTTCCTTTGGTTATAATTTGATGACTCCTCATCGTACTTTTGCATTTTCATGAGCACATTCATGACATTGTTGTAGCAGGGCTGAAGGGGATTAATCCCACTCTTCTCTACCTCTAGAAGCACTTACTCGATTTCATTATAATGTTGTCCATCTGCTGCCACTCACCTTCTGGGTCATCTGTGCCAGACTATCGTTATCTCACCTTGCTGCCTTCTTCCTCTTTCTCCCAGATCCAAGGGAAGTAGCCATCACTCTTCATTTTCATCCTCAGAACTGATCATATCCTCCGCATGCTTCTCCTTGCCTATGTCCATAGCCTCCAGGCCCGACAAAATGCCCAAACTCTGTGATGAATAAAGAGTTGGGATTCCACTGTAAAGGATAGGGAATCCTCGGAGAAGGTATTGAATGGATCAATCCCAATTGGCCCGTACTGTGTCAAGGTAGGAGTATGATGATAAGCACCACCTACTGTTAGGAGAATGGCCGAAGCCCAAATGACAGACACTGCCAGCAGCACACAGTCGCGCTCCAATGGAGTTTGCGTTCTTTTTCTTCAAGTGCAGGGTAGTTAATGGTGTTGTAGATAGCGGCTTATACACCTTACCATGATGCCCCAAAGACCACTAAAGCCAATATTTATCAGCATAGTGGATGACTCCATCTATGCACTTTGAGTTGCACATATAGTGTGCAGAAAGCAAATGTGCTCATCATCGATGGCCTATAGCTTGTGAGGGTAAATAATAGAAAGGATAGGCACACGGAATGCATATAATCCTCCCACCATTTCTTGTTATTGCCGCCTCCCATCGCTGGAACACGAAGTCTGGGTATGAGAACCGACAACCCCACAACGGATTAACATTGAACTCTCAGGATGATAACTTGAGACCATGGCAGTGGGCATGCAATACAAAAGTCCACATCAGTTAGCTGATCACGTGGTTGTAAATCACTGTGATCGTCGAGCTTGTTACTATCTCTCTCGCAGGGAACTGACGGACAGAGTGAACCTTGAGCAAGAAAGCTTAATCTTCTCTTGACGCAGCTTATCTCCCCTTCATTGCCGTCTGACGAGTCCATTAACTCGGTGTTGCTCCTCCATGCAATTCATCCTCAGACTGACCATTGGGTACTTTCGACAACATAGATTCTGCCATGAACAGAGCAACGAACAGTAAACCCTACTCCATGCAAACTACCAAGGTATACGAAATCATGGATTCCTCCTCGGAGATCACCTCCCTCATCATCTGATTTCTCTAAACTTGTTGATGAAGATGAAGAACCATACCTTTTTTTGAAACTTGCAGAAGAACCCCAAAAAAGAAACTTATTCACACATGATTAGAGAAATCTCAACAAAGTTAAAAGAAAAAAATCAACATAATAACAAAAATATTTCTAAAAATTACTCCTATCCTACTTGTGACTTGAAGAATCACCACACATGATGGATTAATCACCCAAAAAGGGGATCCTCATCTCACCAAAAATGGCTCATCTCAACAAGTTATTATGAATCTTGCCAGCCACAAATGCTCACAAGAGCGTAAAAAAATGAAGAACTCAACAAATCGTCATGAAAAACTTGCATACACATCTCTTTCACACCAAAAACCATCACGTAAGTGACAAGAGAACGCTCCCCGGCAACGGCGCCAAAAAATTGTTGACGTTGTAGCATCACAATTCATACTTGTCAAACCAGGAAGAATCTCATGAGACCCAAATGTTTGCGTAGAAGCACTCAGCAGACGTAATGGTGCTTCGTCAACGTATGATTAACAACGTTATCAACAAGAAGATACAACATAAGCATCGCGAATGATGCACCTAATCGTAATCATAAGCATAATAACGACATAATCATACATCAACGTGTCACAAGCGTTAGACAAGAAGAGAACAGGCATGCATGCACATCATGACGAAGAGAGAGAGCAAGAATCTATCTACAAACTAGCATAATCTCATTACTTCTCAAAGAGCTCCTCCCCAAAAGAAGAGGTGGAGACCTCTTTATATACAAAATGGCAAAAAACCATGCTATGTGGGATTTCTCAACTGAAAGGAGAATGAATCCCACTTATTCTCTAGTGTGGCACTCACACACACCTATACAAGAGTGCTTTATTAACTGAATGAAAGGTAGAAAAAGGTACAAACGATGATGAAAAAGAAGTGGATCCCAGAAATACATGTTGTGCTTTTGGCTTCCAAACCCATATCCTGGGTGAGTGCCTACCTTTTTTTGTAGAAGGGTTGAGTTTAGCTTCTTTTGGTCTTTGTGCTCTGTTCTTACCCTTTGCTTTCCTTGGCTTCTTTGTTGAGGCCTTTCGCATGGTGGGGAGCATAGGTCTTTGTACGTGTAAGAGCTTCTTGGGTACCCACATCTGTAATCGCCCTTGTTGAGCTGTAGCTAATTTTTTAGGCACCCAAATTTGTACCTGATTGTGGTCGGCCTTCATTGATAGCTTCGGTACCCAAATTTGATGGATTCTTCGTGCTTGACCCTATCGTAGGTGCTTGGTCCTTCTGTAGTCATGGTCGATCTGGTTGGGTGGGAGTCCTTGAGGCAACATCGATGGTTGTACGCCTTTCTTTACCCAGATCTGTGTCATGCCCAACACTTCTTTCTTCTTGAGGGCTCTTTGTCTATTTGATAGATTGGCTGTCTTGCACTGTTTTGCTTGCTTCTGAGGTTGAGCTCTTGTGGATGCTTTGCTCTTTAAAAAACAAGAAGAAGGTTCATCTTGCCTTTGCGACTCTCCTTCCGTGATTGCGTCCGTCTGGATCATATAGCTTTTGACATCTACAACATCTTGTTCGAGAAGATTAGCCGTAGAGGAACAAAGAGAGTATGTGGTGTCAGTGTCAGTGGGCATGCGATTCTCCAATTCTACTGTAATGCATTGATTATATACCCAAACTTGAAGAAGTTGACTTCTTAGGTTCAAGTTGACAGCATGGTCGTAAATCCAATCTTGACCCAAGACAAGTGGCTCTGTGAGGTCCTCATCATGACACACTAGCATTTTGACTTTTATTGGAACATCTTGAAGGTAGATGGGAAGTTCCACCTCTCCCAAACAAGGGGTTTCCACGCCTCCTAAACCTATGAGATAGGCTTCTATGGGCTCGATGTTCAATTGCAGGTCTTGGCAGTATGAAAGTCTAACTGCACTAGTTGCTGCTCCTGAGTCAACCAATGCTCTCACAGTCCTTACACTCTTTCCTTGTCCTACCTCTATATTCACAAAGGGTCGGCGATCAATTATTTGAGAAGTATTTATGCCCGATTTTTGGCACATGTCCATGTGATATTTTGGAGCTTTTGTGTTGACATCTAGGCCTAGCCGCCGTAGCTTATTTCTTCTGATGCGCTCTCTCGCCTCTGCTTGTGCTTCTTCTCTAACCCTTAACTCCTCTTCTTTTCGCTTCTTAGCAGTGTTGAGTCTCATGAGCATTTCCTCTGTAAGAGGTTCTTGATATAACTTGACTCGGCATCCACTAATATAGTTTGGTAAGATCTCACCTTCTAAAGTGGCCAATTGAACTGCACCGCTAGTGGAGAGTCTATTAATGATCATGGGTCCATATCCTCGTTTCTCCAATTTGCAGGCATGTTGCTTTAGCGTATAAACCAGCACTAGATCTCCTTCCTTCAATCCTTTATCCTTTACATGTGCATCAAAGTATGCCTTTTGCCTTTTCTTTGCAGCATAAATGCCTGCTGCTGCCCGTAGCCTCGTCTCACCTAAGCGTTCTAGATCAAAGATCCTGGAAGACAACTCATGTCCATTCCACTCATGCTCTTGTGCTACTTTCAAGGTTGGGATTAGGAAGTCCAATGGTAGCACGACATTCTGTCCAAAGACCATCTGAAATGGGGTAGCATTGAGTACCGTTTTGTAGGCCACTCGGTATGCCCAAACAGCATGATGAAGTTGTTTGTCCCAATCAGAGTGTTTATTATTCACCAGTTTTGTTAATACGTTACATAGGATCTTATTCGTGCTCTCGGCCTGTCCGTTGGCTTGTGGGTGATAAGGGGCAGACTTCTTGTGTATCACCATGAATTCTTGAAGGAGATGTTCAATGACCTCATTCAAGAAGTGCGTACCTCTATCACTAACCAACTCTATTGGTAACCGATATCTAGTGAACACATTTTCGAATAAGAACTTAGCCATTGTTTGAGCATCATTCTTTGTCGTGGCTTTTACTTCCACCCACTTTGTAAGGTAATCTATGGCTACAATAATGTATTCTGCATGGGAGTTTCTAGCTGGGGGGTTGATGGGACCTACAAAGTCTATACCCCACTTTGAAAATGCACGTCCTCCCATCATTGGCCTTAAAGGCATTTCATCTTTTCTTATCGGATATTGGGCACGTTGGCATGTGTCACATTTCTTCACATAAGTATGTGCATCCATATGAAGAGTGGGCCACCAAAGTCCTGAGAATAGAATGGCCTTAATTACTCGGTCAGGCCCAAAATGTCCACCTGCAACACTACTATGTGCAGTTTCTAAGACTTTCAAATAGTCTGATTCATGAACGCACAGTCTTAGGTAACCATCCTTGCCTCTTCGATATAGGTTGTCTCCTATTAAGGCATAGTCTTGAGCCTCTTGCTCCATGCTTCTTCTTCTTGATAGACTAGCCTTGTTCGTTAGTGTTCCTGATCTCATAAATTCTACCAGTGGAGCGCTCCAATCTGGAGTTAATGACACGTGATAAAGAGTGGCATGCTCCACTGGGGGTCTCTTCTGGCACACTGGATAATTCTGGATCCACTCTTGTATTTCTTTGTCCATGCTAGGCCAATACACTCCTAAACGTTTTAGATTCTGCAATGTTCGTTGTTTAGAGTAGTGATTTCCCAGCAATCCCTCATGGGCTTGTTGCAACCAGCTAGTATGTTCATCATCCTCGACACAACAAGCTAATACGCCCTCGGTATCTTGCTTGTACATACTTCCGGCCAATATTTGATACTTTTGTGATTTTACAATTTCTTCTTTGCTTGTTTTCACATTCTTATTTGCAGGCCCGAAGGTTAGGACTGGTACCAACTTATTTGCCCATTTAGGAACAACTTCTAAATTGAACAGATAAGCATTGGGCAATTCATCAAACACTCCTTGCGGTGGCTCTCCTGAAGTGATGCGAGAAAGATGGTCTGCCCTAAGATGGGTTCTACCTTTCCTGACAACAACTTCAAAGTCGTATTCCATTAGTAAGAGGAACCATCTTACTAAGCGGCCTGTATTGCAAGGTTTATTGACCAAATATAGTAAAGCTTGATGATCAGTGAAAAACTTGAACTTATTGGCCAATAAATAGTGTCTAAACTTCTTCACAGCATATACCATACCTAAGCCTTCTCTCTCCGTTGTGGTATAATTTCGTTCAGCTGCATTTAATTGCCTACTAGCATATGCTATTGGCAAATCTAGGTTTCCTTCACCTGTGGGTTGTGCTAGCACACATCCTATTGCATGATTGGAGGCATCTACATGGACATGAAAGGGTTTGCTCCAATCCGGAGTAATCAATATTGGTGCGGTGCACAAACATCTTTTCAGCTCATTGAAGGAATTCTCGCATTCCTCGTTCCACTCAAAATTTGTTAACAACCCATAAAGAGGTTTAGCTATGATGGCATACATGTGGATAAACCTACGGTAATATCCACAATGGCCCATAAAGGCTTGTACCTCTTTAACATTCCTTGGCCTGGGCAGCTCTGCTATTGCTCTTACTTTGTCCTCATCTGTTGAAATTCCATTCTTAGAAACAATGTGACCTAAGATCTTACCTTGTCGTACCATGAACACACACTTTTCTGGGTTCAGACAAACTCGATAACCTCTACACTTGTTGAAGATCTGTCTGAGCTCAGGGATGTGGTAACTTCTCTGTTGGGAATGCGCACATAAATCATCCACATATACTTCTAAGCTCTTTCGTAAGAACTCTTTGAAGACATGACACATGAGCCTTTGGAATGTTGCAGGTGCATTGGTGAGCCCAAATGGCATCACACGAAATGCAAAGATTCCCCATTCTGTGGCAAAGGCCGTTTTGTGTTGATCTTTGGGGGCAATGGCTACTTGGTTGTAACCTGAAAATCCATCAAGGAAGCTATAAACTTCCTTGCCTGCAACACGCTCCAATAGATGTTCGGTGATTGGAAGTGGATAACTATCTCTGATCGTAGCGGCGTTAACTTTTTTAAGGTTAATGCACACTCGCAATTTCCCATTCTTCTTGGGCACCACTACAATAGGGGACACCCATTCAGTGTGCTCAATCTCATAAATGAATCCAGCTTCAATCAACCTGTCAATTTCCTCCTTTATTTTGGCTGCATAATTGTCATTATATGTGTAGGGCTTTTGTTTGGTGGGCTTGGCGTCAGCGGTCATCGGAATCGTATGAGAGAAAATCTTTGGATCTACTCCTTTCAAGTCTCTATAGTGCCATGCGAACACATCCCTATATTCCCTTAATAGAGCTACAAGCTCTGCTTCTTCTTTTGCACTTAGGTCGTCTCCTATGTACGTACATCGCTCTTCGTTCCCCTCAATGGTCACTACAATTTTCTTGGTCTTTTCTTTATTGTCATATGCTTCTCCTATAATGGCCTCTCTCTTAGGCATTCGTACCAAAATTTTTCGGTCTTCCACTTCATATTTCTTGAAATTTTCTGGTACTTCAAACAATGATTCTTCCTCTTCTTGTTTCACTGCTTTTCTTTTCTTTTTCTTTTGACCTCCCTCACTTCCTTCCTTTGAATTTATCGTTTTAATACTCGTGAGGGGTTCTTCTTCTTTTTGGGTTAACACTCCTATGTCTTCTAAATAGTGTTCCTCTGAGTCAAAGTAAGTATCCATCACAATGGATTCTAGATCAATGTCATTCTCTTCTTCTTCTATGAACTCATTAGGATCACACTCTTCCAACAGGGGCTGACACATGAACACTGAAATATCATAACCCTCCTCATCACAATGAGGTGTCCATTGTTCTTCATTGACTGCTATGTCCATGGTAGCTAAGATTTCTGCCCAACCATGAGGCTCAAATTCCTCATCTGGAAATATCATCGGTGTATAGGCTGGGTCTTTTATTGGTCTATCTCCTGGGGGAGTTCCTGCTTCTCTCGCTTTTAGGCGCTTTTCCTCTTCCTCTGTGACCTTGCACATCCACAAAGTGAGTATCTTCATGCAGCCATGATGGATCAGGTGAACTTCCAGAATGCATGGAGATAGAATCTTCTTTCACTTTGTGGATAGGATTCCACTGTAGGGGTGGTACATCTCTGAAGGTGTAATCCTTCAGATTGACCTTGGTGGTGACCCATAAGTGCTGTAAGTACAAGGAGTTGGTTCCCCAATCCTGTGCTATTTGCAATTGTCGTAGGAAGGGTCTTCCTAGGATCATCTCGTAGACATTATTTTTCTCAAAATCACATATAGCAAATGTATGTTCAAACTCTACACCACAAGTGGTTAGAGTTATCCCCTCAAGCAATCCTAGAGGTCTTTCAAAATGACCATCTGCCATTTGAAGCTTCATTCTAGTTGGTCTTAATGTGGGTTTGCCCCATCGCTTCCACAAGGAGGTGGTCGCAATAGCAACACCAGCACCTGAATCTACGATTGCTTTGGTTGTGTAACCTTGATAGGTGATTGGAAGATAAGTATTACCTTCTTCACCTTCGCTCATGTCTCCTATCTTGTCGAGAGGTATCTCTGGAACTTTTTGCTTAGAGCCTACTTTTGGCATATTGGATTCAAGTTCTGGAACTTGATCCTTCACATGATTCCAGAGCTCAGGTTTTGCTTTGAGCAGCTCTTCCACAGTGAGATGACATTGAACCTTAGTGTTCTTCACAACATCAGTGTTTCTTGGAATCACTGAGTCTTCATTTCTTACCAATATTGTGGGAGCTCTGATCTGAATAGATTCAGATTCCCATGGGCCTATGAAATGAGGCAACTCTTGTAAAGAATTAGATTCAAAATCTAATCTTTCATCTTCTTGTTGCTCTGCTTGGTCTCCATAGATAGACGGAATGTCTTGGGGAAATTGATCATGAAGATCATCAATCTCAGGAATAGGAGGGGAATTACCCTTCTCCTTGGCCCATTTCTCTTCCTGTATTTCCCGCAAGAACTCTTGAGAGTACTGTTGAATTGAAGGAGGCATTCCAGCATCCGTGGAATTAGGAACATAAGCTCCCATTGGTGGTGAGCTTCCTCTTTCAATAACTGGTTGAGCCTGTGGAGGTAAAGAAATTTGTGGTTTATTTACCAACTGCTCTAATCTTTCTAATAAACCTTGGAAATGCAAATCTGGCTTGACAGAGTTTGTCTGATTGAACTTTTGACTAGTCTCAAGTATGGCTTGAGCTTGTTCTACCATTTTCATGCACATTTTCATCCGTTCAATCTCTAAATCTGCTCTAGGGTAACTCTTGTCTAGGTTTGCAGCTGTTGGCCCTTCTTGAAGACGAGCCTGGTAGGCCTTGAACATCATGTCCAAGCCTTCTGGGGTTGGATCTGCAAGAACAGACCCTGGTTGTGGATTATTTACAATGGGTGGTGGGGTGGAATGAGGTGGAGTGGATGGAGCTTCGGTATGTGAGGGGCTTTGAGATGCAATGTCTTCTATTTTTGTTTTGGTATCCCTTAGGCTTTCTTCTAGCTCGGATAACTTTTTGTTCCACTTGCGATTATCCTTCTCTCTGGTATCCTTCCATGTTCTTGGTTTCCTCTTACTAGGCTCTCTTGACTCACTTGACTCCGATTGCTCGGATGGTTTTGCTTGTTGTGCAGCTTGTGCCCTAGTAACTGCCTGTACAAGAGCCACATTACTACTACTTGAACTTGAATCTGCCACTAAGCCAACCACATTGATGGGTGTAACCTTGGGTGCACTAGAGGGGTTTCTCGGACACTCTCTAGGAAGATGTTCCTGGCCACACTCAGGACAAAAGCCTTGTATTGTAATGTTTTGCCCTTGTCCCAGAGCTGGTTGGTGGGGGCATTCACGAATGAAATGGTTGCCCTGACATCTAAAGCATGGTCCTCTAGGGGCTTGTGGTCTTACTTGTCTCAATTGGGGCCTAGGATTTGGATTCGTATACATGACATTGGAGTATTCTGGCTCCCAATTTTGTTCCATAGGTGGTGCCTCATATTGACACTGAGAAGTCTCACTTTGCTCAGGTGACTCTATAAAATAAGCATGTGGACTATCTTCATGGAAGTAGTTTGAACCATGAGTGTGAGAATCATTTTCTGAGACCAATGGGGTTAGTGGCACCAATGCTCTATTAGGGTTCTCCTCTGCCATCGTATATTTAACTGGGATCACATTGGCAGGAGTTGGCGGTTGGTTTCCTAGGATTGGTTGTGGCCTATATGGTGCCTGATATTGCTGCTGGTATTGAGGTTGATATTGTTGTGGCCTATAATATGGTTGTTGGTACTGATTCTGATACCTACCCTGCTAGTAAGGTTGCTGATAATTTTGTATAACATCCTGCCTGTTATAGGGACAATCTTGGGTCGTATGATTTGTATATTTCCTCTCAATGGTGCAATATAGAGCATTAGGGTTTCCTTGGGGTTGAGTCGTCAACGGACAAACATTAGCCATGTGATCTCCTCCACATGTATAACATCGCTTCACTGAGGTGACCCTTGGCATTTGTCTATTTTGGACTCCTAGCTTTTTGGCCACTTGCTCAGCTATCTCATCTATCTCAGTGGAGGCTCTAGAGGTATGACTTGTAGAACTATCAGAATCCTTATAGAGTTTGGATAGTCCTAATTCCTCACCCAAGTTGTCTTCTATGTCAATGCACATCCGTATACACTCTTCTATGGATCTAGGCTCTTTCAAGTATACATATGACCTTAATTTTGTGCTCAATAGGCCATCTAAAAATAGTGCCACCTGTTTGGCTGGTGTGGGTAATTCTGGTACAGGGCATCTTTCCAAGTACTGTCTAAACCTTCTTCCTGCAAGTCGCACTGTTTCTTAGGGTGTCTGTTTGAAGCTGTGGATCAAGGATGATGTGTTATGCCTGATACCGCTTTTGGAAAATTCCACAATGAATTCTTCTAGCAGCTGACCTATCTCTCTATAGTTGCGACTGTTTAGAGGTTGAAACCAAGCTAAGGCAGTACCCTTAAGAGTCAACCCAAATGCCTCGAATTGGGTGAATAAGTCTTCAACCTGTTCAGCTCTTAGCACTTGTTTGAACTCCGCCACATGATCATAAGGATCTCCAAATCCATCAAAGTAGTTCTTCATTGTCTTAACCACTTGAGAGGGTCTAAGGGTTCTTGAGTGCTCTCGTGGTCTAGGCAATGGGAAATCATGATCATCTCTTTGATGCCTATGAACTCTATGTCTCTCCCTTTAAAGTCTTTCCGTTCCATATCCTGATCTGTCTCTGCCTATAGTGTCTGCAAAGCTTACCTCCGGTCTCTCTCTAGTTCTTTCTCTCTGGGTTTCATGAGCCTTGGATGATCCGGCTCCTTGGAGGCCCTGGGAAACATTAGATCTTGGTGGAGGGAAAATTGATTCGCCTTGCCAAGTGTAAGCATGTCTGTCATGATCTGATACCAAGAATAATTTCTGAGATGTGTGATCTAGGTAGACAGCTTTCCCTGGTGTCTCTGGGTCCTTGAATTCGTAGATGGTGACTACTGGGCTGGGTTGATCTGGCCTAAATCTCCAAAAGGCTTCCTCCGTTTCTCTATTCATGAATAGTTCTATGCTTTTATTATCTTGAGGAATCCATTCTGGAGTGAGCACTCTGGTTAAGACTGACTTACCTCTAGGGGTCTTGGGTTCTCCTCCTAGGTCTCCTTGCTCTAGGTCTCCTATCTCATTCTCAGGAATGATATTTCCAAACTCATCTGTCCTATCTGGTAAGTTGGTAACCACATACATGGTTCCTTCCTTATCAATGTAAGCACCCTCTTCAAACTTGACTACTGGGTGTTCAAGTCCAAAGGGTTGGTCAGGATTTTTGAGTTGAACCACTGATCGCCTTAGACCATCCTCATAGATGCGAGCACCTAATTGGTTGGTCCTGATATACTCCAATTGGGTCTTATAGGGACCTTCTGGTGTCTGTAAATAGGCAGTGCCGGAGCTACGTGTGGGTCTTTCCATGCTAAAAGACATTTCCCAGTCACTGGTTTCTGAACTTCGTGTGTAAGGATAACCACTAAGCTGTTGAGCCCAAGACTTGGATGTATGGTTGACACTAGCCTCAGATGACCTAATGCTTTGTCTATCCTTGCCTAAGTGTCTGCCAGATCTCAGGTTCATAAGCCTTGGCTTCTAGTCCCAAAGTTCTCTTATATTGCTCAAAATCCTTTGGAACTCCTTGGTTTTCTAGTTTCCCTGAGGGTCAACTTCAAAATACCCTATCTAATAATCCTGGTATTAATTTAACCATAACCAGTCGATGTTTTGGTTGTACTCCCCACGAGCTTTCCAACAAAACCAAAATCACAGCAAACGGATTCCGTATGAGAAAGTTATGCCAGTTCAAGGTTTTGGGGGTTAAAACAGGGAAACAGGGTCTCTCAGAAAATGCTTCAAATCAAGCGATACATGACATTTGTAGGACACGATACTTGATACTTGAGGAACTCGATACACGATACTTGGTATGTATCGCGATACTTGAAGTAGGCGATACACGATCTTCAACAAGTATCGTGAGCAAACTCCACGATACACGATCTTTGATAGGTATCGCGATCGCTGTATGACGATACACGATACTTACCTTGTCACGATACACGATAGTTGGGAAATATCGCGATACTTGATGTCCATGATACTCGGGCAAAACGATACTTAGCTCAAGACGATACTCGATATTTGGAAGGAAACGATACACGATCTCTGACTTAGGCGATACACGATCTCTGATAAATATCACAATCTCTGATAAACGATACCGATCGCCGACCGAAACGATACCGATCTCTCATGCAAACGATACACGACCTATGAATGAAACGATACACGACCTATGAATGAAACGATACACGATTGCTGGTGAATATCGCGATCTTTGATTGAAACGATCTTTGGCACCAACGATATTCGATACTTGGCTCAAAACGATCGACGATACCTGAATCAAAACGATACGCGATCTTTGGTAAGTATCGTGATCTCTGAGAAGCGATACACGATACTTAAGCAAAACGATACACGATCTTTGATCCAGATGATACACGATCGCTAGTGAGTATCGCGATCTCTGATCAAAATGATCTCTGGACCAAACGATACCGAAAGGAGGGAAATATCGCGATACTCGACCACAGGAGTAAAACGATACTTGCTAAGTATCGCGATACTCAACCGCGGGAGCAAAACGATACTTGACCCTTAGACAAGTTTTGGGAAGGATTTTTTTCTAAGTTTTGGTTGTACACATGCTCAACTCTTTCCTCTCTCCTCTCCTCAATCTCTGTATCACCCCAAATCACTCCTTTTCACCTCTGTCAGTACCAAACGATACCTGACGCAGATCGTTTCCCTTTCCAAACTTAGTTTACTGAGAAATTATAGATTAAATGGGTGTTTTCTCACCTTGAGAGCCTCTCTAACTTCTTAGTCACTTCCCCTTGCTCTGTGTAACCCCAGTTTGCCCGATTTCTCACTCACGATCTCTGGCGCAGCTTCCACGATACTTGGTGCAGGTTCGTCTTGTCCGGGGCTATTCACTCAGATTTTTAGTTATTTTTGGTGCTACTTCTTCAGCGCCTCTGTTCTGCACCCACTCTAAGCTTCTTGCTCACAACCACAAGTAAAAACAAGGTGAATGTACTCTAAAAAATGGAAAAAAACTGAGAAGATGAAGGCGGGTGGAGATGGTGATGATGATGAAGATGAAGAAGAAGGAAAATTCAGAAACTGAACTGAAAATGATGATTTTTTTACCTTCCAACGTCGCTACTCTACGTCTTACTGTCACACGCTCGTCTTCCAAGCTCTCTCCCCGGCAACGGCGCCAAATTTGGTGTCACTCTAGCACAATGGTGAGTACCAACGTGAGGAGATACACCTCATAAATGTCAATCCGTGGAGACGTGAGGACCGGTATGAAGACCGCGAGCAAGTGATGGCACAAGTGCGTGAGTGAAAGCACACAAGCATGCACACGCATACACACACACGCGCACAAGGTAAGAGCAAGGAGTGGAACAATGGAAAGCTTCGATTGCCAAAAGAGCTCTCTTACAAAACTAAAATCTACAACAAGCTAGCCTCAAAAATGAGCTCTCCAGCCCTTTTTATAGTTTTTGAGTGGTTTTGGCCCTGTCCAGACCTAGTGTTCGGCCTAGTTAAAAAATAGGTTCCAGGGCTTATTTGGGGGCTCAAACGGAGTCTAAAAATCATGAAAATTGGTAGGATGGTAGTTCTAATACTCCTCAAGCTCGAGGACTCCTCGGCTTGAACAAAATGGAGTTACAAAAATGGAAAATGGTATTTACAATGGTTTTTAGTGATAAAAATCACTATTTTTGTAGGAATTTCTTCTGAAAATTTGACAGGTGCTTCTTGGAGCTCCCTACTTGCTCCTTCTTCTTGTGTGTCCACTTCCTTGATGCACTTCCATTCTTTGTCCTTGATCTTGAGCTTCAACAGCATGTAAGCATGTATCTATGCATATGCATGCACATTATGTATGCATATGTATGCATGTGTGTGTATGCATGTGTATGTGTGTGTATGTGTGTGTATGCATGTAAGTATGTATGTATGCATATGCATATGCTTATGTATGCATATGTATGCATGTATGTATATGTGTGTATATGTTTCTTTACATGTGTGTGTGAGTGCATATATATGTGTGTATGTGTGTGTGTCTCTCTACATGTGTGTGTGTGTCTATGTATGTGTGTGTATGTTGGTGTATGCATGTAAGCATGTATGTATGCACATGCATGTGCATTATGTATGTGTATGTATGCATGTGTGTGTAGGTGTGTGTGTATGTCTCTCTATGTGTGTATGCATATGTATGCATGTATGTGTATGTGTGTGTATGTCTCTCTACGTGTGTGTGTGTGTATGCATATATATGTGTGTGTATGTGTGTATGTGTCTATGTGTGTGTGTATGTGTTTGTGTCTATGTGTGTATGTGCATGTGTGTCTATGTGTGTATGTGTGTGTCTATGTGTGTATATACGTGTGTATGTATATATATGTGTATGTATGCATGTGTATATGTGTGTGTAATTAATGTGGCTGGATGTGTGTGTGTGTAAGTGTGTATGTGTCTATGAGTATGTATGTGTTTATGTGTGTGTATGTGTCTATGTGTGTGTGTGTGTATGTGTGTATGTGTATGCATCTATGAATGCATATGCATGTGCATTTTGAATGCATATGTGTGTGTATGCATGTAAGTATGTATGTACACATATGCATATGCATTATGTTTCTATGTGTCTGTGTGTGTGTTTATGTGTGTGTGTCTCTATGTGTGTATGTGTGTGTAAATCTCTGTGTGTATGTGTGTGTATGTATGTGTCTATGTGTGTGTATGTGTATGCATATGCATGTGCATTATGTATGCATATGTATGCTTATGTGTGTATGTGTGTGTATGTGTGTGCATGTGTGTGTATGTCTCTCTATGTGTGTGTATGTGTGTGCATGTGTGTGTATGTCTCTCTATGTGTGTGTATGTATGTGCATATCTGTGTGCCTATGTGTGTATGTGTATGCGTGTATGCGTGCATGTGTGTGTGTGCGGATGTAAGCATGTATGTATGCATATTCATGTGCATTATGTATGCATGTGTGTGTATGTGTGTGTATGCATGTAAGTATGTATGTATGCATATGCATATGCATTAGGTATGCATATGTATATCCATGTGTGTATATGTGTGTGTATGCATGTAAGTATGTATGTATGCATATGCATATGCATTATGTATGCATATGTATGTGTATGTGTGCGTGTATATCTCTTTAAGTGTGTGTGTGTTTATGCATATATATACATGTGTATGTGTATGTGTGTATGCATGTGTATGTGTGTGTATATTGCATGTAAGCATGTATGTATGCATATGCATGTGCATTATGTATGCATATGTATGCATGTGTGTGTATGTGTGTGTATGCATGTAAGTATGTATGTATGCATATGTATATGCATTATGTATGCATGTATGTGTATGTGTGTGTATGTCTCTTACGTGTGTGTGTGCATATATATGTGTATATGTGTATGTGTATGTGTGTATGCATGTGTATGTGTTTGTATGGATTTAAGCATGTATGTATGCATATGCATGTGCATTATGTATGCATATGCATGTGCATTATGTATTCATATGTATGCATGTGTGTGTATGTGTGTGTACGCATGTAAGTATGTATGTATGCATATGCATATGCATATGCATTATGTATGCATACATATGCATGTATGTGTATGTGTGTGTGTCTCTCTACTTGTGTGTGTATGTGTATGCATATATGTGTGTGTATGTGTGTGTGTGTCTCTCTACTTGTGTGTGTGTGTATGCATATATGTGTGTGTATGTGTGTGTGTGTCTATGTGTGTATGTGTGTGTGTGTCTATGTGTGTATGTGTGTGTCTATGTGTGTATATATGTGTGTATCTATATATATGTGTTTGTATGCATGTGTATGTGTCTGTGTAAATGTGTGTGGATGTGTATGTGTGTGTGTAGGTGTGTATGTGTGTTTGTGTATATGTGTGTGTGTATGTGTATGTGTGTGTGTGTCTATGTGTGTATGTGTGTGTGTGCCTATGTGTGTATGCATCTGTCTATGTGTGTATATATGTGTGTGTGTATGCATGTGTATGTGTGTAAGTAAATTAGTGTGTATATGTGTGTGTGTAAATCTGTGTGATGTGTCTATGCATGTATGTGTGTCTATCTATGCGTGTATGTGTGTCTATGTTCATATACATGTGTACATGTATATATATATGTGTGTATGCATGTGCATGTGTGTGTGGAAATGTGTGTGGATGTGTGTTTGTGTGTGTGTGTGTAAGTGTGTATGTGTCTAATATGTATGTGTGTGTGTATATGTTTGTGTCTATGTGTGTATGTGTGTGTGTATATGTGTGTGTGTCTATGTGTATGTGTGTGTGTCTATGTATGTATACGTTTGTGTATGCATATTTATGTGTGTGTGTGTGTATGTGTGTGTGCGTGTGTAAATCTGTGTGTGTGTGTGTGTGTGTGTAAATCTGTGTGTGTATGTGTGTGTGTGTGTACCTTGCTTCACGGGATGTGTGTGTGCTAGTAGTGTGTCGATCTCTCTCTCTCTCTCTCTCTCTCTCGTCCTAATCCGAACACAAATGTGTCGGGAGAAATCAATTTTTTTTTTTTAACATTCCACAACGTCGCTTATGTGACACTTTGGAAGACTAGGACGTCGTGTATGTGATGGTCGAGCGTTGCAGGTAGTTTGCCAATGTCATTATAAGCATCGCTGAGTAGTGAGGCTCTTTGCAACACATACTTTTAGCGTCACATAAGCAATGCTGGCACTGCTTATGCGAGGACACGTCCTTTTTAAAAAAATAAAAAACAGGCTCGTCGCATACGCGATGAGACCCGCTTTTTCTTCAATTCAGGGGCATCGCTATGCCCCCCTATTTCTAGTAGTGTGAAATTTTGTTGGCAATGACTTTCGCAAGGATCTTGTATACTGTTCGACGCATTGTGATTAGGCACCATTTTTCAATCCTATTCTTGTTAACTTTTTTATGGATAAGCTTGATGACACCATTGTTGAGGCATTCGGGGAGAGCACCAAAAGCCAAAGCCTCTTGCCAAACCAAGCTCAGTGAGGTGGCCATCACCTGCATGAAAGGCTTGAAAAATTCATTTATGAGGCCGTCAGCACCCGGGCTTTTCCCATTGGGGAGCATATCGATAACTTCAAGAATCTCATTATCTGAGATCAGTGCCTCAAGAAGAGACTTCATGCTATGCGCTATTCTTGAGGGAGAGAATCTCGAGATGATCGCCATGCAATCCCTCCTATGGGGACAGAGAGGCATCGAAACGCTCATGAGCTGAGTAAAATGGTTGACAATAATAGTACTGTTTTCTTCTTTCATTTTGCATTCAACCCCATCGTGACCAATCAAGAAGGGAATCGAGTCTCTAGATTGTTTCCTCTTGAGGATGCCACACATCTCTTTTCTTGGTTTGTCGGCCTTGCCCGCCCACCAATCTTTAAAGTATACTTTCAAGTTTTTCCTTTGAATTTCTTCCTTGTATCTTAACATGCCTCTAGTTTTCCTTAGTCCTGTCTGGTATTGGTAGTTCCCTTTGTTCACTTCCTCCTCAAGGTGCCAGAGCCTCCGATCGAGTTTCTCTCTCCATCTTCTTTGAACATTCTCCAACATTTGGCCAGTGAGGCGCCATTGCCGAAAGCCTGAGAAGCATGAAACCAAGGCGCTTTTTGATTTTGGCAATCGGCTTAAAAGGGAGAGTAATAGTGTAGTGATCCGATGTGGTGAGGTCAATGTGGGAGATGTCCGACTGACCCCACTAACTGATAATGTTTTGTGCAATATAGCTTCTATCGAGTCTTGCTTTCCTCAGGTCATCCCCAGATTGGAAGTTCAACCAAGAGAAACCATTCGTATCTTTAACTTCCATTAGGTCCAGGTGTAGCTTGATTTTATCCCACATGTCTTTCTCTTAACCGTCAATGGTATGCCCCCTATTATCCCACCGATCCAAAGGGTCTTCCACCATTTTTAAGTCCCCACAAAGCACGTTGAGGGAAAGCGAGTCCAAAGAGGCCCAAGTGTCGATCCACTCCATCGCCCTATTTGGGGCATAGATGGAGACCACAGTGAACTGAAAGGGGTCTTCGAAGGAGGCAGCAATCCAATGATGCTTCTTATCCTCGCAGGAGTTGACAAGTCTACTAGACCAAAAGTTACTTATTCCAATAGTTGTGCCACTGGTCCCCCTGGGGTGAGAAATGGTAACCCAAACATGGGTTGAAGAGATGCATCTCAGTCGTTTCTGAAGGTCCACTCCATCGATTTTAATCTCTTGAATACGTATGAAACTGTTGGAGACCTCTTAATCTCCAAAGGTTTGATCTATACTGACTTAAGAACACTTCTATGTCAGTTATAAACCAAACTTTACACAAATATTGTTCTTCTTTACCAAAACTTTCATCAACACTTCTCTGAGTAAGGAAGTGTCTACTTCAGAAATCAACTTCATTACCTGCACAAAACTTCAAATTTCTTCAGGCAAATGATGCACAAGTATTCGCAATACCTTTGCGCAATCATACTAATCATTAGTTCTCAAAACTAATCATCAGAAGTTTAATTTGATCCTTAAGATCATAGATATGTCATAACTGTCTTCCAGAGATAGCGCCTTCGACATAGTCAACTTCTTAAGTTGATTTCTCTCAATACAAAACCTGTTTTGCTAAATGCTTTTAGCCATAGCTTCCTTATCTCCTAACTTAGATTTTAAGTGCTCACTGATCAAAAAATTTACAGTATACACTGAGATCTAAGCAAAACACTGAGACGGAAAAGTGCACTACTCTCAGACTTCAGTTTTCACATTCTACATACAAATGTTCCTATTGATCATTCTCACAGCAGAGGAGGAATTAGATCATGAAACTCTAGACATAGCTTCATTAGCTTCTCAATTAGATGTGTACAAAAGGAATCTTGATCCACATGATCAGACAGAGAGCACTCAGAGAAAAACCCGTCGCTATTTTCTGGGAAAAAACTCTCTACACATCTCTAAGACATTTGTCATCTACAAAATGACTCTCTCACACATTTCTTATCATCATTAACTTATATATACATGATTTTTGACTCATCCCGCGTTTATGACATTACTCCTTATCATCCTAAGGATTTAGCTCTACTCAATTTATAATCACTAATTTGTGATTGGCTTGTTCCAACAAAAACCACGATTTAGGCTATTATCGCGAAACCACTGTCCAATCATAACTGCTCTTTTTCCTATGCGACTTCCTTTTTTCCTGTACGATTTCCTCTGGGATATTGTCACGCCAATTGGGTTATCGCTGGCCTCGAGGGAGGACGTGGGGGGTCTTATCTTTGAGAATCATAATTTTCCTAACGCCTACTTTCATTGTGGCCTTCAAGGTCACAGGATTAAAGAGTGTCCTCTGAAACTCAACACCACCAAAAGTAAGCAGAACCAACAAGCTGCCAATGTGGATCAGATAAGCACTAGGGCATAGGCTAGTTTACCTATTGCTGAGGAAGAGAAAAATACTAGGGGCTCAGAAACTGACTCAAAAGGATTCACGGAAGTTAGGCATAGAAGGAAAAGGAGCCCTCGGGCTATATACGATGTGAAAACCATAGAGTGTACCTCCTACGAAAAAGTTAAACAAGAGGAAAACCAAGAAATTTATACCACTAGCAAAAAGGAGGGTTTCACTACAAGCAACAACGAAGACACATCTCTGAGTTGATGGTGGGGTCTTCTTACATTCTTGGAGACTTTGTTGATAAGCCTCCAAAATCTTACGGCATTGATAGAACTGAAGAAAATTATGGGGCAACACTAAGTCCTCCATACTGTCGAAAAAAGACACAGCCCATTGTTTAATTTAATACTTTGCTCTTAGCTCCAGCCTCCAGTCCATAGCTCATTGTAGACTCTAGAATCTACTTTTTCCGGATCCCGATTCCCAAGTCCCAAGTGGAATATGAAGATTTTCTGTTCTTGTTGAACTTCCAATGTCCGATTGTGTGAGGTCAGCTTGAATGTATTAACTCTTCGACAACGAGTCAGAATCTGTAGGCTTTAAAAGTTCTAGCTATTTTGTTGGGATTCGGAAGTCTCTACTGCAGGCTACAGCCTACAGGCTGGCAGCTACTAGCTGAGCATCAGAACCTCGCAAAGGCTTCGCTCTCTCTATATTTCCGCGATTACTTGAATTTCCAACACAACTTCTACACATCAAAATTTCGCAGTCTTTTTTTTTTTTTTAAATGGAGGTTCGGCCGAGGCCTACTCCCCCGGACTTTAACTTTGAAATTGCAACTGTACAAGGAAGGGCATAGTACCCATGGGATCTCCCTTATCCCACAAGAACAGGGGTTTACAATACTGGGTTAAACGGTGGTCAACACTACCGCAGGGATAGACAAACGGTGGCACTCAGCCACATTGCAACATCTTTCCAGATTATATGTCTCTTACATGTTATTGCCAGGGATTGAACCCTCGTCCCCGCCTCAAGAAGTGAGAGGCCCAACCACTAAACCAGCGAACCGGGTGACATATGAGGTAATTTAATTATTAGAACCGGGTGACATATGAGGTAATTTAATTATTAGATGTCTGAATCTATGGGCTATCTACCTATTCTGAGTCACGACTCACGACTCTCGAAGCGTAATTCGGTTTCTTTACCTGATTTCTGCAAGCTATCATCTTGTGCTCGTTTCTGCTTTTAATTGGAAATGTCTAGCACAGGAGTAGCTGCGCATCAGAAGTTCAGAACGCAAGAGTCTTCGCGAATCGCTTCCTGAATACTTTTACCATTGCTTGAATTTTTGCACTACAAGCTTTAACTGCGGATCAGAACTTATCACAGTCTGCACTCGCTGGGTATGAAGTAATTTCAATCTCAGGCTCAATTCACATTGAGCGGCCCTCCCTCCGCCCCAACAGTTTTTTGTTTGCCACGTCAGATTTGCAGAACATTATTCGAACAATCTTCCGCCGCTCTGTGTGAAAAATGAACCGGAACACATATTAGAAGCACTATCGTTCCACCTGGAACAACTCCCATTCAATCCCTCGTTCCAGCGCCCCAGTCTGAAGCGAGCCTCAGATCTCTGCAACTGACGGAAGCAAAAATAAAATATTCCTCTGTCGTCCGGCATGTAACAGAGGTACTACCTACAAGGTAATTGATCTATATAATACGGAGGTAATATGTTTTGGGTCTCTGATGTGTTTATTTATTTAGGTGTATATTCGTTATTCATAACAAGCGTTGTGCGTCTGAATGGATAGAAATGATCAAGCCACACAGTAAATCCCAGATTGCAAAGCCTGTAGTTCCTTGTTTCTGTTGACAGCAGCGGAAAATTTGAAATCAATGAAAGGAAAAAAACCGTATGGATTCATAGGGCGGGTGAGGGGTACCCAATGAAAGTTTTTAGCTTTGGTGGTCTATTCTCAATCACATTGAAGATCAACTTCACGGAAGTTTTCACGTGTATTTACTATCTGATAGACAGTGCTTACAGTTTGTATGCTCTATCCCCAATCAATTCAAGCTTTCTTTACTTTCTGATCTGTGTATAGTATCTGTTGCGATTCTGGCTATGGGGAAATTTAGTGTTGACTTCAACACACTGCAAAAAGTTAAGTAAGAGCTTGAAACTGAAGCTAACAAATATATGGGTCTTCGTCACGGTGATGTATCTTTCCTAACCTCAGATTACGGAATCGTTCTTCGAAATAGGAAGTCCATCTGTTTCCCGGGTAGTTGACCATTCCATGCACGACCTTCTGTTTCGACTTTTGATCAAACCCCCAATGGAAATGAAGATAGTAAATCAGCCAGGAGCTCCAATCAGAGAGAACTGTTAACCCTCCTCAAAAGCTTCTGAAAGATCTCTAAGCCTAAGATTTGGCATAAAGACATGATCATCATCTTTGTGAGGATTCAAGGACGAATGTCCAATGAGAAATCAAAGTTTAAGATTTGGCATTGACTAATCTACGTGAAAAAGACGCGATTACCGTGTTTGTGAGGATCCAAAGACGAAGGTCAAATGAGAAATTTAGAGGCTCAAGAAAAAATATTGATCTCAAATCTCTGCCATTCACGGAAACCAAGAAAAGATCTATATGTCAGCTATCATGTACAGAGGGATTACGATCAAGATGATTGATGTGTGTATTACAGAGGTAACACGTATTTCGAGATTGATGTCATCATTTATTACAGCTGTAGTCTTATTCGCAGTAGTTGTTTTTATTCTGATAAAATTTGACACAATTAAGCAGGACGATAGGCCCAGCACTGCAAAGCTTAGAGTTTTCATAATTTCTTGCCAATCAAACTGATTTTCAATTTCAGTAAAATTCTGTAGCTCTACAATATCTAATGGGAAAGCATGATCCTTTCTCCATTATTCTCTTGTTTCAGTTTGACGCGTCTACAGTATCTTTTCAGACTCTGATTTTGTGGAAATTCAGTGTTGATATCAGGTATTACGGTGATCTTTTATATAAGGCAGTCAGATTATATATCTGTAACACATTCTGAAGAGGTGAAATAAAAGCTTGAAACTGAAGCTCACAAATGTCTCTATCCTATAGTAGTCTCAATTATGCTGACGTATCTCCTAACAGCAGGGTAATAGATCGCTCTTCTGAACAGGAAGCTTATCACATTGCCGGGTAGCTAGCCATATACGATCACCGCTCTGACTTTTGATGCGAAAGGACCCGAAGAGAAGAAAGAAAGCAGTAACTTCAGCTTCGCAGAATTTCTTGAGCGTCACGTACAGTCTACAGATGCTTCTCGCAAAAAGCCTCTAAAAGAGCTCGAAAGCCAAGATTTCGCAGTGAGTATTCTGCGCGACCAACGCGGAAGTCATCGGGCTTTATACGAATTCGAAGAAGAAGGCTAGGCAGAAGTTAAGAATTTCGAGGAAGAATACCATGATGACTCACAAATACGATGTGTTCATCTGCCATAGGGGCGAAACAAAGCATAACTTTGTGAGTGTTTTAGACGGCATGTTAAGGTCCAAGGGCATTACCTGCTTTGTCGATTACCGAATGGCTACGGGGAAAAACGTAGAATCTGAGATCTATGGTGCCATAAAAAGCTCCAAGGTGTTCATTGTAGTTTTAAGCCCAGATTTTGCAGGATCTAGCTGGTGTCTGGAGGAGATCGGTGAAATCATGAATGAACGAGATCCGACGCGCAGACCTAATGCACCTCGCAAAGTCATACCTGTTTTCTATGACGTGCAACGCGACATGGTTGAGCAGCAGGGAGAAGGTACATCATACGATCTATCCAATTGGAAGAGGCGATATGCTGCGCCGAAAATCGAAAGCTGGGGTAAGGCTCTAAAAGACATCTGCAAGCACGACGGATTTTTTTACGACAGTGAGACCACGTAAGTGTATTCTTTCATCACCAAGATTCTTGAAACCTTCTCACAATGCATGTTCATTATGTTATCTTACGATGAGAAAGTCATATTACGCTTTGCCTTTTCTTTCCAATGGGGACTTACATGTAAAGCAGAAAACTCATTACAGGTTGCAATGGGAAAAATCAGAGGAAATTGTCGCGAAGGTCGAAGAGTTTCTCATTTCACATCGTATCATTCCTGATCAAGGCACGAAGATGCCGATCTCGAAGGAATGCGTAAATTATGATGTGTTCATTTGCCATTGGCACAAAGATACACAGCGCAATATTGTAAGCGTCCTTCGTGGCATGCTCCTGTGGAAGAGCTTCACTCCCTTTGTAGTTGGTTACGGGAAGGACGATGGGGGAAGTGCTCTAGATTCTGATATCGTCCAGGCGATACAGAAGTCCAGTGTGCACGTCGTTATCCTGAGCCCAAACTTTGCACGTTCCAGACGGTGTCTGGAAGAGGTTGTCCACATCATGGACATGCAAGGTTCTTCTGGCACGTCCGATGCATCCCGCAACCCCACTGTTCTACCTATTTTTTACGACACGGAACCCTCTACAGTTCGGCACCAGATAAAAGATACAGGTTACGACTTAAACGAAGTGCAAGGAAGCGTTCAGGAACGGGAAGGTTGGGCTAGGGCCCTTCGAGACCTCTCTCTTTTGCATGGGCGCGTGTACCAGTCCGGCTCAAAGTAGGTCAATTTCCTTCGTTAATACTACTATAAAAGTTTTTTTTTTTTCAACGAGGGTTATTTCTTCTTTAGGATGAACAAGTATATCTTTCAATGGAAGGAACTATACGCCATTGTTAAAATAGTGGAAGCATCTGCGAAGAATATTCCTCCATGGAACTATGGGTCAAAATGCGAAACTATAGATGAAGTTTCCAAGGAGTTGGAACTACAGGACGAGTCTGAGGATGTTTTCATCGTTGGTGTTTATGGCCGGGAAAGAACTGAATTCTCTAATCTGGTAATACAAAGATTAGGTTGGAATTTTCGTGGAGTTTCCAAGCTAAATAATGTAATGGAGAAAGTCTGCCAGCGAGAAGGGATCTCAAATATTGTTCAGCAAATGCTCTCAGATCTCATCCAGCCGAGCCTATCGAATGATGAAAGAAGATGTCGGCTGCTTTTGGAAAATGACAGTTGTTTGGTAGTCCTTGATGACTTAGGAAACGATATTGACAAGATAAGGGCGCTGCTTGAAAAATTGAAGAGCATACTTAGAAACAGGAGTCTTGTGGTTCTTGCAAGTCAATTCCAGCACACTCTACAGGAGCTGAATGTGCATAAATTTATAAATTTGTCGAGCCTGGAGAATAAACGGGATTTCCTTAATATATGTTACACCGAAAGGGACGGCATACATGAGGCTTTCTTGAGTCACTTGCGTGAAACATTTGATATGCTTGGATTGGATGTGCGTTTACTGAACGAAGACAAACTAATGAGTGACAGTACATGTCTTCGAGATGCGAAGGTGACACTTTGCGTTATTTCAAAGAGTTTCAGACTTGGCGAGTTCAAGAGAATGTGCACAAATGCAGCCATTCCTTCCAAGATAGTATATGTATCATATGGGTCATATCCCACCGATGAAAGCATGCCAAAGCATTTGTTCAAAATGGAAGTCGATTTCGAAAACGCAGAGTAAGTATATTTTATATATTTTTTCTCCTCTCTTTTGAAAGCATGTACCTGTTATTTACGAGGAGATTTTTTTCTGAAGGCGATCATGTTTTTTTCCCATTGATTTTGAGAGACAACGAAACTTGCAGGTTTAACAGACCTCAATTTAAATCGATGGTGAATGAAGTTGTGCAGACCCTGAATGAAAGAGGTGAAGAAATAATGGGGGCCATAGATTTCCCCGTTGGCCTCGCACAACGTTCTTCTGATATTGAGTGTTCTATACGGGATTGTGTGTCGAGGAACGAGAATTCAGTACAATGTTTTGGGCTAGTGGGAATGGGAGGTATTGGCAAGACTACACTTGCGAGGTCAATTTTTAATAAAATCCATAGTCAATTTGAGAGGTCATTCTTTGGTTTGAACACAAAAGGAGAGGTGCAGGGTTTGGGCTTGATTGATGTGCAGAAAAAAGTGATTGCCAAATTGTTGAATATTAGAAGTGATGTGGTGAGAATCGATAATGAAGAGCATGGGAAAATGGTTTTATCATCTAAGGTAAAGCACATCAATGCACTAATCGTCTTGGATGATGTGGATGATGGTCGACATCTAGAAGCCTTCTGTGAGCCACTTCAGTCGTCCTTAGGTCCAAGAAGTGTGATCATAATTACCACTCGTGATCAGAAGATAGTAGATTCGGCAAAATCAACGATGATCTTTGACATCGAAAGACTGGATGAAGAGATGTCGAAGTCATTGTTTTATTGGCATGCCTTTATGAAACCAAAGCCACCTGCAGACCTCGAGAAAGTCTCACAAAGTGTCATTGAAGCGTGTCAAGGGCTTCCATTGTCCCTGAAAATTATAGGTTCCCATCTCTATGGTAACTCTGACAGAGAATATTGGGCAGAAAGCTTGAAACTCCTTGAGAAAGGAAGGAAAGGTATCTTCGATGTGCTGAGAATCAGTTTTGACGGGCTCGATAGCGATGAGAAAGAGGCTTTTCTAGACATATCTTGCTTTTTAATAGATGAGGACGTAGAATTGACCTGTATGTTTCTGAATGCCTGCTATGGTATGGGCAAGACACACCTATATACTTTAAAGAACAAATGTTTAATCACCACTTATGATGGAAGAAGATCACGAATAGGAATGCACGATCAACTTCGTGATATGGGGAGACACATCATTCGAGAGGAGCCAAGAGACCGCGCATGGGATGAAGAGACTGCCAACGAAATCCTTCAGGTAAGGTGATATATGTGCTATCTCTGAAAGTGTGTGTGCAATATGTGCAAAGTAGGTGATTTGTGGCGAACGGCGAACCATAACTTTGATGGAACGGTGTGAAAAAAGGAGAGGAATGCCTGGTCGTCATTGCGTGGCCTTTCGGTATGGAGCCACATTCCTCTTCCTGAAGACGCTTCCGATTGGACATCGCTTCCTCGGTTAAGGATTCTTGTGGTGAAACACGACTACTGGCGTGACAGGACACACAGCCACGCGTAAGTGCTTGAAGTTATTTGAGTGATGCAGCTTAATCTTCTTCCTCGCTTGCATTGTCAAATGTTTTCACTTTTGTGGATCAGAGAGCGGGGAAGGCTTCGTCCACAAGATATATTTCGCAATGTGCGTTGTGGTGGATTAAGGTAAAACCATAATGTCGTAGATTCTGGGATGTTGTAGGGTGAAGTCAAGTCGACCTCCAGAGAGTCCACTCATTCCTGTTTTGAATAATTAGGTGGCTACGATGGGAGAAAGCGCCATTCGAAGAGCTACCTCAGGGACTCTGCTCCACAAACATTCGAGTTCTGGAGTTACGCTGGAGCGCGATAAGGAAAGTGCCGGTAAGACAAACAATTTGGAAATGCAGGCGCCGCTTCCCTCTTGCTCCGCTGCAGAGTCTGATTTTTATTTCATATGTATGCAGACGGCCTCCCTACCAAATTTGCAACACTTGAATGTGTCGCGGTGCAAAGAATTGAAGCGATTGGACATGATGAGTAAGCAACTGAAACGATTCTTTCTGTAGAAGAATTTGAATTCGAGAATTAAATGACCTCCATAAGCTCCTCAATCTTCCGTCTCTCATGAATCATGATAACTTTTGTGATAGGAAAAGCCAACTTGTTTTCTAAGACAACTTTTGTGCTAGGAAAAGCCAACTTTGTTTTCTACGTCTTCTTTCTTGCTTTTAAGATTTGAGCTTTCGGGGGTGCGAATGCATAAAACTTCTCCCAAAGGAGATGATGAGTAACTAACTCAAGACTTGGCTTTCTAACGAAGAGCTTAAATTCGAAAACTTAAAGCCGTCAACAATGACCTAGTCCTTCTCATCTCTCTCAAGAATCCTTTGGAGAAAGGGTAACTCCTTTACTCTCATCCATTTCCCTTCAATGTTGCGCTCAAATACCCATTCTCAGACTTCACTTTGGAGAGCCCCCGTTCATTGCGTCATGGGGACATAAAGCATTTCGGCCCACTTGCGCTCAACTATTTGTGACTTCACAAGATATCCTAAACATGAAGATATTCCAGATTCTTTTGTTTTCCGCCTTTCTCTAGTGACGGTCTTCAATTACATCGCATAAACAGGATTTTATCATAATCTATAAATCCTATGAACTAGAATGGACGATGAACTTGTTCGGCATAATCATGTCACGCCATACAAATTGAATCTTACATCTCAAAGGCTTTTAAATCTTACGATTAGTTAAAATATCAACTTTTGCACAAAGGAATTAAACATGGAAAACAATGATAAACACACGAGATGCAAAATTAGTTATTAAACGTCACTAATATCTTTGCATGTTTACAGTTCAAACCATACAAAGTGACAACTTCTAACAATTAGTGCAACTACAAGTAACAATAGGAATAAGATATAACAATTTAGACATCATAGAAAACATTAATAAAAAATAAAATACAAATACACTTCATTTTAACAACAATGAATGTACCTCATAGTGTATTCTCAGTGTGGAAGGAGACTAGTACGTTTTGCATCATAGTTCATGGATTTTATCATAATTTGTAGATAAAATGTTTGACATATTATTTGGACACATTGTCGATTGGAAGCTTCAATAATTGGTTTATTGTTCATCATTATTGTTGCGCAGGGGACACATATCATTTCTTAATTTCTCTGACATGTATTGTGGTCATGATGATATATGTTAGGGATATTGTAGTGAGCTTTACTAGGGTTTTCTATTGAGAGTGATGGCACATTTGTTTCTTGTTAGCTCACTCATTCGCAGACAATAGGGTTTTCTTTATGTATTGTTCTTTGTATATTGAACTCATTGTATTGTTGTATTAGGTCATTCTTGTATATTCTCTTTATGTAATAGAAGAAGAAGAAGAAGAAGAAGAAGAAGAGGAAGAAGAAGAAGATCATTCTTCCTTGCCTCAATTTGTGTGTGCTTCTCTTGGTGGGTGTGCTCTCTTCCTTATCTCCTTCCTCTTGACATGGTATCAGAGTCAGTGTGGCTGTACAGAGCTCGTGGAGAAGGCTGTCAGCGAAAAGTATTTGAGAAGGCATGCAGAACCAATGCTTCACAAATAATCTTAGATTTCATTTTTGAAGCCATCTCGATCTTTCGTTTGAGCCCTTGAGATCGGCCCCATAGAAAAACTAGTTGAGATTGCAAAATGTGACTTGCAAAAACTATGTTTTTTTGGAGATCGAACTCTCACTTTAGAGTGTAACAATATTGAAGCAGAAGTACCACTTGTAGTGTTTTCGTAGTGTTGTGAATTGCACAAGAAATAGTAAATGCTGATAGAATGAGTTAACTTATGCGTGACAAGTTGGACATGAGCAAATTTTATGCTTGGAGATTCAGATTGAAGAGTTTCTTGATGGGAAAAGGCTACACGAAGTACATGGAAGGAGCGAATGAAAATGCTCTACTGTAACCAGAAAGGAATCAGACTAAAGATCCGATAAGAGCATATGAAGAGTGGAATTAAGGAGCACAAAAGGTAATGTATTGGCTATCTGATAGCATATACGATAGCATGATTGGGCATATACAAGATGACAAAACTCTGAAAGAGTCTTGGAAAAATCTGATCACATTATATAAGAACAATACAAAGGCACAAAAATTGCAACTTGAATACATTGGAGAAAAAGAGAATATTGGTAAGTGAATATACCCTCTGAATGAAAAGCATATGTGAGTCACTTCCATTTATTGGCATCAATGAAGATGATGATGATAAGGTGGAAATGTGCCTTTGTGGTTTAGGAACTGCATTCAAGCAGTTGAGAACTTCTACTCAAACTAGGAAAAATATTACAATTTTTGTTGATTTGCTATCCATGTTGATCATTGAAGAAAAGAATCTTGGTGAGGTGTCAAACTCCTAAGGAAAACCTAGTTTCAAGGAGGTATTCTAATCTAGCAGAGGAAGTGACAGAGGTAGAGGCTTTTAAAGTGGAGGAGAAAACAATAAGCAAGAAAAAGATCAACAACAAAATCATGTAGGAGGTAGAGGACAGTTTTGAGGTAAGGGGAATCAAAGAGGCCATAAAATTTTTCAAAGAAATGATTCTAGTAATGATAGTAAAGGATGTTGTAATTATGGTACACTTGGTAACTTTGAACATGATTGAAGGTTGAAGAATCAAATTAACACAAGGCAAGAAATCAACTATGCATTAACAAGTTGAAATGATTAAATGAAATTTGTTCATCGTCCAACATCACATGATGAACACAATGTCTGCTTATGTTTCAAAATCAAATGGTAATGTCTGGTATGTTGAATCAAGTGCTTCAAACTATATGACTAGTGATGCAAATTGGTATAGTAGTTTATACAAATTGCTAGTTCCTAGATTTGTTGCGACACATCATGACACATTATATCCTATTGAGCATATAGGAAACCTAGCACTATCCATGGAGGAGGGAAAGGTAACACATCTTACTGATGTAATGCATGTTTCATCTAGTTTCTATTGGAGAAATGTTTGATCACGGATTACAAGTTAGGGTCAATGTTGATGGTTTATATATAGAAGAGCACAAGTAGAATGGAAGATTGATCCCAAAAGGTAACAAAGTGGGTAGGATGTTCACCTTAAATGTGAAAATTCCTATTATGAATGAAACCATATTTTCAAAAGGTGTAGGTGTTATTTCCAATATAATGATTTTGCAAAAGAAGATTGGACATGAAAATTTACAAAGGCTAAAGTTGATGCACTCAAAGGAACTTGTGAATGGACTACCAAATTTCATGGGT